>OY039071.1:24278561-24878561 GCA_955850985.1 Elophila nymphaeata | reverse complement strand
GATACTCGGTCTTACATTCTCTTGGACCCAGACGATCCAATTTCGAGCGCAAACGCTCCGTTCACTCCGATCCGTTCGAGTAACTCTCAGTCAAACACTACACACTCAAGCACTAGACACACCTTTGTTATACACCGCACTCGTCGAAAAAGGGTGCGAAGACCCGGTCTACATACGACGCGCTATACCCGGTACAGACATGTACCGGGGCGCTTTTCCCCGCCTCCACCACGACACGATGTGCCCGAGCCGAGGTCCGAGCCTTTAGAGGCACCCTCGGGCATGTCGCTCCCTACCGACACGGACGCCCTAGGGACGCTAGGCGGTCGAGAGACTTCCCACGGGGGAGATGCTCGGTCGCCCAGTAATCCCCTAGGAACGTCCGACCTACAGGCTTGAGGACCCCCCAAGGTCTTCGCCTTCTTAAAACCCGGTGACGCAGAAAATGTCATCAGAGACAATCTGCAATAGTATTCAAAAAAAAAAAAAATACTCGGTCTTTCTATAAACTCAGCGTTTTGTCCGATCTCGTTAGATTGATAATAATGTGGGGTGGTCAGTTCTCGGCCTTGTGTAAAGCATGATATACACTACCACGCTCACATGACAGTGCTGTACTGACTTCGAATCAATTTACACTAAGTCGGTGCCGAGCCAACACTGACTTTCCCCGAATTTGCAAGTCTGTTACATACCTGTGTAAATCAGCCTTAAATAAAAATTACGCGGTGGTCAGGTTATAAGTGTTGACTTGTCCGACAGGGCGAGCTGACGGGCGCTAGCTTCAACCCAGCGCGTAGCCTCGGGCCCGCGCTCTGGGCCGCAGACTTCCACGACCACTGGGTCAGTGCCCGCACTCGGTGACGACTAATATTGTCTCCTGTACTATGTGTGTTGATTGTGGCAGGTGTACTGGGTGGGCCCGCTGCTGTACTATACTGTGCAGGACGTGTGTGTAGTGTGTGCAGGTGTACTGGGTGGGCTCGCTGCTGTACTGTACAGGACGTGTGTGTAGTGTGTGCAGGTGTACTGGGTGGGTCCGCTGCTGTACTGTACAGGACGTGTGTGTAGTGTGTGCAGGTGTACTGGGTGGGCCCGCTGCTGTACTGTACAGGACGTGTGTGTAGTGTGTGCAGGTGTACTGGGTGGGCCCGCTGCTGTACTGTACAGGACGTGTGTGTAGTGTGTGCAGGTGTACTGGGTGGGTCCGCTGCTTTACTGTACAGGACGTGTGTGTTGTGTGTGCAAGTGTACTGGGTGGGTCCGCTGCTGTACTGTACAGGACGTGTGTGTTGTGTGTGCAGGTGTACTGGGTGGGTCCGCTGGGCGGCTCGCTGCTATGCTCGCTGCTGTACTCTGCTCTGTGGCACGCTCCGCCCAACGCGCCGCCGCGGGCGCTGCAGCCGAGCCGGCCGTACTGACAGCCTGCAGGATGGATACTGCACTGATACAATCTCATTACGTCACTTTATGGAGTCAGAACATAAGCAGACTTTTTTTTACTGAGAATTGTAAATATTTTTAATAAGAAAAAATATGCTCCACTGTGTCTGTTTTTCTTTTAGTCTTTATAATATTTCTGTTCCTTATGTCTAGGTGATGTGGTAAATTACGCACAGTAACATGCAGTCGGAGGCATACTTATTATTATATTCTATGCAACGAATTAGGAATGATAATGAATAACTTTTTTATTTATTTATTTAAATAAGTTCACAAACAGGTTGAAGTCGTTACATGATAAGGAACATTAAGAAAAACCCAATCAATGTGAACATAGCATGTGCCAAATTCTTGAGGCTATGGTGTTTACATTATAAGACATAAAAAGTAGCATTACTTCACAAAAACAAAGTAATGGAAGAATCAATGGAACAAAAAAGAAAAAAAAAAAAGAATTAAACTAATTTACTTATATTATACACCTGGCGAAGAAGGTTGAGAACACCTGGCTGTTATCAAATCAGAGACTGTTTTTTATATTGAGAAAATCTGCAAAATACATCTACATCCCTATTAGACCGCCTCAACTCATTATAAGTTCTACACATTCTCACCAAGGGGTTATAATAAGATGTATTGTTTTTAAAAGCCTGTATTGCGAAAGTATCCGGAAAACGTGTCCTATGCGTGGTGTTAATATTAAGGGATGAAAGCAAGTCAGGAGCGTCAATAAAAGAGTGCAAGATTTTGTGAAGGCAGAGTAAGTCATATCTTTCTCGACGAGCAGTCAGTGGAAGCACATTAAATTTAGACATCCGCATATCATAACTCTTCAATGCACGTCCTAAGTTACATTTACGAGTGATATACCTCAGGCAGCGCTTCTGAACCCTTTCAATACTTTCTTCGTGAGTCTTATAAAACGGAGACCATATCGGACAGCAGTACTCCAAAATACTTCTCACTAAGCTATAAAAAAGCGAGAGAACACTATTTGATTTTTTAAAATCCTTCGTAGAGCGAATCACAAAACCCAACATCCTTTGACTCTTCTTTATGATATGTTCATAATGTGATCGAAAGGACAGTTGCTCGTCAAACATGACACCAAGGTTCTTTACAATATGCTTTCTACATAAAGGTTTGTCTTGCACGAAATACGAACCGGTGAATTTATTTTTCTTTCGAGTAAAGGATATTACACAACACTTATCTACGTTAAGCTTCATATTATTAGATAAGCACCAGTCTGTAATAATATGGAGGTCATTCTGCAATGCAATGTATTGATTTTCGCACTTTACCTCTGAGTATACTTTCAAGTCATCAGCATATAGCAAAGCTGGGCATGAAATGCGAGCGATCAAGTCATTAATAAAGATAACAAATAAAAGCGGCCCAAGGTGAGATCCCTGTGGAACTCCTGAGAAGACTGGTTTTGCAGAGGAACAGTATCCTTTCACGGTCACAAGTTGACTTCGATTACTGAGATAAGAGGAAACCCACCGTAGCAAGTTTCCATGAATGCCGTAACAAGAAATTTTGTGTAACAATAAAAAATGGTCAACTTTATCAAAAGCCTTGCTGAAGTCGAGATATATGGCATCAGCCTGGCCTCCCGACGCAAATACACGACAGAGATAATTTTTGAACTTTAAGAGATTACTAAGTGTGGACCTTCTCTTAACGAAACCGTGTTGCTTAGGTGATATATATTTGCTAAGGTGGCTATACAGATGGACGTAGACTAATGATTCGAACAATTTCGCTACACATGATAAAATGCTTATAGGCCGATAGTTAGTACATAATCTTTTATCACCTGACTTATATACGGGAATAATATGTGCTATCCTCCAGCGAGATGGAAACGTGCCTTTTGCAATAGATTTTTTAAATAGTATGGTTAAAAGATACGATAATTGTACAGCGCATTCCTTTATAAACTTCGCTGGTATCTCGTCGGGGCCAGCACCTTTTCGCGAGTCTAACTGTTTGATTTTGAGTAAAACATCTTTCTCATTTATACTGACTTGGCTTATGGTGTCAGTGAAAATCCCGGGTGTATTTAAATTATTTAAATGGTTTTGACGAGACGATAAGGGTGTATCAAAGACCGAACAAAAGTAATTAGAAAAGAGTTCGCAAATACCTTGACCATCAGTGGAAGTTTCATCACCAAAGGCCATTGTGTGTGGAATTGCGACTCTTCCCTTCCTACCATTGACATAACGCCAGAACATTTTCGGATCATCCTCCAATGACTCCTCGACCGATGATAAAAACTTTTTGTAACAGTCATTAATAAGATGTTTACATCTGGCGCGAAGCAAACAAAGGGTGTCATAGTCTCTTGGATTGGAAAACTTTTTGTACCGCTTGTGGAATTTATTTTTCTCTCTTATACATCGAATAAGACCTTGGTTATACCAAATAGGGTACTTTTGGGATGTTTTCCTAGTAATTGGTGTATGTTTCGAGATAATATTATTTAATTTGTCATAAAAACCGTCGACGCAGATATTGACATCTGGGGAGGAGAACAATCTATCCCAATCGACATTGCCAAGTTCAGATTTTATCTCTATGTAATTGCACCTATGAAAGTTATAGCGTTCTCTATATTTTGGTTTTATTGGTGCGTTAGATATAAAATTACATATATTCACGCAGTACGCAAGATGGTGAGAGTCCACGCAACATAAAGGGTCGGTATCGGTGACATCAATAGAACAAGAGGGTATATTAGAAAATACTAAGTCCAAAAAACGATTATTTCTGTTCGGGATTGAATTGAACTGAGTAAGATTACATAATTCAATAGTCTCTATCAGTAAACGTGCTTTACGATCTTGAGGATTAGTTGGTAATAATTGTTTTGAAGTTCCATATTTTTCCCAGGTAAGATTTGGGGAGTTGAAATCACCTAGCACCAGAAATGCGTCTCCAAACGATGAATTGAGTATTACTTTTTGGCAATTGTAATAAAACATGGCAATGTCATCTATTGGCAAATCTGGGGGCAAATAACATAGACAAATATGTAACAATGGGTCGTTTGATGTTAGAGGCAATATTGTAAGCCAGATATCCTCAATCCTACTCTCCCAAGCACTTTGACGGACAACATTAATATTACTTTTAACAGCTACAAGAATACCACCCCCACTTTGCTTCGATGAACAAGAGGTTTCACGGTCTCTTCTGTAGACATTGTACCTAGCATCCACAGACTCATAATCGTAAATACTGCTATCAAAATTAGTCTCAGTGAAACATACAATATCGTAATCATTGATAAGTAGATTCAAATATATATCTTTTAACTTGGATCTAGCTCTTCCTAAATTTTGGTAAAAAATATTATACATAATGAATGAGAGACTTAAGACTATATGCAAGTTCAAGGAACATAAAAGATATATTAGGAATAGATAATATTTGTCTTGTCTTGTAAAGATAATTTTTCAATTTACTATCAAATTCACATCCAGAACACTCCACAGAACTCACAGCTACTGTTAGTGAGTAACGTCAATTCACATACATTTGGGTTCATGTAATCTCTCTTTACTTGACAAATAGTGGAAGTAAAGTTGACGGTGACTGTTGTAACCTGCAGACACACACTTACTGACACTTCACATTTAAAGTATTAAGTGTTGACAACAAGTAGATTACCTACTGCAAATTTAATTTTGTTTCTTCTTTTATTTTATTCTGACACAACTTTTTATACTTTTCAGAGTATTCTTGGTTACTGTATTCCAAGCATCCACAATGATGACCCGTAAGGCCACTGCTAAGGACACAGAGATGAAACTAAAACAAGTAGTGGTGGATCTTCGGGCATCTCGGGAACTGTGTGATCGTTTAATACAGGAACGGGAAGACAGTGAATCTGAAATTCTTAGCATATTGGAAAAAAACAAACAATTAAAATGTGAACTGTCGGAGCTGCATATTAAGTATGAGGACATTGTTGAGCAATGCAACCATATGCAGGACATCATAAAATCCTTTACAGAGTGCAGTAATACACATGAACAGGCGCTTAGTAAAATAAATGAGTTGGAGGTTAGCTTATGCCTCGCAAATAAAAATGTAAAACATTTGGAAATGCAAAATAAAGAATTGTCTACAGAGAAACATTCTCAAAGCTTGTTCGATGAGTTAACTATTTGTAGTCCCGGCTTCATCGAGGAACAGTCATATGTAGAAAATAGCCCCAAAATTAATTCAGAAAGATATTTTAGTAGTGTTAAGAAACTAAAAAAATATATACGTGTTAATAAGTTTATAAATAAGACAAAAAGAACCATAAAACAATATAATTCTTTTAAGAAACAAAAATTGCAAAATTTGAAATTGATAGAAAAATTAAATATTATTAAGAGTAATGCAGTTGCAACAACTACTGATTACACAATATATAGTAAACAATTAGAGACAAAAATTGACAGTTTGGAAGAGTCTTTAAAAAGTATGTTAAAAAACATACAGACTATTTCCCAAAAACAATTAAATTATCAAATACTTGCTTCAAATGACATGGTAGATATGTGTAATTACAATGCAGAGCGTTTTGAATCTTTAAATAAAAAACGAAAATGTTCATGTCTCGTTACAGATATACAAAAAAATGAAGGGTGCATTTCAAGTATATTATATGATCAACAACACGAAATTGTTTCACTCGTAGATAACCAAACTTGTTCCCACAATAATCTTGATGAAGGTGGGACTCAAGTGAACATAAATAAAGAACAAAACAATGTTATTATGTTTAGTGATGAGTTAGGCAAAAATATGGGTCAAACAATGTGTCATTATATGGCACGGCCTGTAACTAATTATTGTATTCCAGGTGCTTATTATACCCAAATATTGCAGAAGGTGATCTGTGGTACTTACAGCCCTAATAGTACCATAATTATTTTCATTGGTAGACGAGGCAATGCTAATTCCTATGTCATGGAAAAATATTTTAAATGCCTGTCTAAATTAAATGTAGAGAAAATAATTTTATTTACTTTTCCTTACAGTGAGTCATTAAGTCATGCAGAAAATGACTATAGATTTAAGTGTAATAGGAAATTGCATTTAATGACAAATTATAATAAAAAATTTGACATTATTGATTTTAATGGATTCATTAAAAAATTTTTTTTGACAAAAGATAAATATTTTCTTTGTAGTATTTACAAAAAACAAATAGCAAAATCGCTATGTTATTTTATTTTTAAACAAGCCAATTCATTGGCTATAACTTCTGCCTCTATTGGGCAGTCAAATTGGACGCTGGGCAATGACAATTTGGAATTTGCCTCAAATTCTTTAAATTAAATTTCGAGACAAAAGAGACTAACTCTGGCACTAGTAACTATAATGAAAAATTAGATTCTAATTATAAGGTTTTAGATATATTATCCTCCCCATTTGCAATGAATAAAAATTGTAAAAATAATTTTGTTAACCTAGTCCACCAAAATATTCAAGGGATGTCAGGCAAAGATTTAGAATTGGAGCTATTCATGAATTGTAATAATATTGATATACTGTGTGTTACAGAACACTGGCTAAAAAGCCATCAGCTCATGTTCAATTTTAGTAATCACCATGTTGTCAGCTCGTTCAGCAGAAAAAACATATTACATGGTGGTTCATTAATAATTACTAAAAGGAATATTAAATGTAAGGAAAGAAATGACCTAGTAAGTATGTCTGTTGAGCGAGTTACTGAAATAGCTTGTATAGAGTTTGAACAATTCATTGTTATTAGTGTATACAAACCTCCATGTGCCCCTTTTGAACAATTTTTAAAAATTATGGAGGATGTCCTATTTAAAATCAGTAAATGTCCTAAAACAATTGTTATCTGTGGAGACTTTAATATAAACATACTAGATACAAATTCAATAACTTGTAATTTTTTAAATTTATTTAAGTCATATGATTTGGACTACGTTTTTTATGAACCCACAAGAATTACTGAAACAAGTGCAACTTGCATTGACACTATTTTTACCAACCGAACACCTAGCCAAAAGTCAATTATTAATATGTTGCACTCTGATCATTGTGGTCAATTAGCATCGTTTCCTAGGAAAAAAGTTGAAGTGCGAAGAACGAAAATAAGCTTTATTCCTATAAATGCAAGCCGAATTGAAAAGTTTAAATCGAATTTAAGTGTGAAGCTGCCATGGTTGCCTTATGATGATTGTCCAGATAAGCTATACAGTTCTTTATTTAATCTAATAAATGTTGAATTTACCAACACTTTTGTGCCAAAAACAAAGACGATCTGTGATCGTCTAACTTTTAGTGAATGGGCAACGCCTGGTATCTACAATAGCAGGAATAAGTTGTACGATTTGTATAGTAAAAAATCATATAATTTTGATCCAGTATTTGTTAACTATGTAAAAAACTACTCTAAAGTTTTCAAAAGAGCCTGTTCCACTGCCAAGTCAGTTTACTTAAAAAATAAAATTAACAATTCTACTAATAAAATTAAAGAAACTTGGAATATTATTAACAGTGAAACTGGCAGGAGTCAAACACGCTGCCGCAATATTAACTTAAAGATTAATAATGTAAATGTTAAAGCTGATTTGGAAGTAGCTATGGAATTTGAAAAGTTTTTCTCAGATGTTCCCATACTGGCTACTAAATCACTTCAGTCGTCTTCCACCTCAGCTGAACAGCTTCTTAAACAAAATGTACCATCCTGTGACAGTAACTTCGAATTTACAGCTGTTAATTATAAAGATATTATAAATACCTTTAAGTCTATTGACCTGAAGAAATCTATGGATCTTTGGGGACTATCAGTCAAAACAATCTCATCCATTATAACTATAATAGCTCCTTATTTAGTTGTCGTATTTAACAGTTGTATTGGTTCTGGTGTGTTTCCTGACCTGATGAAACACAGTAAAATAATACCGTTATTTAAATCTGGCGAAACCTCAGATCCCACTAATTTTCGGCCTGTTTCTATTCTGCCAACTTTAAGTAAGATCTTTGAGAGATTAATGCTCAATCAAATATTAAAGCATTTCAATAAATATAATATATTTCATCAGAAACAATTCGGGTTCACTCGGGGTCGCTCCACCATTGATGCGGGAGTTGAGTTGTTAAAGGAGGTATTTGCTGCTTGGGAAGTATCACGTGACGCTCTTGGTGTTTTCTGTGATTTATCTAAAGCTTTCGACTGTGTTAATCATGAAACTCTGGTCAGGAAATTACACCATTACGGCATTAGGAACAAGGCTCTCAACCTTATGACTTCATACCTGAGTAATAGAATACAGAAAGTTGATATAAATGGTAAAAGATCTCCAGGTTCTCTAGTCACAATAGGTGTTCCGCAGGGCTCAATTCTTGGTCCATTTCTTTTTCTAGTGTACATAAATGACTTGCCTTACTACATAAGGGACAATCATGATATTGTATTGTTTGCGGATGACACATCTTTGATTTTCAAAATAAATAGAAAATTAGATAATTATGACGAAGTTAACAATGCACTTGCAAAAGTAGTTTATTGGTTTAATGTTAATAACTTGTTGCTTAATGAAAAAAAAACCAAACTAGTTAAGTTTACTACGCCGAATGTGAGACGTGTAGAAACTAATGTACAAATAAATGGAGTTGAATTGAAACCTATGGAAACAACAACTTTCTTAGGAGTAATGTTAGACTCCAAATTACAATGGGGTCCACATATTGTAAAACTTTCGGGTAAACTAAGTTCTGCGGCATACGCAGTTAAAACTATTAGGCGGCTTACCGATGTAGATACCGCTAGAATAGTTTATTTTAGTTATTTTCACAGCATAATGTCATATGGAATTCTTCTCTGGGGGAGTGCTGCAGATATTAATACCATCTTTGTGCTGCAAAAACGGGCTGTTAGAGCAATTTATCAACTGGGTCCGCGTGACTCCCTCAGAGAAAAGTTCAAGGAGATAAATATTCTGACTGTGTCATCACAATATATACTGGAAAACTTACTATATGTAAAGAAAAATATTATGAATTTTTCCGAGAAATGTCATACGCACAATGTAAATACTAGGAAGAAACACGATTTGGTTGTATATAAAACTCGTCTCCACAGAATAAGCAATTCCTTTATGGGCCAATGTATACGTTTTTACAATAAGCTTCCGAAGAATATTAGAGACTTGCCTATTAATAAATTTAAAAAAACTGTTAAATCTAAATTATATAAAAAAGCTTATTACAAGTTAAATGATTATTTAAATGATCCAAATGCGTGGGAGTAAAATCTGCCCAAATTTACGCATTTAAAATTGTAATTTATTCATTCATTTTGATATATCTATGGACATGTAATGATGTTTTGAAATCATTACGAAATTGTAAGCTGCGGAGTTTCTTTCGCCATTTCTTCTCCGTCTCAGCATACTAATAATTATTTAAGAAAAATAATTATTTCGTCGAAATGGTGGTAGGGCTTTTGACGATTTGGAAGTGCTTAGCGAAGTCCATTTAAATAAAGAGCTTTTTCATTTCATTTCATTTCATTTCATTTCATTTCATATGCGAACAACCAAATAAAAATAGAAATAAAGAGATTATAATATAACTAAACTCTAACTTAGCTTATTCAAAGAGTCCAAGTTTTTAACTAGAATTCCACCAGCGGATTCGTCTTTGCGCATATATACAAGGTGTAAAAGACATGAACAGTCAAACGAGAACCATGTATTCTATACATCAAAATAAGTAACATTTCAAAAAATAATTGCTGGGAAATGATTTTTATTTTTTGGTGTTAAAAAAAATTGCAAATTGTACCGCGCAATGTAAAGCGCTCAACTCGTACGCATCGTAAAATCGCGATAATTTTGCCAGACGGCCACGAAGTTCACAATGTAGGTTGACATAAATGTAATCTAGCTACTTAGGTACTTACCTACTGTTCATTAATTTTCATCTACGATAGGCCTTCCGAAAGGGTGAGGTGTGGTTCAAACTGGCGACCTTCGACGTGTAGACACATGCGCGCTCGATACCTACAGCGTATCTTAATTCGTGATCTCGCCAGGATTCCCTCTCGTAGTGACCGATGCTTATGTTCGTCGAATACGTCAATGATTTTTTGACGCATCTCGACAGCCGTTTCGCAAGGGCGGTCAAAAACTCTGTCCCTAACGAACCCCTTACAAAAAAAATCTAGAGGGGTTATCTGGCGATCGTGCATAGGCCCATACCGCCCAATCCCTTGGTCACCGAACAGCTCCGTCAGCCGCTTCCGAACGGGTCTCACAGTGTGTTTTTGGGGGTGTCGCCGTCGTGCTGGTACTCGCAGCTGAGTTAGTTGCATGTTGTACAGAGCGTCTGAAATGTACCCGTTTAACAGACCGCCCATCCATTCTTTGCGGCAAGAAAACGGGACCAAGTATAACAGTAAACCACGTTCACATATTCGCGGGCGTTATAAACATGCCCGGGATCTTGTTTCTAACACTCACTAAATCACCACGATCACAACACAAACTGCACTGAAGCCTTAGAACCGCTTATTACTCGGACGGCACGATAGTATACCATAAAACCGGTTTGATTACGCAACCTCATTTACGCGAGTTCGAAAGCATTCGATCATTAAGCGTGCTACTACCGTGGTGCTACGCTAGCGACTAGCGGTAGCGAAGTAGGTAGAGAACTTCCAAATAAATCACGCGGAGTGTTGCCAGCTACTGATATAAAAATTCCGCAACCAAACATACTTATTTTTAGTACTACAATACATTTTAATTATCTGAATTTATCTGAAAATAAAATAGTACCAACCAAAAAAAGGAACTAAAATAAACACACTTGTGGTAGACAATCTTGAAAAACTTTCTAATACTTTAACCACAATGTATGAGCTAATTGTCGTTAAAAATCTACTAATCCCATCGTCATGACGGTGACCTTAGACCATTTAACACGGGACGTGGCATAGCGCAGATTTAGTACAGAAAACATTCTGCCGTTTTTTGCGGGGGGTGAGGCAAACACGCATAGCACACATTTACTCACTAGTGCACACTGTTGCAAAAATTATAATCGCTATTATGAGCGCACACTCGCGGGCTCGGCGTACCACCATATCGCCTAACGTTGTTATCTCGTTGTTTCTGTCGCAAAATTTGTAGATGACAAATTGTATTGTTATGTGAAACAGTAGTTGATGTGAATAGAAAATTACTTTCGTATGATAAGCAACTCCGTTTTAGGATAACTTTAATGTTTCTGGTGGTCGTTTACAAGAAAACACTCCGCAACCAATAATTTTTACGAGGCCCGCTTAGCGACAGATACGAATTCAATATGGCGGTCGGTCGTCGCGGCGAACTATTTTTTATAAACTGACATGAACGTTTATTCATGTACTTTGGCAGTTTTTAATGTAAAAGAAACCAATCTGCTATTACGACCTTTATAACAAAAAATAATTGTCGTAATCGTTTCAGATTTGGCGCAGATACAATAAATAACTCAACTTAGGTATGTAAAAAAAAACATTTAACCAAATAAATCAATCGCTATCAGAGTGCCAATTTACCAGTGATGGTGTGTGTAGTACACTTGCCATATCTCACCAGTAATTACTGATTTAATAATTATTGATTAACAAATCGTGTTAATTCCTGTTTTAACATTATTCATGCAACGCGAAGTAAAAAGTAATTACTGCTTTGGTGCTCGGTTATGACGTTAAACAGTAAACATTGAATTAAATTATCGCAAACAACACAATGAACAAAAAAAAAATTTTACTAGGTTTAGAGCAAACACTAAGTTGGCAACATTGTATGCAAGCGCAGTACGTAGGTAATTCTTTTGAGCTCGCGCCGCCCGCGCCGGCCGCCGGCCAAAGCGCCTGCCGGCCTGCCGCGACACGAGTTTCCCGCGCGTTGCTAGATTACGAAGCAATACTTGATTGAATGTAGGTATTTTATTTTCTGTACCTTTCTTCCTTGTTATTAAATTTTATAACAAGTGTAAAATAAGTAATCATGCCTTAATTCATTTAAAGCTTTCTTCAAAATGTTATCGTCTCTGGAACTTGAAGAAATTGTCAGTCCTTACTAACATACTTACCTACACATCTACGTAGGAACTAAAGTCAAAGCGTAAATTCTTACATTAATATGGAATAAATTTGGAATTGTGGGTCCTATCCTATCTGGATATTTTTTCTCGCTATCCTTAAAGTCATAAGTTTATATCAAATTGAACGTAAAAGAAAACTCATTTTTTTACAGGCACTGTGATTTTAAAAATGTAAAAGAATGAGAAGTAACTTTTTTGATGTGTATGAAATTGAAATCACCGTTTTATGTAGGTAGTTATTCAATACCTATCTGTTACTTGTATGGTAAATCAACAAAGTACGTAATTCTTTATCAGTGATAAAAGACTTAATAACCAGGTACCTAATGTAGATGCTTACTACTTGGCGGTCTGAGCTTGACGGCAGGTTATTGGATGGTTGATCGTTTATTACTTTGTTCAACCAGGTACCTAGTAGGTAGATCTAATAATTTATTAGTCAGCTGACTGCGGGTCCAATACTTAAATAAATTAAGTTTTAACACGTTGATTAGGTAATTTAATCATTAACTCATCAGCTGATCATTATTTTGCCTACCCTGCTCCAAATTTATAAATTTTCGGTCACCCATCCGAGTGCCGACCGCGCACTTGGTAGCTTAACTTTCGTGAATATTACTAATAATGCACGACTGCGGCGCTATCGATCTCATTCTCCTCATAATCAACTGTTAAAGGGTAATAAATGTTAGTCGCCCGCGTGGTAATTTTTTGCACTCAGGATGCACGCGCACGGAGTTCAATGGCCCCGTTCGTTAGTGTCCGCGCGGATCGAGTGATCTACGTTGAACGCTAACGCTTTGAAGCCATTTTTTATTATGAAATACTAAAAAAAATGATAATGTTTCTTTGGACGAAAATTAAGAAATAATGTTTAGAATATGTTTTCATAAAAAAATGAAAAAAAAAATTATGACTTTGACCTTCAATAAAATCGTAACTATCAATTTCCCAGGTATAGTCTGAAAGAAAAAAAATGTTATGATGGTGAGTAGAATACATGGTTTTCGTTTGACTGCTCATGTCTTTTACACCCGTTATTTGTCCATACCGAACCCACACATATTTATAATTAAATTCTTTGCCAGCTTTTCTTGCTGCTGCGTGCAATGTCTTCTGCTCCGGCGACAAGTGTTCGGTAACATAAATTTTGCATGATTCACCCGGAATTTCGAGATTCTAAGTTGTCAGTCCACGTTCGTGAGCTTTGATATATCTACTTGAACCCGACAGCACAAAGTCTCTCAATCGAGGTGATGATAATGTCACGACTATGTTGCGTGGCCTACTGGAGGCAGCGTTCTGCTTGGCCACTCTGCGACAGGCATTAATTTGTCCATCTTCAATAGAAACTTTTATGACGTCACATAGCTTTTTAAATAGCAGTAAAACATTTTCATTTTTGCGTTCAGGTACGGCTTGAACCTCGATGTTGCAGTTACGAGAGATTTTTTCAATACCCAAAAGGCGACTGTTCAGCTTACTAATTTCCAATTGTAGCTTGTTATTTTCGGCTTCAAGACTGTTAATGACTTTACATTTTTTATCTATATCCGCTCGCAACGCAGACTGTTCAGCACAGATAAAATCTGTCGTGCAATTAAGATCTTCCTTGATTTTCTTAGTCGCGGATTCTATTTCGATCTGTACCATATCTTTAACATCCTCTCTTAGTAATTTGCGGAAATCAGACATAAAGATAGACAAACGATTGTGAAGTTTCTCATCTAAAAGCAAGCCTATTTTTTCCATAGTCACTTCATCGCTTTTTGTTTCACAAACATTCCCATTATTATTTTTCTGCGCTGCATTAGATGAAATTACGCTCTGATCTATTAAGTCGCATGACATATCTAAAGATTCGTGAGGACACAGTACGGGTATTCCTTGCCGCACAGGCGTGTTATCATTACTTTGTGTACGTCTCGTAACGTTGCTGCAACCGGGACAAATCCACGAGGACTTATATTCCTTGGTGAAATGTAGAAAAGTTTGCCTCTCAATATTTAGGCTTTGGTAATGAAACTTACCAACACACAGTCGGCACTTTAACGATTCGTTAGTTTTCAATACGTTCTGACAAGCGCTACAATTCATAATCGAAGCTAAAATTTTATTACTATTGTGCCTTAAAAAAATGTGACAGCAATAGTATATCAATTCAAATTCAAAGCGCCTACAGTTTATTAGTAGCAATTTCACTGTGACACCTATTGCAGTAAGTGATATCTAATTTCGATCGCGTTTCGCCCAGTGTCCGTGGCTCAGCGGTTCAAGCGTCGACTCCTTACCCAGTAGGTACCGAGTTCAAATCTTCCGAGCGGCGACCGCGACCGATGGCAGTTTTTTCACAGTAGGGTGCTCCTCAGATGGTCCGACGGGAATCCTGGTCTGAAGGGGCGAAGTCCAAGTCACCAACGAGTCAGAATTATTTAAATTAAATACTTTCTAAAAATTACTCAAACACGTCCGCACTCAAAGAAACGCTTCCAAGAAAAAAAGGAACGAACTCCTTAACGAAGCCCGCTAAAACATGGTCCCAAACTCATACAGTTAAACTGATAATACTAACGCGATACGCACACTGACAAAACAAAATACCTTGCTTAATTTATTTTCTACTCACGAATTCGTCAATCCATTCATTTCTTGTGCATCTTTACTTAGTAGGATAATATTAAGAGTGAAACGGAAATATCAAACCCACGTAGACAGAGAAAACTAATGTTTATATTGTAATACTAGATTTCAACTGGTTGTATTTTCCTTTCCTAAATGGGTATATATGAAGTGAAACAACAATTTGATGGTTTGGCAGTACAATGTTTATTTAGGGTGGACAACATTCTGTTTGTTGCACTAGAAAAGTTATTTACTTACATATTCCAAATAATATACCTTTGTGAGAATTCTCTTCCTTGAAAATACCTAGTTTACACAATTTAGACTTTACACAATTTAGACCTTCTAACTTATATATCTAATAGTAAAATACAACCATAAATATAATGAAAGGTAGGGTCCTGGAGTCTGCTCTGATCGCTAACGGGTGGAATTTGGGTATTATTATGTATAAATTATTAGTAAACGCGTTATGAGACAACCTTCTGCAGAGTACTTGTAGAACTCTTCGACAGTCAGCCGCTACCGTTTGGTTCGTGTAGTGTACCTGGATCAGTGCGTTGTGTCTTGGCTCTGATAGATCAGCCACTAGCTAGCTCTCTCTATATATTGTAGTTCACCGGTCACTTTTCCAAATTGATCTCACAACTCCAAACTCTGGTTCTGCGCAGGTTTCTCTACCCGCCGACTATATTTGTAATGGAAATTTGGGTCTCTAAACCCGTTCCGACGACCCTGAAGATGTGTCATAATAAAACAACATCAATAAATGCTATACTACTCATGATAAAACCCCAAGAGAGATTTGGAACCACAACTTGTCCAAAAACTAATATAAAACAACGGCAAATCTTTGAGCAATTACGAAACCCGACCAACAGTACTTAGAATATGATATCTCGAGATGGGAATTATTCATAATTTAAACAAATAGATCATTCATTGCCTGAAATTTCGAACCTGACAAAATATAATTACCTTAGTAGGTAGTCAGGCAATTTTTACAAGATGAGGCGGTTTTTACAACCGAATTTACTAATTTACTGTAACACAAAATCAAGGCAATCACAGAATTTACTTTTAACTTTCAGAATAATTGAAAAACGATAAGAGTTTTATAGTTACCTTTCGGGTGAATTATTAACTCCTTAACCTTATTTATCCGTTCCAGGATATTATGTAAATACGGAATTATCTTCCTTTCAAATTAGAAAATAGTTCTCCTTCGTTAATATAATCCTCGCATATGTTAATATCACGAAGGTTTATAATGTTTCTCCAAAATAAATTCAGCCTTGAATTTGAAATTCGAAATGCGAATGATGATCTGACAAGCAAAAAAAAAACGTCCCTGATTGGTCGGCCTACCTATGGTTTTCTAACGGCAAAGGAAAGTGAGTCCATACATCCGAATGAACGAAGAATTCTTGTCAATATGAATTTTGCGAATAACTACTTTGAAGGAATTCCGAACAACTAATATGACCCACGTAAGCCTAACGTCACCTAAATACTGACGAGACTAGAGAAAACGCTCTAACGCGCCCCAATTCAAAAACAAAGTGCAAAAATTTAATACAGACACCCATAAGGTCTAATATCGAACTGAAACATGATACAACTTACCAAGACAAGAAACTTTCGTCTGAACTATTTCTTTTTTTTTTTTTTTTTTTATAAGTCGCTGGGTATAGAAATTATCACTTTGCCTAAATGTCAAACTTAATGCGAAACGGAACGTAATGTCACTTGTCAAATGACGATGTTGACTTTGAAAAATTGATAAATAAACCATGCTATAATATCCCCCTTCCCGGGTAAGAATTCACGTAGTGAATTCGCGTTTGACGCCCACGTCAACACCCAACACTATACCTACTCAGACAACTGACCAAACCAAACCACACAAAAAAACTAAGTTACCTCTGCACAAAATACTAAAATTAAACAAATATAAAGAATGATCTTCCCACTTCCCAATTCCTTCCTATTTTATTGAAATAACTAACTCAAGGTATTTCATGTTAGTGAAAAATATATCAAGTCTCATGGGACATCATGGATGCAACCGTGAAACTTCTTTGCTTTCACAGTTATCAAAAAACAAAATCATAGACATGTATAGATTCTTGATTTTATTAAAAAAAAAATTACATCTACTTTTAATTGAGTTTAATCAAGTTATGCACAAGTTTAAATAAAAAATAGTATCTTAGAACAAAAAATTAAGCATATTCACTAAAGTAAAATCATCAAAATATTAAAAAAAAAAAAATGATAATGTGCTACCTACTCAATGCTTTTTGGCACGATAAAATGTGTAACTATGTCGCTAGATGGCAATAGCTACCCAATAAACTTTCACCCCTCCTCCGATAGTAATGAATGAAATGCGCTTACTAGATGGTTTTGTGAGCTTACCACATTTCACACTCAATTACGACAATGCCTGCCCTAATACCTCAGCCCCTCTTCAAATTTTCCCTTGTATTTAAATAAATGATCAGATTTAAATAATATTATATGCTTAAGTAAACTAAACTCCATTACTTTAGTTTTACCAAGCACATCCTGGCTACAAACGTCAAACTAAGGAGAAAGGGAAAAAACGAAAAACGAAAACTGAGGCAACAGGCAGGCACCACCGGCCCCATCTGATCTTAATAGAGCAAACCCTACAGTCGGCTTCTACGACACGCCAGGAAGTACGGCGGGGTGGATATTCTTCGACCGTCAACCCACGGTGATGGCAATAAAGCAAACTAAACAATTAATTAAAATAAAAGTTAAAAGTTAGAATAAAGAAAATGAGATTCACCCATACAGCCGGGTGTTTCTTATTAAAATATCTCAGTAAACTACACGGTATCTTTATACATACCGGGACAAAAAAATAAAGTAACTTTAAATGTAAGGTTGTCGTCACACTACCGTGTGCAACAGTAAGTATAGAATAATTTTGTAAAAGTTCATATTCCCTAAATTCGAACGGTACTCGTACCTCGTTCCATTGGGTATCATCACAGAGTTTAAAAATGCTTTTCGTGAAACGTATTAATTTACCATCCATCATATGAAAATTCGGACACGCTCGTGGCCTATCCGTACAACTTTTTATAATATTATTATGCCAAGAATAATTATCGGAGATTTTATGTTTATGGGTGCAACTGGAATTGCAAGGAAAAATAATAATAAAAATACTAATAAAAGTGGTAGCTTGCAACCCCAAACGAGCCAAGGCTGTCAATGAACGATTCCCATAGGCTATGGGAAGTCGTATATTATCTATGGACTGTGTAAATGTTTCGCATATGTCAAAACTAGAGCATAATCTCTTCTTTTCAGCAGGATTTTTTTCAAAATGAGAGATGACTCTCTTAGCCTGGCTATGCTCTTCCTCGGACAGCGAGTCAAGATCATGCAAAGCCCCATCTGCCGCCACAACAGTGTCTACCTTTTCTTTTTCAGATAACAACTTGCCACCTTTCAATAACGCTAAAACATCGGGAGCAATTTTAAATTGCTTCCATAAATTAATGCCGAAGATAAACTCTGTGATACCAGGAACGACAAAGAATCTAATTAAACGAGTTTTCTCATCAACTGTTACCGGCAAATACATATATCCAGTTACAGGAGATAAGGAACCATTCGCAGTTTTAATAAATTGTAGGTTATGTGAAGTATGTAAATTGGTAAAATTAATAAAATGATTTACTGAATCCCCTCCAATTATTGATATTTCAGAGCCGGAGTCTAATAATCCTCTGAATTCCGAATCATAAATATTTACTTTTAAATAAGGGCGTACATCACTATGAATAGAGTGAATTGACTTTGAAACACATGTAGACTTTATTTTATTAATTTTATACTCTTGCCTTTTATTAGAATGCACTGTCTTAGACTGCACATTTGGCAAATTTTTCTTAGTGTTACAAGTAGGACAGTTCTTAGCAGTAAACTCCTTTGTACCACATCTATTATTATATCTGATATTATAGGCCCGTTACAATTGGAAAAATGGTTTACGACAATAGCAAATCACAACAAAAGGTGCCTTACAATTACTTAAACTGTGACCATTTATCCTACAACGGACACAGAAATTATTCTGTAGGTACAGGCTGAACTGAAGCGACCTGCTGTTGTGTAACTTTTTGCTTACCCCTATAACACAAATCAGGGGCTAATGAATATGGGGTATTATTAGGTTCCCTAAAGAGTCTACACCTCTCCTGTGCCCCCTCCAGTAATCTACACTTACTTTTCAATTCTGCCCATGAGTCTACAGGAGTCAAAGCTAACTGGGCTGTGTAAAATGGCCTTATATTAAATAAAACAATATTCAACCTTTCATCTTCAGATAAAGGCTTAGATCTAATATCGAACTGAAACATGATACAACTTACCAAGACAAGAAACTTTCGTCTGAACTATTTTTTTTTTTTTTTTTATAAGTCGCTTGGTATAGAATTTATCACTTTGCCTAAATGTCAAACTTAATGCGAAACGGAACGTAATGTCACTTGTCAGATGACGATGTTGACTTTGAAAAATTGATAAATAAACAATGCTACAATATATTACCGGAGTTTCTCCTGAGTTCTTGTTGCAAAAACACGTGTTGAGAGACTCCATTTTAACCTCAATCTACCGTACAATTGTCGGTTACTTTAATAAAATTTTCACTTGATATTGGCGCAATGCGTAATCTTTATGTGTCGCGATCGCCATTCACTTAAAATAAGAAGAAGAACAATATATTACCTACTCTGTGCTGTAGGTGACAGCGTCGAGGATAGTGTAATGCTATAGCTGTCAATCATATTAAACATGAGTCTGAATATCTATGACACGCGGATGATAAATAGATATACGAGTATACCGGGTGTAAAAGACATAAACAGTCAAACGAAAACCATGTATTCTATACATCAAAATAAGTAACATTGCAAAAAATAATTGCTGGTAAATGATTTTTATTTTTTGTGTTAAAAAAAATTGCAAATTGTACCGCGCAATGTAAAGCGCTCAACTCGCATGAGTAGGGTATTATTGGGCATTCTGGCACACTTTTTTAGCACTCCATTGATCTCACTATCGTTCGATCAATGTCGTAAAAAAGTGTGCCAGGATGCCCAATAATAGTAGTAAAAAATCGTGAAGAAGTTTTAATTTTTGCAAAAGTGGCTTGTCGTATTTCATAACATAATCAGATATAAATCATCGATCAATGTCGTAAAAAAAAAGTGTGCCAGGATGTCCAATAATAGTAGTGAAAATCATGAAGAAGTTTTAACTTTTACAAAAGTGGCTTGCCGTATTTTATAACATTAGGTATCAGCTATAAATCATAATTGTTATATCGAAGGACAACAATATTGTGTGTTTCGATCATCATTAAGTTAGCATGCTTGATTTCAGTCTACTGAACACGTTTTCATGGTCTTCAACCTCGGGCTATTGAGGCATTTAACTAGGTATAGCAGTGCAATAATGATCACAGAACTTAACATCTTGGGGCTCCCTGGCTTTCAGGACTTTATCCCCGGCTAAGTACCTATCTGTGTCAATATACACTCTAACCTCGATAAATGTGAATTCTCAACCCAAAGGAAAACACTTGTGTGGTTTAACCGAAAGCGGTGTACATTAACATGTTTGATTGCAATTTACTAAATACATTTTCAAGATTTTCTATCTTAAGCTATGGAGGCATTTAACTCGGTATAGCAGTGCAATAATGATCACAGAACTTAACATCTTGGGGCTCCCTGGCTTTCAGGACTTTATCCCCGGCTAAGTACCTTTCTGTGTCAATATACACTCTAACCTCGTCAAACTTAAGCCCCCAATGCAGAGGAAAACACTTGTGTGGTTCGATCGCAAACTTCATAAGTTAGCATACCTGATTTCAGTCTACTGAACACGTTTTCAAGGTCTTCAACCTCGGGCTATTGAGGCATTTAACTAGGTATAGCAGTGCAATAATGATCACAGAACTTAACAACTTGGGGCTCCCTGGCTTCCAGGACTTTATCCCCGGCTAAGTACCTATCTGTGTCAATATACACTCTAACCTCGATAAATGTGAATCCTCAACCCAGAGGAAAACACTTGTGTGGTTTGACCGAAAGCGATATACATTAACATGATTGATTGCAATTTATTAAACACATTTTCAAGATTTTCTATCTCAGGCTATGGAGGCATTTAAAAATAATTAATAATAATTTATTTACCATAAAAAGTTTTACATTTTATGCACAGTGATTGAAGTCACCTTTTAAGCAAATAATGCCTGTGCCAGGTGACCTCGCTCTTCCATAGCCACTAGTAGTAAATATTAATGTACTTAAGTTATAGGTAATAGTAAATTACATTTTTACATAATATTTTTACATTGTTAAGTTTTATATCACTTTGACACTAAGTACTAACGTATTCCTGTACTACATGAAAAGGGTTACATAATGATTTCATGGTGATTAAGTAAGTGTATGTGTGCGTGTGTGTGTGTATGTGTGTGTGTGTGTGTGTGTGTGTGTGTATGTGTGTATGTGTGTGTGTGTGTGTGTGCGTGTGTGTATATGTGTGTTCTATATGTGTGTATATGTGTATATGTGTGTATATGTGTGTTTGTATGTATTTCATTTTTTATGTATTATAATAGACTCCGTTTCATCATAATCTAGCGGCATTAGAAAATTTGTAACAAGAGACTTGCATTCATATACAGTTTTATCATAAATATCTATGACTTTATTAATATCATTATACAAAGAGGCTGAGCGAATAAAGAATTGTTTGCGTGCGAAAAAAGTTTTAGTTCGGGCAAGGGAAATAACATTTTTTCTCCTAGCACGCATTGTTGTAGGAGAGTAGGGAGTGTTTTTATGTTTTTTTTAAATTTCGGAGAGAATGTACAACTTTCGCACTGATAGGACGTTGCTGAGCATGTATAGAGCAGCTGTTGGGAATCTCCTACGTTTAAAATACATTATTTTTAACAAAGCTCGCTGTGCACGTTCCACCTCAATCATTTTGGTTTTACTGGCTCACCCCACACAGGAATGCAATAGGTTAAAATTGATTGCGCCAAGGCCATATAAATTTCCTTAAGAATATTTCTCGAGGAGTCATGATCACAAGACTTCCCCCCAGGCAACACATGCCTTAAGTTCTTGAATATCCATATTAGTTTTCGTACTCTAGCAGAGACTAGTTCAATATGTCAATGCCATGAGAGCCGCTGATCAACCATGACTCCCAAGTATTTTAATTTCTCAATTTTACTAGAAAAATGCACTGAAAAAAATCGACTTGTCTCAGGCGGGACTCGAACCCGCATCTTCCACAATCCCACCTGTCGCTGTCGAAATTTCCGCTGACAAATTTCGACAGCGGAAAGCAGTGTCTCAGTGGCGTAATTGGTCAACGCGTCCGCCCGGATTGTGGAAGATGCGGGTTCGAGTCCCGCCTGAGACAAGTCGATTTTTTTCAGTGCATTTTTCTAGTATTAATATTTACGCGTTTGTAAACGCAAAAATAAAATTATTCCATAATTCTCAATTTTATTCATAACAGGGCAGTCACAGTCGTCAAACTGTATTGCAACAGTGGATTCGGAGTTCAAAGTCCGTATTAGGTTGTGAATTATTTTGGATACTATGGCAGATGTAGTTCGTTTTAGCGGTGTTTAATGTTAGTAAATTACTTTTTAACCAGTGTGTGGTTATTGTGAATTCCCGCACATATTGGGAGCAACACACGATGTGAAAATAAAAGTTTCGTGTCGCAACGTCTGGGAGACTTTAGGCTAATACACCAAGGTACTCACGTTTCGGATCCAATACAACTGCCGGTCACCAGCCAATTTGGGTCAGACAGTGTCCAAACTAATCACCGGTCAGCTGACGGCACGGGTACAAACGGCACAAACACTTCCTAGTGTCTTGCTTGAAAGTTTATAATTAACAATAAAACACAGCACATAAAATCTTGTAAAAATGATAAGTTCAGCTCAGCGCGACCGTCGGTATTTTTGAGAAGTAATTGTTCCACACCTTCACACGCGAATTCTCAATCGAAAGTAACAAGCTGGTTTTCCGGCTTCTTCCCTAGATGGCGTGGCGCTCGACGTTTTCTTGGCCTCAACGTGAAAACATTGCAAACTATGTTTTTCCTTTGGTTTATATTAAGCAAAAGTGTCCCAGACGTTGAGATTGAATTGAGAATATTCTAGCTAAAATAAATGATAACGAAACATTCCGCCCACCAAAATACACTTGTGTATTTTCGAAACCACATTGAACAATCACGTTGAAGCATATGAATACGAGTTTGATTATAATAATTACGAATTAGAACTAAGAACTACAGATTACTTAATAATTAACGCTTAATTAGAGTTATGAGGTAGGGGACAAAGTTTAGCTAACGGTCTCGTGAGGCGAGAACCATCAACGGTACGAATAGTGGCTATACGAATTATTCCGTCTGGACTAGGATGCAATTTTTCGACGCGAGCTAAAGGCATCGTATTTTCTTGTTTAAGAATAACTACAGATCCCTCATCTCAAGGCTTCGAGTGTTTGGTCCACTTTGCCCGAACGGTTAACGATTATAAATAATCATGCTTCCAACGATTCCAAAAATCTTGTTGGAAGCGCTGGAGCAGCTGCCAACGGCCTAAACGGTTAATGTTGATATCGCGATAATCCTCGTCGAAAACGGAAGTTAAAGGCTCGACCGTGAGGAAGTGGCCGGGCGTTAAAACACTTAGATTGTTGGGATCTGAACTCAAAGGATAAAGTGGTCGCGAATTTAGCATCGACTCGATCTGGATAAAAAGAGTAGCCAACTCTTCAAATGTAAGACATTGAACTCCGACAATTCGATAAAGATGTGATTTAACAGCTTTTATTTGAATCTCCCACACTCCACCAAAGTGAGGGCTTGCAGGAGGATTGAAGCGAAACTCGATCTGTTCACACCGAGCCGCACTATGCATAAAATTATTTAATTGATTGTTAGCGCCTACGTAATTGGTACCGCAGTCAGAGTGAATGATGTTAACCCTACCACGACGGCCAACAAACCGGCGTAGGGCAGCGATAAAAGCGTCCGACGAGAGATCCGAAACGGCTTCCAAGTGAAGCGCCTTGGTGGTAAGACACACAAAGAGGCAGAGGTAGGCTTTTCCTATCTTAGCACCTCGATGCTTTCCCAACTTGATACGAAAGGGGCCTCCGTAGTCGGTACCAACAACGGAAAATGGTTTCACCTGATTGACGCGGACGGCGGGTAAATCGCTCATGAACGGCTCAAGGGGAACAGGGTTCGTTTTGTAACACTGAACACATTTTGACAAGCAGTGACGAATGGCGCGTTTAGGTGACAAGATCCAAAACTGCTGTGTCAAAAGGTATTGCATCGTATTCACACCGGGATGGCAATTTTCACGATGAAAGGCTTCGATAATAAGGTAAGTTAATTTAGAATCGCGCGGAATCAACGCAGGGTGCTTGTGTTCAAACTCAAGCCCTGAACAAGCCAGGCGACCGCCCACCCTGAGGATTCCTTGAGACTCGAGAAACGGATTCAACTTCCTCATTTGTTTTTGAAGTAATTGGCCTGCACGTAATTGATGAATCTCCCTAACGAAATGAGATGATTGGACATGCTTAACGATAAGCATTAACGCTTTATGAAGCTCTGAACGAGTATGAAAGAGAGTGACTCGATACACACGTTTGGAACGCAGGTAGTCGAAATATTTCAACCACCAACACACGAGACGTTGAATTTTACGAATAGAAGAATAACGAATAAGAAAGGTATCGATGTGTGACGCTTGGGTGTCACTCTGTGTAAATAAAACATGTGGATTTTTTCTATGCTCCTGTAATATCACTTCATCAGAAGGATCAAATTGCTGAGGGCAGCAATCTGGAGATTGAGGCAGCCAGGAGGGTCCCGCCCACCATAAACTATTGGTAACGAGATCGGAAGGAAGTTGACCACGAGACGCAACGTCTGCCGGATTTTGATCGGATCTCACGTGACCCCAACGGACATTTGGAAGGACATCATGAATATGCGAAACTCGATTCGCAATGAAAGTCTTCCACTGCGAAGGCTGAGAACAAAGCCAAGCGAGTACGATCGTTGAATCGGACCAAGCAAACACGTCAGTGCAATGAAACACGGGTAAGTAAAGGTCTGCTACGAATTTTAGTAGGTCCGCAAGCAAAACTGCGGCACACAATTCAAGGCGAGGAAGCGATGTTGATTTAGTAGGTGCAACGCGAGCCTTAGAACATATGAAAGAAACTTGAACCTCACCGTCTGTTTTGATCACACGTAAGTATATAACTGCGCCATATCCGGTTTCCGAACTGTCGGAAAAGCCGTGCAGTTGACAAAAAACGATTTCTGTCGTGGATACAAAACGAGGAACCTTCAAAGACTCCAATAGAGGTAACTGCTCAAGATAGCGATTCCAGAAAAGAATAACGTCTTGAGGAGGTTCTTCATCCCAACCAATGCCAAGGAGCCAAAGTCGTTGCACTAACGCCTTCGCCACCAAAGTTAGTGGAGATAAAAATCCTAAAGGATCGAATATGCGTGCTAACTCACTCAAGATGTTTCTCTTTGTACATCCTTTATTTTGCGGTGTCACAAACAGGACCCGTAAGACAGTGTTCGACAGGCAAGTCCGATAAAAGTTCAGGGTGATTACTTGCCCATTTTCGAAGTTCAAAGTCACCTCTTTGAAGAAGAGAAATGACTTCATCTTTTGCTTGCTGAGCTTTGGGTAGACTTTCATACCCGACCACCAAATCGTCAATATAAGTATTGCTTGAAAGAACTTGACTTGCAAGGGGAAAATCATGACCTTCGTCAAGAATCAACTGTTTGATGGTACGACATGCTAGAAAGGGAGCCGAGGACACGCCGTATGTAACGGTATTTAATCGATACTTTTGAATAGGTTGATTGGAGGTAAAACGCCAGAAGATACGCTGATAATCTCTATCAGCTTCATGAATCAAAACACGGCGATACATCTGTCGCATGTCAGCCATAAAAACTACCGAATGAATTCTAAAATTCAAAAGAATCGCGACAATGTTGGGTTGAAGCTTGGGGCCAATAAGCAATGAATCATTTAGAGAGATGCCCCGAGCATCCTTAGCAGAGGCGTCAAACACTACGCGAAGCTTTGTTGTAGTACTTTCAGGACGTACAACGCAATGATGGGGTATGAAATACCTACCGGTATTTAAATCTTCGCTTTGAACAAGTGTCATATGACCACTCTCCAAATAATCTTGCATGAAAGCGTTGTATTGCTCATACAAAACGGGATTTCTAAGAAGTTTTCGCTCAATGGAGTGAAAACAACGCATAGCGATGTCACGTGATCCCGGAAATAGCCCTTCCTTCGCTTCATTTTTGAATGGCAAGGTTACTATATATCTTCCGGTCGAACCTCTCGAATGAGTGTTTACGAAAATTTGCTCACATCTTTCCTCATCGGAAGTTAGAGGTGGCAAATGAGAATTACTAAAATTGTGATCAAGCTCCCATAGCTTTTTAATTTCGTGATGAAGAAGTTCATCGTCATTGATGAAAAATGATTGGATAGACTCTTTTTTATAACCCACATTTCCCATGAGAAGCCAACCAAAAACGGACTTGAGAGCTGAAGGTTGATTAGGTCCCCCTTCTACCCTACCAGGCAGTAAGAGGGAAGCGAAGACTTCAGCACCAAGGAGAATATCAATGGGACCGGGTTTATGACAGTCTGGGTCTGCTAATTTTAAATTATGGACATGATGCCATGAGCATTTATCGAGACGAGTAAATGGCATCAGGCCACAAATGCTAGACAACGTTAACGCGTTAATAGAAAAAAGTTTCTGATTGTAAGCACCAATTTCAAGCTGAGCTGTACCAGACACCGACGTAGAGGATTGACCTAAGCCACGAACACGATGAGTTGTCGGTGTATGTTCCAAACCCAAACATTGAAGGGCGCGCTCGGTTATGAAGTGCGCTTGACTTCCCGAGTCAATCAGAGCCCGAAATGATTTAAAGTTGCTAGCATAATCGCGAACTTGAACGTGAGCAGTAGATAGCATGACCACAGAACTGTCACCAAGACTAGTTAGTACTCGCACTTGGTTTGACGAAGGGTTACTCGAAACGTTTTGATTAGAAGGAGAAGTAACCTGCGATGAGGAGGGTTCATCCCAGTGGAGAAGCGTATGATGACGATGATGACATAAACGGCATTTGAAGATCGAATTACAATCGTGTACGGTATGAGAAGGGCGCAAACAATTAAAGCACCGACGATTAATTTTGACAAACTCAATTCGTTCAGGGACGGATAATTGTGCAAACTTATTGCAAAGATTGACAGAGTGATTCCCTTAACAAAATAAGCATTTCACGACTGTAGAGGACGGTGCGCTTGAGGTTGATGGAGAAGGCTGTGTCTTATTGTCGGGCGATGGTTTCCTGTTGGCGTCTGAAAGAAATACTAACGGGTTTTTTTTTATTGATTTATTTTGTACAACAGTCGAATTTGATTTAGAAGAATTAATTTTATCGAGAACTCTTCCCTTATCGGAAGTACCGCGATCATGAGCCGTGAAGTGACTATCGTGAACTAGCGCCTCACATTTCGAATACAAGAATGATTTTAATGCTTGGTAACTTGGTAACTCTGTGGCGGAGTGACTTTGTTCAAATGCACAACGAGTAGAGGAGTCAAGCTTCGATAAAATTAAATAACAAAGAATGAAGTCCCATTGATCTGTGGGAAGATTAAGTCCCTTTAAAATATTTAAGTTTTCATTAAAAAGGTCCAAAACGCGACGAAATTCCGAAGGAGAACTAGGTTTAAAATTAATATTTAGTAATTCTTTCCAACAGGTAAACGCCAATTCACGTTTATCTCGATATCTGTTTGTTAATGTTTCGTATGCTTCGCGATAAAAAAACACCCTGTATAGGATAAGTACGAATAAGACC
Organism: Elophila nymphaeata; assembly: GCA_955850985.1. Taxonomy (NCBI): domain Eukaryota; kingdom Metazoa; phylum Arthropoda; class Insecta; order Lepidoptera; family Crambidae; genus Elophila; species Elophila nymphaeata. The sequence continues at coordinate 24,850,301 of OY039071.1, read as the reverse complement.
TAGGGCGTCGCCACTAAGACTAGAAACGAGATAATGCATACGTTCCGTGTCCGACAAAGACGTATTATTATGAACTAAAGAATTAAAAATATCGTAAAATTCGGGCCAAAATTTAATTTGACCAGAAAACATAGGAAGCTGAAGTTTTGGTAATTTAACGTTTGGTATCGAAGTAGCATCATGAAAATTTTCTAACGAACGATTGGATTGGCTATTCGACGGGACAAGTTGTCTATGTATTGTTTCGATTTCAAAATAAATATCGTCAAACTCGGAACGAATTTCGTCTTCTTTTTCTTCTACAGAAGAATCGTCGACAACGCATAAAATATCCGAGTGAGATTCCTCAAAGCTTTCGACTATTTTCTTAAGCGTCGAATAATGCGACATAAAACGATCAAAATGTGAAACATCCGATTTTGCCAATAACGCAACATCAAAAATCTTTTTTAACCGATTAAAAGCTAGCGTACGCTTACGGCGTAATACCGGCAAATCGTGAATAGTCGGCGCCTCGCACTAAAAGACATCGTTATTTTATATTTAACTAATTACACGTTAAATCAAATAAAACGTTAAACGTTTATTGCAAGAGAATCAATCCGGAATTACGCTTAACTCAATACGCAACAACGTTTTACACGGAAAAAAACTAAATGCATCGACAGAATACTTCGTACAAATCTAAAAATAACACAATACTAAACCAAATTAAATGTTCGAAATTATTAATTGTAAGGAGAAAGTTAGCGACCTAACTCGGCCGCATTATACGAACAATTAAAGCGTTAATTTATCAAGTAATATGTTGGAAATATAATATATTGGTATTAGAATTTAAATCATAATAACGAGAAATTGCGAAATATTTCGATACAATTTTATTGATAATGAAATTGAGGGTAACCTTCTTTGGTTAACGTTTTCTATTGAAATTATGTTATAAAACCATTGAAATGCGTTAATGTTTTAAATTAATTGTTGAAATAAGTAGATAATGAAGCAATCTAACGAAATATTATGAATTTGAATGGAAATACACTATGATTCCCGGGTTTTCGGCACCATAAAATATGTGTGGTTATTGTGAATTCCCGCACATATTGGGAGCAACACACGATGTGAAAATAAAAGTTTCGTGTCGCAACGTCTGGGAGACTTTAGGCTAATACACCAAGGTACTCACGTTTCGGATCCAATACAACTGCCGGTCACCAGCCAATTTGGGTCAGACAGTGTCCAAACTAATCACCGGTCAGCTGACGGCACGGGTACAAACGGCACAAACACTTCCTAGTGTCTTGCTTGAAAGTTTATAATTAACAATAAAACACAGCACATAAAATCTTGTAAAAATGATAAGTTCAGCTCAGCGCGACCGTCGGTATTTTTGAGAAGTAATTGTTCCACACCTTCACACGCGAATTCTCAATCGAAAGTAACAAGCTGGTTTTCCGGCTTCTTCCCTAGATGGCGTGGCGCTCGACGTTTTCTTGGCCTCAACGTGAAAACATTGCAAACTATGTTTTTCCTTTGGTTTATATTAAGCAAAAGTGTCCCAGACGTTGAGATTGAATTGAGAATATTCTAGCTAAAATAAATGATAACGAAACAACCAGTTTGTTATTACATACATGCCACGCTCTGCATTTTTCTTTGTAGTAGCCCAACTCTTTCCAGCGAAGACAATAGCAGTGTCATCGGCGTACGAAAATATTTGCGCATTGTCAATTTTTAGGTTACACAGTTCATTTATGTATATCAGAAACAGTTTAGGTCCTAATACACTTCCTTGAGGTACACCATAAGACACACTAACGTCCTTGCTAGTGTACTGACCCAGTCTCACCCTCTGCGTCCTTTCAGAAAGATAATTTTCAAAAAGGGAGAGTGCAGAACCCCTTATTCCGTATAACTCCAATTTTTTAACAAGAATAGGGACAGACACGGTGTCGAATGCTTTTTTGAGGTCAAGGAATACCGATAAACACTTAAATCCCTTATCAAGTTTTTCAGTCACAAGCTGACTAAGAGCAACTACTGCGTCTTCAGTTGATTTGCCCTGTCTAAAACCGAACTGTGACTGGGATAGTATTTGATATTTATTCAGGTAATTTATTAATCTAGAGTTTAGGAGCCTCTCAAGTATCTTTGAAATGGAAGGAAGAACAGAAATTGGCCTATAATTACCGACCTCATCTCTGTCTCCACTCTTGTACACTGGTGTAACGATAGACTTTTTTAGCTGTACTGGAAATACTCCTTGTTCAAAACAGAGGTTGGCGAGGTGAGCAATCACAGGAACAACCACATTCCTCGCAAGTTTCAAAAAAGTAACGGGAATGTAATCCCAGCCCGGGGCGCTATCAGATCTTAGGCTCATGAGAGTAGTTTCGACTTCCTCTGTATCAGTATCCAATAGAACGAAAGAATTGGCGTGAGCAAATATATGATTGGTTGTCTGATTGGAGACAGCGCCTTGATGTATACTTTTATATTATCCTATATTCGAGAAGTAGCTATTAATAAAATTCGCGGATTCCGTAGGATTCTCCTTAAGGTTGATTAATGCTTTATTATCATCATGTGCCTTATTACTACAAGTGAGGCTTTTTATATTTTTCCACAATAGCTTGTTATTGTTTAGTGAATTAGTAATTAACTCTCTTTCGTATTTCCGTTTTAATTTTTTAATTAGATTATTACAGTAATTTCTGTATCTATTATAAGTTATTTTTAAGATATCATTTTGACCATCTTTACGTAGTTCTTTTTGCAATTTGTTTCGATGTTTAATACATCGCAAAATTCCGGGGGTTATCCATGGTTTGAGGGTGCGTTGGCTTTAAGGAATTTTTATGTTCACAGTATTAAATTTAATAGATTCAGTGATTTCATCTATTAGACGGTAAGCTATAAAATTAGGGTCACTGCTAAACAGTAGTTCATTAAGATTTTTTTGCTGCAGATGTTCAAGAGCCTTTGTATAATCAATTTTATTTTTTGATATAGTGTATGACCTATTATATTTAGTTTTAGTTAATGAAAGGAAAGTTGTAAAATGATCAGTGATGGTAGTATGAAGCACTGCTATAAAAGCAGAACATTTATTTTTGTTGACCTTTAACATAAAATGGTCCAAACAGTTTTTATCTCTAGTAGGTAGAGTATGACCCGCAAGAATACCATATCCAGAAAGTGAGTTTAAATAGTTTATTCTATTGTTATATTCGTAAGTAGATTCTATTGGCTTGGGTAAGATATTAACAATAAAGATTATCACTATTTGGAGGTATTCATTTCGGAACAGATAAGAAGTAATAAAATTGCAAAGACCAAATATTTAAATTTACCTCAAAAAGATTGGATAAATAGAGACATCATGGATTCGATAAGTACACGGAACAGCTTATGGCGACAGACGAAACTAAACCCAAATGACGCAAACCTGCAAAGGGAATACGATAAAGATCGGAAGAAGACGAGAGCTGTGATTGCGACCCGCAAGAAAGATTACTATTACTCTTAGGTTGACGTACGGTCTGTCAAACTGTTAACACATAGTAGTGTAAACATTGTTTATTTTTAATGTAATTAATATTGTTTTTGTGTACATTTAGCGATTAAAAGGATAATAAGTACTGTGTAATCTGTGTGAGTGTTTGTGAATAGTGAATATAGAACTAGGAATAATTAAACAACAAAAAATTCGGATTTTATTAACAAAACAAAATCAAAACTACCTTATAGTTTGTACATAAATTTTAAGTCGCTAAAATTCTTAAATTAAACTTAATTATAAATATAAAATAGTTGTAAATAGTGCAAAATAAGTAGATACAGTAACAATGGTGAATTGTGGCGCATGCGGAAAGTTTCTGTCGCCGGCGGGAGCAGCGGCCTGCAGCGTCTGCCCAACGAAATACCATCGGGCTTGTCTGGCCATTGCAGATAAGACCCAAATTAGTAAGGAGTGGGTCTGCCCCGGCTGCAAGAGGCATGTGCGGCGGGGTGATAACAGCCAGACGGTGAAGGGCATCGGTGAGGACGGCGACTGCGGTGCGCCCCCGTCGGTGTCGTCTCCGCCCGCGCCGCCCCGCGCCGCCTGTGCGGGGCCGGCGGCAGCAGTGGACGGCGCCGCTTCGGTGGCCGCTGCTTCGACGGGATCTGTGGGCGTGGTGGGCATCTCGGAGTTCCGTCGCGAGTTTGCCGAGTGCATTAGCGAGATGCGCGAGTTCCGCAGGGAGATGATACTCCTGCGCGAGTCTTTCGCCGCATTCACCGTGCGACTCGACGGCGTCGAACAAAGACTGGAGGCCCTCGAGCGTGGACAATCGGGGGAGGACGCGGGAAGAGTGGCGGAGCTCGAACGGTCCGTCACCGCCCTCAAGCAAGAGCTCAACGAGCGCGACCAGGACGCGCTCCTGTCCGACTTGGAGGTCGGCCAACTCCCGGAGGAGAAGGGGGAGAATGTGGTGCACTCGGTGATGGTGCTGGCGGGGCGACTGGGCGTGCCCCTGGAGGAACGCGACGTGGTGTTCGCGGAGCGCGTGGGTGTGCGGCCGGAGGAGGCGGCAGGCCGGCCGCGCCGCGTCGTAGTGCGGCTGGCGAGCCGGCGCCTGCGCGACGACCTGCTGCAGGCCGCCGCCTCGGGGCCGCGCGTCTACGTCAACGAGCGCCTCACTCGCCACAACCGGCAGCTTTTTCATCGCGTCCGCGAGGCATGTCGCCGGCTGCAGTGGCGGTACTCGTGGACGAGGCGGGGTCGCATTTTCGCCCGGCAGGGGGATGGCAAGCCCGTGTTTCAGTTTCGGGTGGAGGAAGACCTTGTGCGAAACTTTGGGTCGGGAACGCTGGATGACCAGGGACCTGTCACACATTAAACAAGGATTTTTATCTTGTACATTCGGCTTCCAGTGTATGATAGACTCTAAAGAAATAATATTCTATTTTAATAATTACTTATTCACTGTTTTCTTAAATATTTTCATGTTCTGTTATGTTATACAATTACCTTTTATAGTTCTCCATGTCAAAACAATCATCTATATTATTGCTCCTTCAGTCTTGTTTGATAATAACAGCCCTTATGGAAAGCCATCTCTTAGCTATGTGTTTCAGATCCATTGCACCTGGCACTTCCTATGGGGTAGATTTGATGTGAACTACAACAAATACAATTATATAAATTATATATCCAAATGTTTCATATATTTTTACACTTTATCATTTATTTACTCACCTAACTGTATTTTTATTATTACTCAGTCAGAGTTGAATTTCATAGGGCAATATTACTATAGGAAAATAAAAGAATTATTTGTGTATGTATATTTCAATGCTATGGATTTATTGACAACTATTATAATAATATGTAATGAATAACTCAAAAAAGTTCAAAAGTTGGTCTCTTTAACGCTGGATCTCTTTGCACAAGGCATGAAGAGTTTGTCGTTGCAATGGAGGACCTCTCACCAGACATAATAGCAATAAATGAGACATGGTTGAGGACAGGACAGGACGACAGCGCACTAAAGGTCAGTAGTTACCGTCTACTCCACATACCAAGACCTAGTGATATCCGTGGGGGACGTGGAGGGGGTGTAGGCTTCTATGTCCGAAAGAGTGTGAATGCTCGATTATGTCAACATCCACCCACTGCAGCTATAGAGCAGATGTGGCTGAGGGCACGCCTCCAAAATCAAACAGTAATGATAGGGACTGCATATAGACCACCATGGCAGGATGTGGATCTATTCCTAGATGCCCTTACTAAATCCATTACCTCTTTTGGAAAAGTGGACGGGCTGATCATAGTTGGTGATTTTAACATAAATCTACTTGACTGCTGCAGTAGCAAATATCGAGTGTTTCAGCAATTTTTGTATAGTGTCGATCTGTTGCAGATCGTGGAACAACCCACACATTTTACAAATCATAGTACCAGTCTAATTGATGTTGTATGTACTGATATCCCGTATCTCCAGGTAGAAGTCAAGCATACTCCTGACCTTGGCGGCCATGCAATGATAATAACCGAGTTCAAATTAAAAAAGGAAAAAGTACTGCCCCGTTATGTCCGATATAGACCCCTTAAAAACATTGTCCTTGAGCATTTCAATAGAGATCTTGCTGCCATTGACTGGGAATATCTAAACAGGATAGACAACGTTGATTGCCAAGTCGAGGCTTTTACCTTTTGTGTAACTTCACTATTTGATCTGCATGCTCCAACAAAGATAAAAAAGTTTAAACATCCACCTCACCCATGGATCACTGACACCATAAAAATGATGATGCATATTCGGGACAAATATCATAAAAAGTTAAAAAAACATAACACCGAAGTCCTAAGAGATTGTTACAAAAGCATGAAAGGTATTGTGAATACTGCCATAGCCAAAGAAAAAACATGTTTCTTTGAGAAGCACATTAATTCAAATTTAAATAATCCCAAGAGACTATGGCAGAACCTCAAAACATCAGTGTTGCCAAACAAAAAAAGTGATGATTTACCACTACATTTTGATAATCCCGGTGTGCTTAATACACATTTTCTTGCCATACCTGGAGAAAATCGGGTGTCAATTTCACAGTTAACATATTTAGAGCACAATCGATTTTGTTCAGCAACTTTTACACTACATACTGTTACTGATGACATTGTCCTGAAAACCATTAAAAGTTTTAAGTCAAATGCCCAAGGACATGATGGACTGTCGCTTGAAATGCTACAGTTGACACTACCACAATCTCTTAATACAATCACAACTATGGTCAACCAGTCAATAAAGGAGTGTACTTTTCTTGGCAGCTGGAAAATGGCAATGGTTAAGCCTCTGCCTAAAACCAGTCAACCAGCTACGGCACAAGATCTTAGACCAATAAGTCTAGCTTCCCTGCATCTCTAAGGTCTTAGAAAAAATAGTTTGTAGTCAGCTCACCGAATATCTCGAGCAACAAAATATACTCCCGTATTTTTAGTCGGGATTCCGTCAGAGCCACAGTACTGCATCTGCTCTGGCTGACGTGGTGTATAACATTCTTACAGCACAAGACAAAGGTGAAGTCACCGCTATGCTGTTACAAAGAGTATATAATACACTACGTTTAAGAGTCGGGACTTCATACAAGCTTTTTGACTGCAGTTTAAGCTCAGATCTAGTACCAACAGAAACAGACAAAAAAAGTAATGCCAACATGACAAAATCAAACTAAGGATGTGGTGTACGCTACGGAATATGTCGATATCGATAAAAAAGAATGGGTACCCTGCCCTGCATTGCAGACAGGTTTTTTTAATAATACAAAAGGAAAATAAAAACCTCTGTTAGTTTGGGAAATATTGAGTTTTATTCAATTACATGTAATTATTTTCATACAATGGAATAATTTTATTTTTGCGTTTACAAACGCGTAAATATTAATACTAGAAAAATGCACTGAAAAATCCCTCCTGTCCCGCCTGAGGCAAGTCGATTTTTTTTCAGTGCATTTTTCTAGTTTCATACAATTTGTCACTACAAAAAATAATAAAGTTAGGATTACAATGTGGGAATTAAATTGTTTGTAGGATGCATATATAGCCTTGATAGCATTATGCCTTTTTAAAATTATGGTTGTGAATGTTATTCTTAAACATGATTTAGCCGACTGTATTTATTATTAAAATAATTATGCTAATGATATGGCTAAAATTATTATGCGTAAGTATCATTCGTATAGAGTACCATATGCCAAAATATTTTATGGTTTAAATTTTTATGCAAATGGATAGTGAACCCTATTCTGCAACAGTTTTAGATAGTAAGCAGGCATTTATCTGAAATAATAAATAAACAGAGATTAGTAAATAGTATCGTTTGTGTTTACGGTGATCATCAATTCAAATTATAGTTCACCACTTACCATCGCGGACTATGGGTAACGCGTGCTTTGGTCTGGTGACCAATCAAAGTCACATCTGGTCCTGAAATAAATCACTCATTAGCTTCAGGAATTGAGCTATCATACCATGTCAGAAAAATAGGTTATGTAACTTACCAAGGGTGGAGTAGGAGCCGTACTTATACGGTTGCAAGTAATGATCATACCCGAGGGGCACCGTGTTCAAGGCGGCAGCCACGTTGAGATCTGAAAATATGGAAGTGGGGTTAAACCCAGAAAAACTTTTGATGATGATAATGAGAGATGTTAATCTTCTGGCAATGCTTATCTTCTGTGCAATACATAGGCCAGCCCTCTGATCACGGGAAACCTTAATTAATTTGGAGGTTTAGTTATTTTGTTTTTCTTTGTATTTAATTTCCATTATTTTATACGATTAGATAAGGATTGAAAATATTTTATATGTATTAAACAAATGCAGTAGTAATGAAACATCTCAAATACATTTTATACTCAAATGTACGAATATAGTTTTATCGATAATTTGGTACGTAGTAAGGACATCACTACGGAGCATATGATTTTTGGTAATGATTTTAAGACAAAGTATTAAAGTGACCAGAAATTCTTTCTAATTACTTAGCGTCAATAAAATAACATGGAAAACTACTTACCGCTTCTCATCTAGTGGGAATTGAGCCATGAAAACCCGCTTTTGGTTAAATTTCCTACCAGATTTTAGTCCACATATTTCACATCTTGTGTAATACATTTTGCTGTTATGCACTTATATAAATGATAAAAACCAGTATACACTTAATGATAATAGTCACCGAAAACAATAAATACGCACACAGATGGAAAAATAAACTAAAACGACGCTTTTAAAATTTTCGCCCGCCGCCATATTGACATTAGTGACACTCCAGCAGCGCGAGACAAGGAAGGGTAGATAGGAAGTAAGAGACAAAACACCAGTCACCATTAAAAATTGCCTAAACTCCATACATTTTTTCTGCAGTATTGAGTTTCGGCAGGCTGTGCTGTTACTGGACTTTACGCGGGCATTCGACTCAATAAATACAAGTCTACTATTGTCTAAACTTAAATATTATGGTCTGGACTGTAATTCCGTAAAATGGTTTGACAGTTACCTCACACACAGACAACAATATGTTGAACTGGCACAAGTGAATGGTGTCAGCCTTCAATCCCCTCCACTACCAGTTACAAGAGGTGTACCACAGGGCTCAATTCTGGGCCCCATTTTATTTATCTTATATAGTGCAGATATCACCAACTGTATTAAATACTGTAAATATCATTTATATGCAGACGACTTGCAACTTTATCTACCTTTCTCTCCCTTGGATTGTTCTAACGCAGTCTTCAAATTAAATGATGACCTGGCCCGAATATCTAGCTGGTGTAAGATGAACTGTCTTGTCCTGAATCCAAACAAGTCCAAACTTATGCTATTGGGTACATGTAAAAACTTACATAAGGTAGACAATTCAAATGCTCCATTCAGCATTTCCATAGATGAGGAAAACATTGAGCGAGTGGATACAGCAAGAAATCTGGGACTTGTCTTCGATAGCCATCTCAAATTCGAAAAACATGTCATGGAGTGTGCTCGCAACTGTTTATATCGCCTAAAACTACTGTACAGTATAAGATCCTACCTTTGTGAGCAACTACGAGTTAGGTTATGCGAATCACTGATCTTGTCGAAGCTAAATTATTGTGATACTGTTTATGGCCCATGTCTTTTATCAAGGACCTCAAAACTTGTTCAAAGGGTGCAGAATGCTTGTGCACGTTTTTCGTTCTATATCCCTCCGAGATCACATATCACGCCTTTTCATAATGTTGCAAATATACTGAGGATGGAAGCTCGAAGAAAACTTCATCTCGCGTGTGTCATGTTTGGCATACTAAAAACAGGCAAACCTCAGTATTTGTACCAAAAATTAACATGGGCACAAACTCACCGTGCACAGAAAAGAATGTGCACGAACATCTTCGCAACCCCCAAACATCGCACTCATGCTTTTCGGGGCTCTTTCAGGTTTTCTGCCACTCGTTGCTAGAATGACATCCCGCCGCCTTTGCGTGACCTAAATTCAAAGAATTTGTTTAAAAAACGATACAAAGCCCATCTATTAAGTGTACAAAAAACACTTTGAAAGGCAATACACTACTTACCATAGTGTTATTCACGTCCCATCATAAACCAATTTAAAATTATGAGACTATTGCGGGAGGCGATATTACCTCGAGGCCTCGCCGAGTGCTATGCTAGCCATGCTATGCTCCTATTTGTCTGCAATATTGCGCTACGATTGTACACTATCGCATTTTAGTAACTAATTGGAAGCAGCGAGCACAGGTTTTACAGTCATTTCCGAAACTTATGTAGGACTGTAATTATGTCTTTAGACATTAATCTGTGTGTAATTATTAAATAATTATGATTACGTGGCAAAGTAGACGTGGCAAGAAAATGGTTTCAACTAGCACAGACAAGACAAAGTATGACGCACCAGCTTTTTAAAATCTAGCAAAGGGATCGTGCTCCTACAGCCATGACCTCCATAGTTTTGCTCACTATTAAACCCATAGCATTTATTTATCTCATAATTATATTTATTATATGTATGTATATTTTAAATAAGTTTTAATAGTTATTTTTATACGTGTACTAGTGTTGTTAGGGCATTCCTTCCAATAACTAGTATATTTATTGTAAATAGTTAGTAGGTATATAATGTGTGTATTTGTTAGTTTTTTTTTTTTATTTATTATTCTTTGTTATCGTTTATTTTCTTTATCTATGTGTTGTTAAAGTGTTTTAATAATTAACGAATAGCTCTGTGAAGACCAATAAATTTATTTTCTTTCTTTCTTTCTTTCTTTCTTTATTCAATACCAGCTGTAACCACCCGAAGAAGATGTGGGAAATCGTCAATAGTTTAGCGTTAAATAAGATTAAAGACGGCAGTGCTCCACCCAAATTAATATCAGAGTCAGGACCTATTATGGAAGGTAAAGCAATTTGTAATTATTTTAATACGTTTTTTTCCTCGGTCGGCTTGGAGTTGGCAAGTAAGATACCTATAACTTATCACAAAAATAACGGTAACATAGTAATGTACGAACATAATTACACACATAATATAATCTTGGACAAGCTAACACCTTGCAATACCGAGGAAGTATCAAACATAATTGATAACCTAGACAGTAACACAAGTACAGGGTTAGACGGTTTAAGTACTAAAGCGTTAAAATGCTTAAAAAATATAATTACTCAAAGACTAACAGATTGCATTAACAATTGTCTATTGAACGGTGTCTTTCCAGATACTTTGAAGGTTGCTAAGGTCAGTCCTATTTACAAATCTGGGAGTAGAACTGATCCTAGCAACTATAGGCCGGTTTCAGTGTTGCCTGTTTTATCAAAGGTATTTGAACGGATAATGTACGAACGGTTGAATACTTATTTGACAGAAAAACAATTCCTCATTGACCGGCAATACGGTTTTCGCCCTAAATCGAGCACTCTTACGGCTGCCATAGACCTAGTAACTAAAATAAAGACAAACATCGATCAGAAAAATTTTGCTTTGGGAATCTTTATCGACCTAAAAAAATGTTTCGATACCGTCAGTCATAGCAAACTACTACTAAAATTTAGTAATTTGGGTATCACGGGAAATGCTTTCAAGATATTTGAATCATATTTACAGAATAGGCGTCAAATGGTAAAAATAGATAGTTTTATTAGCGATCCTCAAAAAATTACATACGGAATTCCGCAAGGCTCAATAATCGGACCCCTAATGTATTTGATTTACGTCAATAATATTAATAAAATAGGGCTAACTGGAGAACTAACTTTATACGCTGATGACACCTCTCTCTTTTACTTCGGTAGTTCTATCCATGATATAATAAACAAAGCTCAAAATGATCTTGACATTCTAAATAATTGGTTCAAATACAATTTGCTCACAATAAATACTACAAAAACCGTCTTTCATGATCTTTTCTGCAAAAAATAAATACATACCCGAGTTCTCACCTCTTACCATCAATAATGAAATCATACAGCGCTCAAGCAAAGAGAAATATTTGGGTTTGTGGATAGATGAAAAACTAACCTGGAAGGAGCACATTGAGCATGTCAGATCTAAGATAGTACCTGTACTAGGAGCATTAAGAAAAGTTTCAAATTGTATTCCAAAAAGAGTGTGTGAGATATTGGGCACTAATTTGTACATTAAGCCCACGATAATAATTATTTTAATAATATTTGTTAACTTATACAATGATAATAATGATTTGTTATGAATTAGAAATAGATTTCTATGATAAAAAGTAGTTGTCGTGGTGACCGACATAAATGTTTCGGTTATAGGACGTTGAGAATCTATTTATGTTGGAATAGTTTGGTAAAATAATAATAATATCATTTTTATTTAATAATTGATTAATCATGAATATACATGTAGTTTTATATAATAAAACTATATTTATTACGACGCTTTGGTACAAGCGTTACCGGTAGTCAGAGGCGAGGCGGAGTAGGGTGGGTTGTTCACATAAAACGACCCGCTTCCGCGTAGTAGCGGCATTCTCGTTCGAGCCGTCACAGTGAACACTACTCTGCCTCCTGTCAGTGTTATCTGATTCTGAGTACCTATTTGCTGGATAAAATATAAGTATTCTTTACTTTTGGGTAAGAAGTAAGACATAATTCTCTCTACCTGTTCTTTCAACGTATTTCTGTAAGTATAATCTAACATCAGAAGTGGGATCGTCCTAATAAAAGGGTATGTACAAGTGAAATATTTTCGAATCAAAAGTGCTAAGATCTCAAATTTTAAGTTTGGTTGTGTAAAGAAACATATTGATATATGATTATGGCTGATCTGTGCATTGCATTTGGTCAGGGCGACTCCCTGACAATGAGATGTGTGGGTTATTCATTTTCATGTAAAAAAAAAATTTTTTTTTTCGTTATATACCTACTAGTTCAATGGGCTTAGTGCCACGTCAGGGCTACTCTCTGATGGTGTTAATTCCTGTTGGCTTGGGGGTTGATGATATGTTTCGCTTATTGTGTAATATAATAGTAAAACATATTTTCCGTAGTTGGGCCGGGCATTTCGATGTTCGATCGGGGCTACTCTCCGATAGCATTGAGATGTGTCGACTAACGCAGACTATTTATTATTGTGTAGTGAAATATGTTTCGTAGTTAGACCGGGCATTTCGATGTTCGATCGCGGCTACTCTCCGATAGCATTGAGATGTGTCGACTAACGCCGACTATTTATTATTGTGTAGTGAAATATATGTTTCGTAGTTAGACCGAGCATTTCGATGTTGGATCGGGGCTACTCTCCGATAGCATTGAAATGTGACTACTGACGCCGATGATTTATATGATTATAATATTGAAGCCTACTAAAAAGATTTGAGTTTGAAGCACTTTGGTTCTCTTCGAGCGTTGGTATGTTTATTATAATTAAAGGACGAGAAATAATTAGATTACATAGGAATTCACTTGCTGAGAAATTTTACATGTGAGCTAGTGAACGTACGTGGAGAATAAATTAGTATCTAACAATATAAGGTATTAAGAAAAAAAACGCGCAAAATTTTCTCGATCTACCGCTATCACAAATATCTTGCAGCTGTAACTATGGGTGTGTAAAAACTAGCTTGACAAATTAACAATTTTATTCTGCTTATGCTAATCGCTTGAGAAATTTCATTTTTTTGACTAACTACCGTACAATTTATTGTTATTTATATAAAAAAGACGCATTTTTTATAGTGCTTGATAAAGTGTTTTTTTAAAGATGGTATCATACTTTTTATGATAATTGTAAGGTTTGATGATATTTAGAATTAATAATCGGTTTCCAAGCGGATTAAATATTTCTACTGGCAACACCGGAAGTTCGAATGAACTAAAGCGAGGCATGTTGCCGGATCGAGTCACTTTTTGCTGACTGTCGCCGTATACGGTGGAATTACCAGTAATTTGTATTATTTGTTACCAACCAGTTTGTAAGAATATAGAAGTAACATTATAAAAATGTAGGATTCTTACAATTCAACTTGAAGGAATAAAGCAAGGTAATTCTGTGTTTTTCATTTGATTTAATTCTGTGCCGTTCGTTAAAGTTTATTAGTGCCGTTAATGTGGGTAGTGCAAATATTTTTATTGCATTGGATGTACCACGTGGTCAATTGAGATCTACGGGGGAGTTTGAATTAATTTCAAAGTATCCCTTTTGTTAATGAAGGTAGTCAAAAAATTTTTTTTCATTGGATGTACCACGTGGCATGGGGGGTGAAAATTTCATTATTTTTGGACTACGAAGCACAGTTTTAAAGATAAAGATGAGCATCAACTATTTGAATTAATTTTAGAGTAACTTTTTTATTAATGAGGGTAGTCCAAAAATTTTTTATGCATTGGATGTACCACGTCGCCGATTGCGGTCTACGGGGGCGAAAATTTCATTATTTTTGGGCTACGAAGCACCGTTTTACAGATATTTAAGTTTTTATCCCGTTCCAGAAAAATTGAGATATTTGTACTCTAGATATAGAGGTCGAAGCATTGAATCTCTTTGGTGAGTGTTCTAATAACATTGTAATTGTTAATTTTAACAGCATACCCGTTATTCAAATAACTGGATTGCTCTGATGGCAGATCCTTTGTTCATTGGCTAGCCACAACACAAACCTGTAGCGAACAGAACACAATACTGATCTATGGAGATTTCTATGTATTTTTTATTGAAAATTACCACAGCTTTAAAAGAAATTAAAATGGTAGTTGGATAGTTGCAATTACATTTTGTAATTGATAATTTATTATTAGTTACATTGTTTTCAAGAATGGTGGTTATTTTAGAGGTGAGTGAACTAAGTAAGAAGAAAGAAATCAAATTATTACAATTTTATTTCTTTTATTTGAACTGGCAAAAAAAAAAAACCAGATGGATAGCACTTTGAGATTTTATGTCTACCCGATGTTTATACTAATGTAATGGTGCCATTAATGAAATACAATGACAATTTTGTATTTTAGCTTTCGAAATGTAGTGAAATCGACAAGAAAAGTGACATGAATGATAGAAATATCCAGCCACCTTCACTAGGAAAAATGTCAATTTTGCTAGCTACCTTTTTATAGCTTTCTTTAGATTGTTGTATGAAGCAAAAAAAAGGTTTATACATTTTTGTATTTCAAAAGAAAAGGTAAAAGTAAACATATTTGTGTAACTGAATATGATTGGTTAAATCTATTTCGGTTATTACTAGAAAAATGCACTGAAAAAAATCGACTTGCCTCAGGCGGGACTCGAACCCGCACCTTCCACAATCCGGGTGGACGCGTTGACCAATTTCGCCACCGAGGCACTGCTTTTCGCTGTCGAAATTTGTCAGTGCTTGGTGCTTATGTTTTTATG
This sequence comes from Elophila nymphaeata, assembly GCA_955850985.1. NCBI lineage: Eukaryota > Metazoa > Arthropoda > Insecta > Lepidoptera > Crambidae > Elophila > Elophila nymphaeata. Next base: position 24,834,915 of record OY039071.1, on the reverse strand, counting down.
GTAAACATCGTTTCATCAAATCCCCGAAATTTGCACTTCCAAGACCCGAACGAAATATTTTTGCAAATATTTGACGCCCAGCCACCTGCACCCGCACCTTCCACAATCCACCCGGATTGTGGAAGGTGCGGGTTCGAGTCCCGCCTGAGGCAAGTCGATTTTTTTCAGTGCATTTTTCTAGTATTATATTTACGCGTTTGTAAACGCAAAAATAAAATTATTCCATAATGTAAGGTAGTTTCATCTTGGCTGGGCGTCAAATATTTGCAAAAATATTTCGTTCGGGTCTTGGAAGTGCAAATTTCGGGGATTTGATGAAACGATGTTTACCATAAAAACATAAGCACCAAGCACTGACAAATTTCGACAGCGAAAAGCAGTGCCTCGGTGGCGAAATTGGTCAACGCGTCCACCCGGATTGTGGAAGGTGCGGGTTCGAGTCCCGCCTGAGGCAAGTCGATTTTTTTCAGTGCATTTTTCTAGTATTATATTTACGCGTTTGTAAACGCAAAAATAAAATTATTCTATATTTCGGTTATTGTATAAATTGGGATGTATAAAAGCGTCGGTGGCGTGGTGCGTGGAGGCGTTGTCTTCTGCCCGGGAGGCACCGGTTCGAGCCCCGCCGCCTACCAACGTGTTTTCAGATTTTGGATTCATATGTGGTTTGATCGACTTTTACGGTGAAGGAAAACATCGTGAGGAAACCTGCACACACCTATGAAGAAATTCTTAGGATGTGTGTGAAGTCAACCAACCCGCACTTGGCCAGCGTGGTTGACTAAGGCCTAATCGCCCCTAGTGTGGGGTGGGCTCGGGCCCCTCGGTGGGAACATTGTGAGCTGTTGATGATGATGATAAATTGAGCAATTTTATATACTAAGTGCTGACAACATTAGGTAGTTTGGGCAACTTTCGCTAGATGGCGATGTCTACACCTTTTACGTAGTTTAAAGAAAATAATTAATGCTTTAATGTTCCATTGGCCGCAATACCCGACATAAAGAAACTGATATGGATATTGAGTCGGCATTAAAAATAGTTTTCATCAAATTTCTCGTCATGGATATTGAGTCGGCATTAAAAATAGTTTTCATCAAATTTCTCGTCAGATTGGCCGAACGTATATTCGAAAATCTACTGGCTAAATTTCTTTGTGTTTATATGGATGATCTGCAACGTCGCGCATCGTGCTGGCTCGCTCGATCGGTGCTCTCTCGCTCTCGCCGTCGCTTCAGCAGACTGAGCCTTGCCCCGACGCAGCGCGCATGTCGACCGCTCTCGCTTGTGATTGCTATTCGTATTTACTACCCTATCGTTCATAAATATTTGTAATAAGTGTGTTAGATATAAGGATATACATTGTGGAAGTGATAATACACATGTGCTAGTGCAGTGGTCGAGCTTTATTCATCTCCCAACAATTGCATGGACACCCACATACCAAAAACAATTGCCAAACGCTACATTGGTGACCCCTCAAGAGCACTAAATAAGCAGAAGCAGCCTTGGAAAACGTGAGTTTGGTGATTGTCTTACAATGGAAAGTAAAGCTACTAAAAGTAACGCGGACAAGGAATCTGTCGGTCGCGGACATACGGAAGACGCTCCATTAGGGCAGTCCTACAGTGCAAGCGATATTTATCGCGTTGGTGTTCGCTTACCACCTTTTTGGCCTCAGGAACCCGCCGTATGGTTTGCACAGGTGGAAGGGCAATTTATACTTTCAAACATAACCAGCGACGCAACAAAGTTTCATTACGTGCTGTCACAATTAGAACACCAGTATGCAGCAGAGGTAAAAGACATTATAATATCTCCGCCCGCTGTGAATAAATACGAGAAATTGAAAAGTGAACTGATCAAACGGCTGTCAGCATCGCGTGAAAGGGAAGTAAAGCAACTCCTAATACACGAGGAATTAGGAGACAGGAAGCCATCTCAGTTCCTGAGACACTTGCATCATCTAGCAGGACCTGATGTCCCTGAAGATTTTTTAAAAACCATCTGGACCAGCCGCTTGCCACAAAATATCCAAACGGTCATAGCGTCGCAAACCCAATCGACACTGGAATCCCTTGCCGATTTAGCCGATCGAGTCCAGGAAATCGCTCCTTCGTCTCCTATGTCTCCACAAGTGGCAAGTACCTCTGTCAATCACACTATGGAAGCCATGGGTAAGCAGATTGCAGAACTCACACGGCAGGTACAAGCGCTGTCACATGAAGTCAACAACAACAGATCTCGTTCGAGAACTTATGAACGTGGACGACGTGGATCGAGTCGCAGCAGATCTCAGTCTAGTTATAGAAAATTTCCTGTATGTTGGTACCACTCTAAGTTTCAGAACAACGCGAAGAAATGTGTCAAACCATGTGACTACAAAATGGCGTCGGAAAACTCTCAGGGCAGTCGATAATGGCGGCTGAAGATTGCCCATCAAGTCCAGGTCGCCTATTTGTCACGGACAGGAAGAGTAAGATGCAATTTCTCGTAGATACCGGAAGCGATCTTTGCGTCTTTCCTCGTTCCGCATTAAACAAGCGTCGACCTGAAACAACATATCAACTGTATGCAGCAAACGGGTCTGTTATTAGCACCTACGGGTATATCACCCTACAGCTGGATCTAGGACTACGTCGAGTATATAGCTGGCAGTTTGTAGTGGCGGATGTCGTCAAGGCTATAATCGGCGTCGATTTTTTATCCTTTTACAGTTTAGTCGTGGACTGTCGAAACAAACAATTAATTGATAACCTAACTTCACTATCCATCACAGCAGCATCAGGAAAGTCACCAGACACTATTTCTTCTATCAAGACATTGTTTGGTGACTCAAGATATCATAATATACTTCGCGATTTTCCAGAAATAACTCGTCCACCAGGTGTCCATCGTGAAGTACGACACAACACAGTTCATCACATAAAAACTACTGACGGACCGCCGATACATTGTACTCCACGAAGACTGGCACCTGACAAACAGAAGATAGCGCGAGAAGAATTTGAGTCCATGTTGAAGGATGGTACAGCACGACCTTCGAAAAGTCCCTGGTCATCTCCACTACATCTAGCTCCGAAGAAAAATAACGGATGGCGACCCTGTGGCGATTATCGCATGTTGAATGCTCGCACCGTGCCTGATCGCTACCCCATTCGACATATACACGATTTTTCGCACACACTTGCTGGATGTAAAATTTTTTCGACCCTGGATTTAGTAAAGGCGTATAATCAAATACCTGTAAATACAGAAGATATACCCAAAACTGCCATCGCAACACCGTTTGGATTATACGAATTTCCCCATATGACATTTGGCTTAAGAAATGCAAGTCAAACATTCCAAAGATTCGTCGATGAAGTCACCAGAGGGTTGGATTTCGTGAATTCTTATGTTGATGATTTTCTGATCTATTCGAAGGATGAAGAATGCCACGAATCACACCTCCGCGAAGTGTTCTCCAGGTTGAGGGAGTACGGAATAGTCATTAATCCATCCAAATGTACATTCGGCGTCTCTGAAGTCACATTTTTAGGATATCACATTTCTGAAAAGGGTACCAAGCCCCTCGAGGATAAGGTAGATGCTATCCAAGCGTACCCAATGCCAAAAACTGTGAGAGAATTGCAACGGTTCCTTGGAATGATAAACTTTTATCGCCGTTTTATTCCAAACGCAGCGAGCATCCAAGCACCATTATATAAACTACTCCACGGACCTGTTAAGAGCTCAACTCCAATAAAATTTGAAGATGATACTATTCTAGCGTTCAATAACTGCAAGAAAAGTCTCTGTGATGCAGCATTACTGGCACACCCAGACTGCAACGCTGATCTTGCTCTGGTTACCGACGCCTCTGATAGTGCTGTTGGTGCAGTACTACAACAGAAGAAAAACACTGCGTGGGAACCTCTGGCATTCTTCTCCCGAAAGCTGAACTCTGCACAGCAAAAGTACTCACCTTATGACCGAGAACTACTAGCCATTTATCAAGCGATAAAGTATTTCCGTCATATGCTAGGTCGCGTGTTTACAATATTCACGGATCACAAGCCGCTTACTTTTGCATTTACATCTAATAAAGACGGTTGCTCACCACGTCAATTCAGGCATTTGGATTTCATATCCCAGTTTACAACCAATATCAGACACATCTCGGGAAAGGATAATGTGGTAGCCGACACTTTATCAAGGATAAACGAACTACAGAAACCAATTGACTTGCTACAGTTAGCTGATGAACAGAGTAAAGATATAGAGTTAAAGAATATACTCGATGGCACAATTGAATGCAGTTTAAAACTTAAAAAAATAAAAATCCCCGGTACGCACACTGAACTTTACTGTGATGACAACCCAACACCCAGACCATATGTAGTTAACAAAATGAGACTGCAAGTATTCAAAAGTTTACACTCGCTGAGTCACCCAGGAGTTAAGGCCACCACGAAATTGGTTACCGAACGATTTGTTTGGCCTAACATTAACAAGAATTGCCGAGAATGGACACGAGCTTGTACTGATTGTCAACGCTCGAAGATCACACGCCATGTGCAAGCACCGTTAGGTACCTACAGCTTACCAAAGGAAAGATTCAAACAAGTGCATATTGATATAATTGGTCCGTTACCGCTTTCAGACGGATATCGTTACTGTCTCACTGTCATAGATCGATTTACTCGCTGGCCTGAGGCAGTACCTATTGCAAATATCACCGCTGAGACAGTAGCCAAAGCACTTATATCCAGCTGGATATCGCGATTTGGATGCCCAGAAGACATCGTTACTGATCGCGGACGCCAATTTGAATCCAACTTATTTCGATATTTATCAGAAATAGCTGGGTTCAAACACAAACGAACCACTGCTTATCATCCGGCCTCCAATGGTTTGATAGAAAGACTACACAGACAATTAAAAGCAGCATTAGTTTGTCACGCTGGCAATTGGACCGAATGCCTACCGCTTGTAATGTTGGGAATAAGAAGTTCATTCAAAGAAGACTTACAATCGTCTTCAGCAGAACTAGTATATGGAGAAACATTAAGATTGCCGGGAGAATTTTTCTATTCGCAAACTAATACCACCACTGACCTGACAGATTTTACCGCGCGTCTTAGGAACATCATCCAGAGCCTTCAGCCAGTGCCGACCTCACGGCACGGTACAAAGAAGACTTTTATATTTAAAGACCTAACTTCAGCCAGTCACGTCTTTTTACGAGAAGATAGTGTACGAGGCTCACTACAGTCTGCATATACTGGACCTCACGCAGTTTTGGACAGGACAGATAAGGTATACAAAATTTCTGTCAACGGAAAACCTGTCACAGTGTCAATCGATCGACTGAAGCCGGCTTATATGCTGTTGGAAGAAGACACACAGTCATTAACCAATGATCATGAGAAAGAGAATCCCAAGAAGGAAGAGAAAAAGCAGTACACCACGAGATCAGGGCGCCGAGTGCGATTCCCCGACATATATCGCCCGTGAAACGGTCTCCGAGGGGGAGTGATGTGGTGACTGCGCAGATTATGAATATATAATTATATAAAATAATACTAACATAAATATATATACATACGATATTTAAATATAGTTATAAAATATATAAAATATCTATATACTATTCCTATACTAATTATAATTAACAACTTACTATTTATAGTTCAAATAATAATAACTATACAAATATGAACATATTAATACAATATAAAACATATAGTAGATAACACATAACTTTTCTCACATTTACATAATATATTTATAAGACAAATATTTTCCAAATATCTTAATAATATTATAGCATCGCACGGCGTCGACGCAGCTACGCTTAGCAGTGTACACGCGGCTAGCATAATGATTCGCCAGCTGAGGGAGGACTTGCAACGTCGCGCATCGTGCTGGCTCGCTCGATCGGTGCTCTCTCGCTCTCGCCGTCGCTTCAGCAGACTGAGCCTTGCCCCGACGCAGCGCGCATGTCGACCGCTCTCGCTTGTGATTGCTATTCGTATTTACTACCCTATCGTTCATAAATATTTGTAATAAGAGTGTTAGATATAAGGATATACATTGTGGAAGTGATAATACACATGTGCTAGTGCAGTGGTCGAGCTTTATTCATCTCCCAACAATTGCATGGACACCCACATACCAAAAACAATTGCCAAACGCTACAGATCTTTTAATACCATGTGAATCTATAGAGCAGGGCCTTGTTCAGCAGGACCTCTCTAAAAATGTGATTTACGGAATATTGTAATCGCAAAAAAAAATGCGATTTTGGCCAGGAGAAATGATACATGTATGAGAATTTTGTCGTAGATGTTCTAGCAAACTAGGCGATTAATTAATTATGTAGGTAAAGTTTTATTGTTTAAAACAATGATTGCCCTAATAAGAAGATGTTTTACCATTTGAATGTGATGTTTTAAAGATAGAAACGCTTGGCAAATAGTGATTGCCTGATATAATATGACTAATCTATGACGACAGGTATGGAAGGCCGTGTGAGATAGTTCAATTGCTGCTGATTGTTAAACTGGTGTAATGTCTGGACATCACGATGCAGCACGTGGTGGGACAAAGCACGACAGTTGGACATAGTTGTTACTGTTTGATCGGCCTGGTGAAAAAATCTGTACATTACAAGGCAGTATGTAATGGGATTGATCACGACAGCCCGATAAGATTTAAGTATGATTGCTGCTGATTGTTAAACTGGTGTAATGTCTGGACATCACGATGCAGCACGTGGTGGGACAAAGCACGACAGTTGGACATAGTTGTTACTGCTTGATCGGCCTGGTGAAAAAGTCTGGACATTACGAGGCAGTATGTAATGGGGTTGATCACGACAGCCCGATGAGATTTAGTATGATAGCTGCTGATTGTTAAACTGGTGTAATGTCTGGACATCACGATGCAGCACGTGGTGGGACAAAGCACGACAGTTGAACATGGTTATTGGTTAGATAATGGCTTATTAGTTAAATTTTGATAAATCAATATTTTATTCTACCAACTACGATTCAACAGATGACTAGTTAGACACCTACTTGACGAGTAACCAGAAATCACTTCGAGAACGAAGTGCTCTGCAGAATGGCCGTGTGAGATATTGGGCACTAATTTGTACATTAAGCCCACGATAATAATTATTTTAATAATATTTGTTAACTTATACAATGATAATAATGATTTGTTATGAATTAGAAATAGATTTCTATGATAAAAAGTAGTTGTCGTGGTGACCGACATAAATGTTTCGGTTATAGGACGTTGAGAATCTATTTATGTTGGAATAGTTTGGTAAAATAATAATAATATCATTTTTATTTAATAATTGATTAATCATGAATATACATGTAGTTTTATATAATAAAACTATATTTATTACGACGCTTTGGTACAAGCGTTACCGGTAGTCAGAGGCGAGGCGGAGTAGGGTGGGTTGTTCACATAAAACGACCCGCTTCCGCGTAGTAGCGGCATTCTCGTTCGAGCCGTCACAGTGAACACTACTCTGCCTCCTGTCAGTGTTATCTGATTCTGAGTACCTATTTGCTGCATAAAATATAAGTATTCTTTACTTTTGGGTAAGAAGTAAGACATAATTCTCTCTACCTGTTCTTTCAACGTATTTCTGTAAGTATAATCTAACAAGTGCGTACCATCATCTACAATAGTTTGGTTAAATCTCATATAGAATATTTAATTGAGGTGTGGGGATCTGCCGCAAAAACAAATTTAAGCCAATTACAAAGAACTCAAAATAAAATCATTAAAGTACTATTTAAATACCCATATCTTACTCCAACAATAAAATTATACAAAGAAACTAAAATACTAAATATTAAACAACTTTACAACTATTACACCTGCATACTAATTAAAAATATTACAACAAATACCATTCATTCTAACATAAAATTTCATAAAAAGGTACACTCCCATAGCTTGAGAAATAAAGAAAAGATACAGTTGACTAACGCGCGTACGAATTATGGTAAAAAGACGATATTGTTTGAGGGAGCACAGCTGTTCAATAGTTTGCCCAGCGATATAAAAAATAGTGTTAATATAAAAACTTTCAAGTCAAAACTTAGATACTATGTACGTACATGGTCTATGAGTATTGACTTAAACACAAATTATAATTACAATAAGATAGCATTAGAGGTGACCACTTATGTAAAACTTAAAGTGTATATTCTCATTCTAAGTGAACTATGTTTTTTTATGAGAAATAAATTCTTTAAGCCTATGTTGATATCTCCTGTGATTATGACATTATTTTGTTTAGTTAAAGTATCTAAATGTGAACACAGTGAATCTATGAAACCATCAGCGTTTGTGTTAGATGGGGAGCGGTATATACCAAGTATTGTGTTGCCAAGTATATCGAGCTGCAAAGAAGAGGCATTAGTGAGAGTAATTTCCCTAACTTTATGCGCCAAGGATTCCTTAATATAGACAACCACTCCGTCATTTTGGTTCAGTTGGCATGTAGTGGAATATAAACTATAATTATCAATCTGTGGTATAGGTTTGTTTGGATTTAGTCTACATTCAGTTAGTACCAGGACATCGGGTTCAAATGAGAGACTGGACAACAACACCAAGAAATCGTCAAAATTTCTATATATACTGCGTATGTTTTGGGATATTATAGTGAGGTCATTTTTTTGGATTGTCTTATAAGAAGAAAAATCGGAGCAGTCGCACTCTACCGCATGCGCAATTTCAGAACCATCTATCATATAGAGTAGATAACGGTATGCACGTGATAACATGTTTAGTACTCAATATAAACATTCTATTAAAATGTCGCTTCAGCTCCGCATTACAAAATAATTCCGAAGGTACGTTTAATGTAATAATTAATAAGTAAATTTAGTGTAAACATTCGTAGAAATTTAGGAAACAATATATAAGATAGAAACTGTTCTGTGAGTCTATGTGGTTTTGTTTGTGGTTGTGATAGATACGTATAGATGTGTGCGTGTGTGTGTTTTAAATAGTTAGTGGATTTCACAATGCTACAAGTAGTTATAAAACAGAAAACAATTCGAGACATCGAGAAAATATATAAGATATTCAGTATTAGGTAAAACAAAATAAGTAAACAATTAAATAGAAAATTAAACTTCATGAAAGAACCATTCCATCGGTTTTTACGTACCTATAATATTTTAATAATTATCATCCAACTCCTAACAGTTAAGGAGTTTTACTATCCATCATCAGCTCATCAACATGAGATGACTACCAGACGCAAATACTAGAATAGCTTTATAAAAAATATGAATAACCCTCCCTTTTCGTTATTTTCCGAGGGTTGACCTCGATTTCTCTAGCTTCCCATCATCAGATCCTGGCTTGGTGAGAAAACGGGACCACCTCAGGAGTATACACTATCGAATAAAAAATGTATTTTGAAAATCGGTCCACAAATGATAGAGATATCGGTTAACATACATTTACCTTCCATCATCAGCTCATAAACATGAAATGATGACTACCCGACGCAAATACTACAATAGGTTTAGAAAAAATATGAAAAACGTTATATATGAGTGTAAAATTTGAGGATTGCCCTCGAATTCCATGGCTTCGCATCATCAGATCCTGACTTGGTGACAATGGGACCACCTCAGGAGTATACACTAACGAATAAAAAAAGAATTTTGAAAATCGGTCCACAAATGACAGAGATATCAGTGTACGGTCACCATCAAAAGATCACTTTAGTACCTTGTCATCATAATAATTCATACATAATTATTATTGTCGTAACTATTACTGCACAAACGCTGGCGTTGCTATGACATGGTACTAAAGTGATTATCTACTTCTGAAACTAGTCAGTCTGTACATACATAAAATAATACATACAGACGAATATATAATCTCCTCCTTTTTGAAAGTCGGTTAAAAATACTTTACACACACCACACCAAACTTGGCACCAATACGTAAGTAGTCAAAAGCATCTATTTGTTTTGCGTTTACTAGTACCCTCGCCGACATTGTTACATTGTGCCGTGAGCTCTAAAGTCAAGTTGCGATATTTTTTGGTGAAACTACTTATTTATTATAATAAAAGCAATGTAATACCTCCGACAATTATTCACATGTTGAATTTTATAATTCTTACGTTTTTTCTTAGAGTGTTTTATGAAAATAAGTCGTAAAGTATTCATTATTTTTTAAAATCCCTAGTAGGACTGCTTTGTGATATAGTTTGATATTATGTTTTAAAATATTGACGCAGTAATATGCATAGCATTGAAAATAAACTGATTTTAGCTGGAAATTAAAGGTAAGTTCGTGATATTTTTCCATACAAATACAAATAAATACAAATACAAATAATTTATTAACAGTAACTTGTTACAGAGTGATACAGTACAGTGATAATTAAACTATAACGAATAGCTGAGACACAAAGTAACAATACAGAATACTCAACCCGTGGGTCCCACACTAGGAGAGTCCTGTATAGTGGGCACCCACTGAAAGTTAACAATCAAGCGACAGATAAGGTAAAATAAATTTGTGTGGTGTGTGCGTGTTTGTGTGTGAATGTATGAAAGAGTGTATGTATGCAAGAACTCACATCAAGTTACAAAGAGTAGATAAATCACGTCACGTCAAGCTTCAAACTGAGTTCATTATTATTAGTATACTTTTTATATTTTACTTTATATTCTTTAAAAGGTTTTCAGTTTGGCGGTAAGACATTGACAGCAACAAAGAGGAAATTATTTTTTTTGGCTTGTTTTACTGTGAGAGCTTTAATGTCACATTGTTTAGCTATTCTGTTATAAACATGTGGCGACATGTAGAGGCGATTTTGAACACTCTTTTTTGACATAAGTGTAGATATTCCGGAGAGTTTAAGATCCTCCGATGAGTTTTTAGGCAGGATCTGAGAATGTAAAGCTGACGGACATTCAAAACTTTTGCCTCCTCGAAAAGCGCTTTTGTTGGGTAGAGGTATGGTTTGCAATGCATTGTTTTTAGGACTGCACGCTGTGCTCTTTCTAGCTTTAACATGGCAGTGATACCAGAGCCTCCCCAGACTGGAATGCAGTAGCCAAGAAGAGATTCCCCCAGACTAGTGTACACCAATCGCAGAGTCTCTAGGTCTGCAGAGCACCTAAGTAGCTTCATCACATGTATTAGCTTCCTAATACGATTAGTAGTAGCTTCAATGTGCATTTTAAAAGAAAGTTTTTCGTCCATGACTACCCCCAGATATCTAATCTCTGTTGCCCTTTCAAGGATCTGGCATGAGCAGTTGCAGCGATCACACTCAGAGTGCAAACGGAGCTTCAATGAGCAATGAGGTGCTGAAGGTTTGGTTTTGTGGAAACATAGATATTTTGTTTTAGCGGCGTTTAAAGTTAAAAGATTCCTATAGAGCCAGCGCTTGAGAATGCCCATATCTTGTTCAGCCTTCATCAGTGCTCCTTCCCAGGTATCATCATGAAAAAGAACAACCGTATCGTCCGCATAACAAACAGCTTCAGTGCTTTGACCCAGTACATCATGAATGTCATTTATAAATATGGTAAACAAGGTAGGGCCCAAGACACTGCCCTGTGGAACTCCAAAGTTTACAGGAAGTTCATCACTCATGATATCACCCAATTTAGTGCACTGACGTCTATCCAAAAGATAGCTCTGAAACCATTCCAGTGGCAAACCACGTACGCCTATATTTTCAAGCTTTTTTAGCAGTAGGTACACTGGAACGGTGTCAAAGGCTTTCGCTAAGTCTAGAAACACGCCAATACATTTGCGACTACTGTCCAGTTGATCTGAAATAAATTCGACCAGGGTACTTACAGCATTCTCTGTAGACAGTCCGCGTCTAAAACCAAATTGTTTAGGCGACAACAGATTATACTTTTCAAGGTAGTCTTGTAATCGTTTGTTGATGATTTTCTCCAATATTTTAGAGAAACTGCCCAAAAGAGAAATGGGTCTGTAGTTTTCTAGAATCTTTTTGGAGCCACTCTTGTGGATAGGTACAACCATGGACTTCTTCCAGCCACTAGGAAAGGTGCCGGTGGTAATACTGAGGTTGAGGACATGTGTCAGGGGGTTAATAATTTCTGATTTTACAGCTTTCAAAAGTTTAGGACTAATGCCGTCTCTACCAGCAGCGCTGTCATTTTTAAGATTCATTATTATGCGATCTACTTCAAACTCATCAGTTGGTTGTACGAAAAATGAGGAAGACACAGGTGAATTTAAATTAGTTTGATTTAATAGGTCCTCCTGTGTGCAATGTTGTTGCGAGAGAAGTTGCTCTGCTAAGCGCTCACCGACATTAGCAAAATATTCATTGCAATGGTTAGCAGAGTCAAGAATTTCCGGCTTAATCTTAGCAAGCTCACTGGCAGAGGGAGACTTGATTTTTGCATTACTTATCCTCCTAATGGCCTTCCAAAGGCCCTTGGGGTTGTTTTTGTTGTTGGCTAGTTCAGTAGATTCATACTCACTTTTTAGACGATGCATGAGGTCTCTGAGATAATTTCTGTATCTTTTATAAATTAGCACCTTTGTGTCATAATTTGGATTTCTTCGGCAATCAAGATGAAGCCTGTCTCTATGCTTAGCACACCTTAAAAGACCGGGAGTCATCCAGGGCTTCAGGATACATTTTGAACGGCTGATAGGTTTTATCGTTGTATATTTGTTTACAGCAGTTGAAAGTATTGCTTCTAAATTTTCAGCAGCAGAGTTTATATCTTGAGCTACCATTACAGATGTCCAATTTGCATATTTTAAGTCCTCTGCTACTGCCCTATAATCGACCTTAGAATAAAAGCGGGTTTGAGGTTTTGGTTTAATGCAGCTTAACCCGAGCATGCATATGCTGTGATCTGTGATATCATTGTGAGCAATAGCACCAAGACATTCAACCTTTGGAGCCTTAACAAATATTTATTTATTTGATAAGATGTACAAAACAGGTAACAGCCATAAAATATACAGAGATATAAAATAATAAAACTTAAAACTAGGTTGAAACCCTTAACATGTACATACTAAATTTTAAGATATATAGCAGCATTTTTTTTTGACACGGTATATTAACAGAAAAATAACACAAAGAAAGACAATTACAATCTAAATCGCATTGTATAGTAAGTCCCATGTGGTTGCAAGAACCCCATGGGAATCACAAAACATTGCTTGCAAAGCCATCTACCTACTGTAACTGTTTGTTTAAAATATTTTTGAATTTAAAAAGACTGTAACAAAAGATATCAACATCACAGCCACCAACGAGCTCATTATACTGACGACACATCCGTGCTAGCGGACTGAAATATGATGTATTGTTGGGATAAAGTTTGATGGTAAACAATTTTGGATTACGAGTACGTCTATAAGTGTTAAAATTGATTTGGGACAACAAATAGGGTGAATCTACTTTATTATTAATAATTTTATATAGTGTCATTAAGTCCAGTTGTTTTATGCGACAATCAATATATGATCTATACATGTTTTCACTCTAGTAGGTTGCGTGATAGCAGGAAGCATACCAAACCCGGCTAGAATATCCAGATACTGTGATGTTTCGTGATCGCTAGGATCTAGTATATTTATATTCAAGTCACCCGCTAATATCAGCGTCTGCAAGTTTTCAAGGCTACTCAATACAGAGACAAGAGATTCAAAAAAACCGGCCAAGTGCGAGTCGGACTCGCACACCGAGGGTTCCGCCGTACAAACGTAGCGGTTTACAATTTATGACGTATTAAATTAAATTCTGAGTTCACGGGAAGTACCTTGTAGGTTTTGATTCCCTAGCGTGTGACGGAAATTCGTCTAAGGTGTCGGTATAAACTGCTGTATCTTTTGATCGCGTTAACTTAGAAGTTTGATTTTTTCATGGGACATGATCCCATTGCTATAGAAATTTTGGGACTTCTGGTCAAAATACCGCGACAAGTGGTTTTGGCAGTCCTCCCGTGATGTTAACCTGACACTGCCTAAAGAATTCTGAAGAGACCGAAACAGGTGGAAATCTGAAGGTGCAAGGTCAGGACTATACGGCGGATGCATTAACACCTCCCAGCCAAACTCTCTTAATTTTTGCTTGTTAAATTAGGTTTATTTAGGAGTTAAAATAACTGCACCATTACTTGAGTATAGAATGATCTGTAATATAATTCTACCGTACACTTTTATATCATTAATACACAATCTACCTACAATCCCCTTTTTACAAAGAAAATAATGTAAAGAGATTATTGCAACACTATTGATATACTCACTATAAGAACATGCATTAATAAAATTTATTGATTCACAATCTATATAGGCACCTACAATCCCTCTTTTACAAAGAAAATAAAGAGAAGTGGTTATCTATCATTTGATTATTATGAACATGCATTATAAACAATCACAACATGAATTATCAGTAATTGCATAGGGATGTACCTATTACACAATCACAGTTTTCAAATTACATTATTTTTAATTAAAATTAAAACAATGTATATAACAATTTACATAACAAATACAATTTAGGATTATTTTATTTTACTACATAAAAAAAAACTAACAAAATTTAGACAGATACCTACTTAACTATTTGCAATTATCATACTAATTTAGCAGAGTGATAGAAAATAATAGACAGTAATTTATGATTTAAATTCCGCTAATTATATCTATTACAATAATCAGTACCTACTTATATTAATATTTCTAACATGCACTACATTTATCATTATACTAGATAGTAGACAGGTACTTTCAATTGCCAATTATATTTTGTCGTGGGACTTGCACAGGATAACACCACCGATCAGGAGGAATCACTACCCTGCCGAAACGAGTGACACGATTAGTATTATTACGAGTATTTTGCACTGCAGCTGATTCATGGTCGCACAATGATTGATTAAGTATATCATCATAGATGTAATTTTGTCGTTGCTCATCTGTACGTTGGTCTGAATCTATACCTAAATGCCGTCTGTTACGCCTCAAGATATTGCCCGAATTCATTTTAATTAAATACGATCTCGGACCCAATATTTTATGTATTGTTCCCGATTTCCATACTTTATCTGATCTAACCTTAACTTTTTGACCTATTGACAATGATTTTAAAGGTTTTGCATTCTTATCATAATAGTATTTTTGTTGTTTCTGACGTGTTTTTAATTTATGTAATATTTTGTTTTTATTTACTTCTTGTGTAAGTAACATGTGTTTTTGTGGTAAGATACTACGAAGTTTTCGATTATATAATAGTTCTGCCGGAGACGGAATTTCAAAACTAATTGGTGTATTTAAATATTCGAGATATCCTAACTCAAACTCACTGCCTTCAAAATTTGTCTTTTTTATAATATTTTTTATGGTTTGAATTGCGCGTTCGACTTGACCATTTGATTGAGGATATCTCGGGGATGATGTTATGTGGAGAAAATTCCAATTTTTCTCAAATCTTTTAAACAATCCCGATGCAAATTCCGGGCCATTGTCTGACATAACTATCCCCGGGATGCCATGCCGGACAAATATTTGTTTCAATTGTGAAATTATATGATTAGACTGAAGAGAGTTTAATTCTGATACTTCTATGAATTTACTATAGTAGTCTATTACTAATATAAATTTTTTAACGCCAACATGAAATATGTCTACTCCTACTTTTACCCACGGTCGGTCGGGAATTTCGTGTTGTATTAGTGGTTCTTTAGTGTTTTGTTTCCTATAAGTGAGACAGGCCTGGCAATGTGATAAGTAATCTTGTAACTGTGAATTCATATTTGGCCAAAAGACTATTTCACGTGCCCGTAATTTACATTTTTCAATCCCTAAATGTGCAGAATGAATCTTTTTTAAAATATCCCTACGTATACAAGTAGGTATTACAATCCTGTGACCCTTCCAGACTATACCAAAATCACACGTTAGTTCATCTCTGTAGTTCCAGTAAGGTTTTATAGAATTATCTAAGTTGCTTTTATGATCTGGCCAACCTTCTTTAATTATTTTAATTAATTGTTGTAATTCTATGTCTTTCTTTGTGTTCTTTTGTAATAACAAGAAATGTGAATCTGTAAATCGTTACTAGCTGTTATAGCACACACTTGTGCCTGCGCATGTAGATAATCGCGAGGGGCTGTGTCCGTGTGTGTACCTGGCGCAACTGCGCGAGACAATGTGTCCGCTATGTATAAAAATTTTCCCGGCTTATATACAAGTTTAAACGAGTATGGTTGTAACCGTAATAACATTCGCTGTAAACGCGCGGGTGCACTAGAGAGCGGCTTATTTATTATACTAACTAATGGCTTATGATCTGTTTCAATGGTAACATCTGATCGACCATATATATATGTATAAAATCTTTCGCAAGCGAACACACATGCATACAATTCCTTTTCTATTTGGGCGTATGATTGTTCTGTTTTTGTTAACGACTTAGCTGCGTAACACACAGGTAAATTATTTTGCAATAAGCATGCCCCTAGGCCATTCTTGCTAGCGTCAACAGAAATGACTACAGGCTTATTTAAGTCATAGTATTGAAGTACGGGGGGACTTATTAAACTCTTTTTTAGTTCCATAAAACATTTTTGATGCCTATCTTCCCAATGCCATTCTACGTCCTTTTTTAATAATTCGCGTAAGCTATAGGTACGTTCTGACAAATTTGGAATAAAATTACTTACATAAGTTATTAATCCTAGAAATCTTTCTACCTCTTTTACAGTAACGGGACCGGGCATGTTTTTTATAGCAGTAATGTGTGAGTCATCCGGTAATATGCCATTTTGTGTGATTTTATGACCCAAATACTTTATTTCTGTTAACCCTATTTTACATTTGTTACGATTTAATTTAATTCCTATGGAACGACAACGGTTTAAGACAGTTCTTAATCGCTCGTCATGTAATTGCTTGTTTGGACCGTAAATAAGGAGGTCATCTATGAATTGAATTACTCCCTGTATGTCATCAAAGCTTTCATATAATTTTTTATGGAATATTTCAGATGCTGATGAGATACCGTAAGGCATACGCATAAATTTATATCTTCCAAACACAGTACTGAAGGTACATAAGTCTGAACTGTCGGTATGAAGCTTTACCTGCCAAAAACCATTTTTTGCGTCTAGTGTACTGAAATATTTCGCCCCCACTAAATTTGTTGTTATTTCTTCAAACGTGGGGAGCTTAAAATGTTCGAGCCTAATCGCTTTATTGAGGTCTTGAGGATCTAAGCATATGCGTAAATCGCCATTGGGTTTTTTAACAACCGTCATACTGTTTACCCAGTCAGTCGGACCTTCTACCTTAGCTATAATACCTTGTTTCTCCATCTCAATTAGCTTAGAGCGTATTTGTTCTTTTAAAGCTACAGGTAATTTACGTGGAGGATGAACTACAGGTTGTGCATTTTCTTTTAATTGTATTTTATAACAACCCGGTAAGCACCCTATACCGTCAAATACGTCGCAAAATTCATTGAAAATACTGTTGTAATTTTTATTTGTTGTCTGAACCGCCATAAGCCTTTGTATAAGCATTAATTCTTCACAAGAGTTTTTACCTAATATTGGCAATGAATTTACGTCTGCAATAACAAATTTTAATATGTATATTTCGTTTCTATATTTCACTTTTAAGTAACACTTTCCCACAACATTTATTTTATCACCCGTATAACTTTCTAACTTTAAAGAAGACTCAATCAATTCATTGTACGACACATTGATACTCTGCAAATATTTTGTTGGTATAACATTAACATCAGCTCCCGTGTCTAACTTGAAGCTTAAAAACCTGCCATTAATCTGTAATTTGGCGAACCAATCATCGTTTTTACTATTAATTGTATTGACTGTATATTTTACCTGATCAGTGGAGTCCCCATGCACCATATTTTATTCTACACATTCTGGAGTAATGATTATAACGGTTACATTTATAACATTTATCACCATACGCCGGACACTCAAATTTCTTATGCTTTGTACCACATTTCCCACAATTGTTACTATAGGTAAACTGACGATTCGATGTTTTATTTCGATTATCTTTGTGATTAGCCTGACGAGGAAAACTTTGAGCGAATTGGTGTCTGTCACGACGACCCAGCGATTTGTCAAGCCTTGACTTTCGCCGCCTGTTGATCATGTCTATTCCTTCTGACGAGTGCCGATATTCATTCTGGTCCACATTTATTTCATTTACATAGTGCTCATTACTTTCCGACTTGATTATATTTCCTGCTTGAACTTTCGATATCTCGGCCAATCGACATATATCAACGGCCTTTGACATAGTTAAATCTACCTCTCGCAATAACCTTTCCCGCAATAAACCATCACTTATTCCACATATTAATCTATCTCGTACTAAATCACTGCACAAATCTTTAAATTCACATTTCAATGCCATCTTATTTAACTCAAAAACGTATTGTTCCACGGATTCCAATTCCAACTGATTTCTAGTAAAAAACTTATGTCGTTCTATTGTTAAATTCTTCTTTGGCAAAAATACTTCATCAAATTTACACAACAAATCATCAATTGTTTTAAAATCTTCTTTGAATTGGTCGTACACTTCGCGGCACTTGTCACCAATAACGTGTAAGAGTATGTTTATTTGTACTCTTCGATCTTTTTTCGACAACTCACAAGCTTCGTAGTAAATCAAAAAGGATTTTTTCCATTTTTCCCATTCCCTGCTTAGGTTTCCAGAGGTTACATTAGCTAAGCTATTTTCGAAAACAAATGGTTGCGGTGGCCGTAACATTGTTTCCATAATGGTCGTTTGTGCCGTGACCGTTTATTGATATTTTTATTTTATCTATTCACTGTGGTATTTTACAACACTTTGCTATAATTTTTACTTAACTTTATACCGGCTGCGCCATGTTAAATTAGGTTTATTTAGGAGTTAAAATAACTGCACCATTACTTGAGTATAGAATGATCTGTAATATAATTCTACCGTACACTTTCATATCATTAATACACAATCTACCTGGCTAAAGATGTGTGAGGTCTAGCGTTATCATGATGAAAAACCACACCCCTTCTGTTGATTAATTCCGGCCGCTTTCTCTCAACTTCTTGCTTTAATCCCTGGACGATTATTAATAACCAGACACAATTGATTTTAATTGTGTTCTCGCGCTCCTGAGCGCGAACGGGGCTTAACGAGTTAATCTCATCAGTTGTTCGCAGTAGAGTTCAGAATCGATGGTCCTGCCTGGTGGTAACAGCTCATAATGAATAATGCCCTTCCAATCCCACCACACACACACAGCATCACCTTGTTGCGAGTTAACCCGGGTTATCAGCTTCTTCAAAAATGGTTCGGTTTCATTACGTCGTAATAAAGAATCACAAATGAGTACACGGTTCATTAGGTTTCTTTCAGTGAGCTCGTGAGGTACCCAAATGTCGAGCTTTTTTGTGTACCCAGTTTTTTTCAAATGCGCCAAAACTGTTTTGTGGTCAATTCCCAGTTCTTCAGCTACGTCGTAACTACTGACATGCCGATCTTGCTCCACTTTTTCGAAAATGGCATCCATTTTATCTGTAATAGGGCGACCAGAGCGACGTGCATCTTTGACATCAAAATTTCCGGATTGAAAACGCTTAAACCAAATTTGTGCTACTCTCACAGACACTGCACTAGGTCCATAAACATCGCAATTTTTTTTCGCGGCTTGCGTTGCATTTTTACCTTTTTTGTAGTAAAATTTTAAAATGTATCGAATTTCTTCATTAGATTTACTCATCTTGGCGGTACGAAAAACAAATGAAAATCACACATTTTCCTAATTTGAATTTGGAATTATGTTCTTTAAAATTTAAACTTTCAATGATACCAAAACCAGCCAGATACAAATAGTATAGCCAAAGAGATTTTATTACAAGTTTACATACTATAATGCGAAAAGACTTTTCCCCCAACCATTTATATAACTAAAAAAATGTGATTTTCGCAATTTTTCCTATATTTGCATTATATGACAATGCTTCATGCCAAATTTCAAGATTCTAAGTTTACGGGAAGTATCCTGTAGGTTTTGATTCCTTTGCGAGTGTCGGAAATTTGTTGAAAATATCGACATAATCGGCTGTATCTTTTGATTGGCTTGGCTTAGAAGTTTGATATTTTCACAGCTTAAAGGGACAATAGACCTAGGTATTTGGTATAGATTTCAATTTGATACCTTTATTCGTTCGTGAGAAATAAGGTAGTAAGTTTCATTTTATTAAAATATTTTTATTATATTATATAACTAAAAAATTGTGATTTTCGCAATTTTTCCTATATTTGCATTATATGACAATGCTTCATGCCAAATTTCAAGATTCTAAGTTTACGGGAAGTATCCTGTAGGTTTTGATTCCTTTGCGAGTGTCGGAAATTTGTTGAAAATATCGACATAATCGGCTGTATCTTTTGATTGGCTTGGCTTAGAAGTTTGATATTTTCACAGCTTAAAGGGACAATAGACCTGAGTATTTCATGTGAATTTCAGCTTGATAAGTCCACGCGTTCTTGAGATAAAGGGTCTTGACAGACAGACAGACAGACGGACGACAAAGTGATCCTATAAGGGTTCCGTTTTTTCCTTTTGAGGTACGGAACCCTAAAAAGGCAGATTTGTTTAATGTTGATGGCGAACGATAAACACCCAGAATAGTGCAACTTTAAACTTAGTTTATGTGCGTTGTATAGGCCGCCAGACACCAACAGGGAGCGATTCATAACAGAGCTCAGTACACTAGTTTCACAATACAGTTTAAAAAATAATTTTATTATTATAGGGGATATGAATTTAGATACAACAAAAACCAGCCCTGTTATCAATCGTTACCTTAACTCAATGTGCGAATTAGGTCTAGAATGCGGAATACGCAACTGCACTAGAATCGAAAAGTATGGTAATCGCGTCACAACATCATGCATAGATCACATTATTATAAGAAATGTTAATTCGCTTGAAATAAACACGGCCGTTGTGAGTGAAGCTCCGGCCGATCACTGTGCGACTGGCTGTGCGATGCTCGGTGCATTGTCATCGCGCGGTGACTCATCCCTCCCGCGTGAGCCACAGCAGCTCATTACTCGTATTGATAACCGTAAACTACGAGAAGAATTGACAAATATTAATTGGGACACCCCACTTAACTATGATGATCCAAACTTAATAGTTAATTACATACAAAGTAAAATTCAGGACGCACAAAATAAATGTAAATACTCGTGTCGATACACAGGTCTTGGTAAACGTAATAATTGCCCCTGGGTCGACCAGCGCCTTCTAAATATGTGTAGTAAGCGTGATGAATTGTTTCAAATATGGTATCGTAACCAACACGATCCTGAAAAAAGATTGCACTATAATAGATACAGAAATAAAACTAATAAGTACGCACAACATGCGAAACATAAATACATTAAGCAAGAGATAATTGATAATTTTAAAAACTCAAATAAAGTATGGCAGATCATAAATAGACTAACAGGTAGGATTACGAAACGTATCGATGAAATATTATTAACAACGTTCAATCTGCATTCTTCAACGCTAGCTAATAATTTTGCTAGTGAGTTCGATAAAACTACAAACCTCGGCGTATCAAATATTTGTTCTATTCCCCTGTTGGACCGTACCACCTATGAGATAGTACCTGACCGCGCCTTTCGTATTGAGAAAGCAACCGAGAATAAAGTGAGCGAAATCATAAAAAAATTAGATGATAAAAAGAGTCCTGGGTACGATGGGATACGCGTTTGTGATATTAAATACGTAATGAATAAAATGATACCGTTATTAACGCACTTAATAAACTGCTGCATAATAACTTCGACTTATCCTGACTCATTAAAAATAGGTGTAATTAGGCCAATTTATAAAAAAGGTAAGAAAACAGATTACAGTAACTATAGGCCCATTAATATATTATCATGTCTAGACAAAATCTTGGAGAGATACATTTGCGATCAACTAAATAAATTTATCACCAAAAACAATATAATAAATACGCAACAGTTTGGTTTTCAAAAGAATAAAAGTACCACGCAGTTACTCCGTAAATTTACGGACGAAATTAATGATCATTTGCATAATAAACTTCATGTGTTAGTAATATTCATTGATTTCAGCCGGGCCTTCGACATGTTGTGTTGTGACATCCTTTATGATAAGCTCGAACGTTGCGGTATACAGGGTCCACTGCTGAATTTAATTAAGAACTATCACACCAACCGCTACACCACTGTTAAAATTTCAGATCAGTATAGCAATATGATCCAAACCCTGAAGGGCACGGCGCAGGGCTCAATAATCGGTCCGACCGAATATCTCATTTACGTCAATGATATGTGTAATTTATTCAAAACGTGTTCTGTTCATCAATTTGCTGATGACACTTGTCTGGTGGTCGCGGCGAAAAGTGTGAATGAAGCAGAAAAGATTATGCAAAATAACTTTGATGCTTTATGTAAGTGGTCACATGACGTTGGGCTGGTGATCAACGCACAGAAAACTAAGCTGTTACACATTCATACGTCACAAAATAAAACTAACATCGTACCGAAAATTATAGCTCACACGCACATATGTATGCATGGTATAAACCAAAAATGTATTTGTCCACCTATAGAAAATGTCAAACAGCATATGTATATAGGTCTCATAATCGATGAGAGATTTTGCTGGGGACCGCACAAAGATTACGTATGCGCCAAGTTAAGATCTATTGCAAGTAGACTTTCTGTATTATAATAATAATAATAATAATAAAAACTTTATTTACCAAAAAAAAAGTACATTTTTAGACTTATGCTAATGACCACTGCACTAAGCTTAGCTTGTATCGCGGCGACCGGGTAACATTTACTATATTGCAATTTTGTACTAATGGACACACGGTTCGAAGTAAAAGAGCAGAAACTATATAAAATAAGCAAAATAATAATAATAATAAAAAAAAATTAAATAAAAGAAACATTGCTAAAATTAATAAGTTTTTAAAATCTATGATATTATTGTGTATGTTAGCGTGTGTGTATTGAAATATAAACTTCCATATAGAATACTTAGATTAATATATATGTCCTTAGCAGACTCTGTCGTTGGCTATGGTTTAAGTAGTTATGGCAGAACATATAAGTCGTATATAGAAGATATTTTTAATTTACAATGTAAAATACTAAAAACAATTGTTCCAAAACACATAAAGAAAAAATGTAAAGATAATGTCCAAGAACTGTTTAGATATTGTAATGTAATGAACATTTTCGAAAAAATTAAATATACTATATTAATAGAATGTACAGAAAATTATAATCTAATAGAATATAAACGAAAAGATAACTTGAGACAATTGTGTAATAAAAAAAAATTCACTTTGCCTAAATTCAAAAATGTGCATAGTAGAAGAAAATTAGATTATCTTGTTCCAAAATACTTAAATGAATTGCCTGAAAATTTGCAAAACTTATATTCGAATAATACTGTGTCTAAGTCTAAATATAAATTGAAGAGATATTATTTAAATAGTCATAACTTATCTTTGTAAATGCCTACATTATAACTTTCACCAATATTGTAATTATAACGTGCGGCTCTCCTACACAGATAAACCTCTAAAGGTTTTCGTGGTAGGTATTTGTATTTTTTATTATGTTAATGTCATGTAGAAATAAATAAATAAATAAATAAATAAAGTACCTACGTTCGTGATTTCAATTGATAAACACTCAGCATCAAAAATGTGCAGTTCCTGGACAAAAGCATTCCAGGATTTTTGGACGTAAACAGCGACACCTCCGCATCTATTCAAATTATTTTTTGTTTGAAAGACATCGTAACCAGGAATTTGCCCGACCAAAGGAGAACACTGCAACCAACATTCTGTCAAAATAATAATGTCAAAAGTAATTGCAAGTTTACTCAAAGCAATAATAAAAGAATCAAAGTTGTGATTAATACTGCGAATGTTTAGAGTTAAAAGTTTGAGCCCATACGCGTTATTTAGCACATCTTTACAGTTTTCTAGCAGATTAAATTCATGACAAGGAATAGCAAAAGCTTCATCTATTTCGTTGACAATATCCAAATTAATTATCGTCATCTCAAGGAGGCATTTTAAAATAGTATATTGCGGACAGGACCGCTTGATAAAAGAATGAGAATATGATAAAAGCAACATGGTTGAAGCTGTTTTTAAACGGTCTGCCAAGAATCAAGCGTAAGCTATAGGCTATGTGGACTACTATGTATGTGAGCGCTACAATTTGACATGCAAATGAATTGATAGCGAAACTTATTACAAAAGTGTTAGTAAGAAAGATTGTGAGTTTGTGTATCTGTGTATGTGTGTTTGCAAACAAAAAATACAATATAAGGTACAGGTAAAAAGTTAAAATAATGAAGACAATAACAACCTTAAAATGAAGGAATGGTTGGCAATCATGTAAAAACTTCGGGGTTTTTGAGGAAATCGTGTTGATTCATTGTTGTCTTCACCAACATGTTCACTAAGATCTTTGAGCGATCGAATGGGGATAGGTGGAGCTCCCTCTGCTTTGTGGACGTAAATGAGTCCGTTGGTAATCCAGCAGTAGCTAAAGTTATGCTGCTTAGTGCGAAGTCGGGCATTACGAAATAAAATGCGGTTAAACCTGCTTAGTCGCTCGTATGCAAGCAAATTAAAATGATAACATGTCAAACAATCACTTAAAAATAACAATACAAAAATAAACTACTAATTGGCACAATCAACTTTATTCTTTGCGTTCTAGGAATTTTTTTAGGTTATAGAACCATTTTTCTGTCAGCCATTTTGTTAATTGTTTTTTAAAGATATATCCTTCCAGTAACTTAAGGTCCTCAGGCAGCCTGTTATAGATAATTATACTCATATTATATACACTCCGTTGGTAAATGTATGTGTGACTCGGAGGTTGATGTAGCAGATTAATGTATTGTGCTCTTATAGGTCTGCGAGACATATCCGAATAATTTCTATAGTAGGAGGAATGAGACTTTACAAAGACGCAAATGTCTCGTATGTACATGCATGGGAGTGAGAGGACATTCATTTTTATGAATAATGGTTTACAGCTATCTAAGAACCATGCATCGTTTATGGCTCTGATACATTTCTTTTGCAGTTTGAATGCCCTTTCTATGTCAACAGAGCTTCCCCATATGATCAGACCGTAACTAAAACTGACGGAACGTAACCATGGTATGCGACTAGTGCGGTCTCGGCAGAGATAGTCTGTCGCAAACGCCTCAAAGCATAGACGTACCGTTCCAACTTAGTACAGATGTAATCTATGTGTTCTTTAAAATTTAAATGATTGTCAATTATTATACATAAAAATTTAAAAGTGTCAATATTCTGGATTAATTCATTATCATAATTTAATTGTATATTTAGCTGATTTGTATTGTAACTACGGAATTCCATTATTTTAGTTTTTGCTGTATTTATTCGCAAGTTGTTTAGTTTTGCCCATTTTGAGATGTCTGCAAGTGCTGTATTTGTTATTTCGCTGTAGTCCTCGCCCTTCTCGCCTTTTATAACAAAGGTTGCATCATCTGCAAATAGTATTGATCTACGTGGGGTGGCGTGAGGCAGGTCGTTTATATAACACAGAAACAACACAGGTGCGAGTATGCTACCCTGAGGTACTCCAGTATTCGTTACTCTAAAATTTGATCGAAACTGGGTTTTGGCCAAAGTGTTGCTTACATTTGTAATTTGAGATATTTCGACACATTGTTTCCGATCTCTTAGATAATCCTGCAACCAAGCGGACGACTTACCCCTTATACCATACTTTTCTAATTTGGCTATTAAGCGATCGTGATTTACAAAATCGAAAGCTTTTGTCATGTCGAGAAATATAGATAAGATAGGGATATTATTGTTTAAGTTATCAGTTACATATTTAATCAGGTCGAAGCAAGCCAATGTGGTAGAACTTTTTTTCCTAAATCCAAACTGTTGTGGATGTAAAACATTATGTTTGTCAAAGAAATTGTTAAGCCTTTTCAACATTGCTTTCTCCAGTATTTTAGACATGATGGGAATAATTGTTATTGGTCTGTAATTACTGGGGTCAGATTTCTCCCCCTTTTCAAATAGCATATATTTAAGTAAACATGGTCAATTTTCTGCAGACGCTTTTTCTTATCACGATCTGATATTCTTATTGTATCGTATTCGTCCTCCGAAGGTGAAGCATCGAGTTCTTATGTAGCGTAGCTTCGCTAGTGTTAATGTGGAAAGACTGCGTGAGGATGCTGCCGGCATTGACTGGTCTAAAGTATTTATTGGGGACAGTGTGGATGAAAGGGTCCAACACTTTAATAAGATGCTCACTGAGCTCTACGACATTCATGCACCGATCAGACCTGTAAAGATTAAGCATATGCCGGCTCCATGGTTGACAGATGACATAAGGAAATTAATGATTAAGAAAGATAGGGCTAAATCTAAGTTTAAATGTAATCCATCTCTTGACAATAAAGGTAGATATCATCGCGCTAGAAATCGGTGTAATACAGTGATAAGGGACGCTCAAAGACGCCACATTCATAAATCTGTCGAAAATGGTGACCCGGCCAAAATTTGGAAATTCCTAAAGTCTCTTGGTGTTGGTAAATGTAAAAATACTTCTACACAATCAAGTCTTGATCTCGACCTTTTAAATAGTCACTTTGCTACTCATTTCCTTCTCGACAGCAGGTCTAAGGCCGATACTATAAGTCACCTCTCCACTTTACCGACTCCTGGTTGCTCTTCTTTTTATTTCAACCATTTTACAGAATTTGATGTTAAAAGAACAATAATGTCTATAGCTTCTAATGCCATCGGGAGTGACTGCATTAGCCGTAATATGATCCTTCCTATTTTAGATATCCATGTACCGACAGTCACTACAATACTAAATAATTCAATATCCACTGAAATATTCCTATCTTTATGGAAAGAGGCTTATGTTATACCTCTTCCTAAAAAATCCAATCCCGCATCTTTCTCTGAGTATCGACCCATTTCAATCCTACCATTCCTTTCCAAGGTCCTTGAAAAATTCGTCCATTCCGAACTTACATCCTTCATTAACAAAAATAGTCTCCTAAGTCCTATCCAATCCGGTTTCCGACCAGGTCATTACGGCTACTGCGTTGGTCAAGATCACTGATGACATTCGAAGTGGTATGGAAAATCGTGAACTTACATTGTTGACATTACTAGACTTTAGTAATGCATTTAACACTGTGGACTTTGATGTCCTCATTGGAGTGCTACGTTCTTTTAATATTTCTTCATCTACTCTTGAATGGTTTAGAAGTTACCTGTTCTGACGGCGGCAGCGTATTCGCATAGAAGACAATATGTCTGAATGGTGCGTCCTTCCTGCTGGAGTCCCACAGGGTGGTGTCTTATCTCCTCTTCTCTTTTCAATCTTTATTAATTCCGTAACTAATTCCCTTTCAAGTTCCTTTCACCTGTACGCCGATGATCTTCAAATATACACACAAGCCCCTTTGTCCGATATTGCTCGTGCAATTGACATTATTAATGAAGATCTAACATCTATCTGTACATGGAGTAAATTGTATGGCCTAAAGTTAAATACAGAAAAAAGCCAGTGCATCATCATTGGCAGTCCTTATTTTATGAGTAGACTTGATGCGGACCTTTTGCCTGCTATCTACCTTGATAACACTATTATACCATACGCCAAAACTGTGAAAAACCTTGGTGTAATTTTTGATCAGTGTCTAACCTGGAAACCACATATCAATAACATCAGAAAGAAAATGTTTGCATCCTATTCCTCGCTTCGACGTATACGTAATTTTTTGCCAACCAGTACCAAAATAATGCTGGCACAGTCTCTTCTGCTCTCAATAATTGATTACGCTGACGTTAGTTACGTAGATCTCTCGGAGGATCTCCTTGATAAACTCGAGCGTCTGCAGAATTTATGTATCAGGTTCATATTTAACTTGAGAAAGTTTGACCACGTTTCGTACTTGCGCTCTAAACTTAATTGGCTTCCTATTCATCGGCGCAGAGACTTACACATCCTTTCTCTACTGTACTCCATTCTTTTCCTACCTACTTCTCCATCCTATTTCGCTAAAGTTTTTTTCTTTTCGTTCCCATTCCTTAAATCGTACTTTACGCTCATCTGCTACTCTAACCTTAGATATCCCAATCCATTCCTCTGACTTCCGATCTTATTCCTTCGCTGTGCATGCTGTCCGGTTGTGGATTTCTTTGCCTGAGGTTATTAGGAGGGATCAGACATTGGATTCCTTTAAGAATCAAGAAGAGGTACTTTCTTCATACCTCTCCTTAGTCTATGTAACTATAATATACCTAATTTTATATTTTTCTATAATATTTATGTATTTGTTTATAATATTATCTTTTTTTTATTAGTTAATATTAAAATTTGTTTCTGCTATTTTGTTTTTATTCTTGCACCCATTATTAAATAATTTATATTCAGATTTTCCTTAACTGCAGGTTGTCTGGAAGAGATTGCTGCCTAGCAATAAGGCCGCCTATTGTACTATTCTTTGTGTAATTTTTGTTTCTGTGTGTGTCAATTTAAGTGTGCAATAAAGAATATTTGTATTGTATTGTATTGTATAAAGTGTTCATATATCTTGATGATTTGGTAATTTGTAGTAGCAATTTCCAAGCACATCTGGAGTTGCTGAAGAAGGTGAAGGACCGATTGAGTCAAGCTAACCTCACCATAAACATGGGAAAGTGTCAGTTCTTCAGAAAACAGCTCAAATATCTAGGCCATGTAATCGACAAACATGGTCTGCGCACGGATCCTGATTAGGTGAAGGCCATAGTAGATTTTACCACCCCCGCATGTAGAAAAGAGGTGAAACGCTTCTCAGGAACCGCCTCATATTATAGAAGGTTTGTGGTGAACTTCAATGCTAGGGCAGGACCGTTGAACGCTCTTACGTCGACTCGTAAGGGTGCTCCGCCGTTCAAATGGTCAGTTGAGGAAGACAGGGCGTTCAACGACTTAAAAATAGCGTTGACCACTGCTCCTGTGTTGGCATGTTCCGATTTTTCTAATGAATTGGCTGTTCACTGCGACGCCTATGATTTTGGCGTGGGTGGTTCTTTGACACAGACCATAGATAATGTAGAGCATCCGATAGCATATTGTAGTCGTTCATTAACAGCATCGGAACGTAATTATTCTTCCACTGAACGAGAGGCGTTAGCAGTGGTTGATGTGGTGGAGCATTTTCGTGCGTATTTGGATAATGGCCGTCCGTTTCGTATTATTACGGACCACGCTAGCTTGAAATGGTTTCTAAATATTAAAAATCCAACTGGCCGTCTGGCTCGTTGGGGCTGCAGGCTGTCACCATATAATTTTACAATTGAACACCGCAGTGGCTCAAAGAATATTGTACAGGATGCACTTTCCCGTGCGGTCCCAGTAGCACCCGTAAACATAATCTCCACTAACGACGCATGGTATAATAACATTGTGAAGCGTTGTACGGAGAGACCACGAGCGTGTCCGAATTTTCAATTAGTAGATGGTAGGTTAATGCGTTTTACAAAGAGCACTAGTAAATTCTGTGGTGATTTCCAATGGAAAGAGGTGGTACCGATAGTTTTTAGGATGTATTTATTTTTATTTATTTATTTGGTTCAAGTACAAACAGTCATATACAAGAACTATATGTAGTGCAAATTGTTACAAACAGACCTAAAATACCATAAATTATATCTAACAAATAAGGTATTGATATGCAATAAGTGACGGATACATTTACTTATTTCTTTTTTTTTAGCATAACAATTTTGATATGCTTACAACAAATATTATAATCATTCTTAACATTAAAACAATAATTTGCTTACTTTACTTTTGAAAATATTTAATGAACTTGAAAAAATATCCACTTCAGATAGTGACTTATTATAAAAAGTGCAGGAACGTCTAAAAAAGGTATTACGTGCATAATTAGTGTGACAACTTGAAATATAGAAGGTATCCTTAGAACGTGAGGAGACTCGAGGAACTTTGAACTTAACTTTTTGCAATAAATCCGAGGAATCAATATGATTGTTTATTAATTTGTACAAAAATATGGTGTCTAACAATAGACGTCTATGGAGTAACGACTGTACGTTATGTCTCTTGGCACTCTCTTCGTAGTTGGTATAATAACCGCCGGTGCGGTAATCTAAGGACTTTAAGATTTTTTTTTGTACGCGTTCTATCCTATTTTTATGAACAGTATACTGGGGGCTCCACACTACACTACCAAACTCCAGAATACTGCGAACATAAGCATTGTACAAAATCTTAAGAGTGTGACTCTTAGTGAAGGGCCTTCCCAATCGAAGGATTAGTCCTAACTGCTTATATGCCTTAGCCACTATGTTATCAATATGTACGTTTAAGAGCAGCTTAGAATCTAAATTTACTCCCAAATCACGAATAGTATTCACACGAGTTATGCTTTGATCAGAGACCTTATAGTCAAAATGTACAGGGTTATGCTTACGTGTAAAAGTTATTATGTAACACTTCTCCAGATTCAAAAATAAGTAATTGTCTTTGCAAAACTGTTGAAAACTATTCAAGTCCTGTTGCAATTCGACGCAATCGCTTAAACTTCGAATCAATCTTTAGATTTTCGTATCGTCTGCGTACATAAGATGATGAGAATTGGTGAAGCACTGGCTTATGTCATTAACATACAAGGAGAACAGGAAGGGACCTAAATGAGAGCCTTGTGGTATACCTGAGGGAATATTTAAAAATCTTGACCGGTAACCTTTGAGGGCAACAGCTTGGCAGCGATTGCTGATGTAAGACTCGATCCATCTGAGCAGATCGCCATGTATACCGACTCCCAAAAGCTTTCGTATTAATACAGAATGATTTAATTTGTCAAATGTATACATGGCATCCACCTGCCATCCAGCATCCAAAGCATTTAACAAGTAATCGGTATACGTTACCAGATTGGTATTAACACTACGACCTCTAATAAAACCGTGCTGTTCAGTTGCTATAGAATGATTCAAAGTATCAGTCAGACAACGAGTAACAATTTTTTCAAAGATTTTTGCTAAAACGCAAAGTTTTGAAATGGGCCGATACTGCTTTACGTCTTGCCTGTTACCACCTTTTGGAATAGGTGTTACTAATGTTTTTTTCCAAATTTTAGGAAAGATTCCTTCAGATACAGATTTTTTATATATTATTGTTAATGGTATTGATAATTCCTTAGAAAGCTTACGAATTATAACAGGATGGATGTTATCAAAACCAGCTCCCTTATTGACATCTACCGTTTCAAACAATTTTTCAACTGCTTTTTGTGCTTTTACTACAGAAGATATATTAGTTAATGGCGATGTACTAATATTTATCTCACAATCAGAACCATTATATGTAACGAAAACCGAATTAAAGTATTCGTTGAACATAGAATAGAATAGAAATAAACTTTATTGTACATCGACATAAAAATAGTACATTTTTATAACATTTTAAGTATATTGTACAATGGGCGGCCTTATCGCTAAAAGAGATCTCTTCCAGGCAACCTTAGGATGGATGGGAATTTTACAGAAAATAAAATGGGAAGATGGCGATGTAGCAACCTACTGACAATTTTTATGTATATATACTAATACACTAAATAAAAATACTAATACATAAAATACATGTATTATAAATACATACTATTACAAACTACATACATATATTATTACATATTAAATACTTATATACATAAAACAGTTATAGTGACAAATAGTGTACCTTTACCATTACCGTTGGAGATATGTTAATAGAGCGTAGTATGCCCAGCAGCAAATCAAAATCCACTGTGTTAAAAGCGTTGCTGAAGTCCAGTAGGCATAAAATTGTAACGCAGCCGTTCTCCATGCCTAGCCTGACATCGTCCGTTATTTTTATTAGTGCAGTTGTGGTGCTATGGCCGGGCCGGAACCCTGATTGATAAGGATTAAGAAGATGGTTTTTACAAAGGAATAGGTTAATTTGGTCGTAAACAAGACGATCCAAGGCTTTAGATAAAAATGGAAGGATATATATATAGGACGGTATTCAGAAAAGGATTTAGGATTGCGCTTTTTAGGTAGTGGTATAATATGAGCATCCTTCCACATTGTAGGAAAGATACCACAATCTATGGAATAGTTAAGGACAGGACTGGGAGTATTTCATCAAGGATGGGAGTTACCATTTTACGGCTTAGTGTATCACAACCCACTGCATTCGAAGTAATAGACATAATGCTCTTCTTAACACCACAATCCGTAAATCGACTAAAGAGAAATGGAGAGTGATCAGGCGACGGAAGAGTAGACCAACAATTTAGAGTCCTTGTTTTTAGATTTGAATCCAGAATGTACGTAGCTGAAAAATGTACGTTTAAAGAGTTAATGTCCGAGATGCTAGACATCTCAGACGAACGAGATTTACCAATCCCCATGCTACGTAGAAATTTCCAAACTTTCGCTGGATCACTGTTTTCGACAGAACTATGAAAATAGTGGCGTTGAGCATTTCTACACACCTTATTACAGCGACTGCGGATAGCTACATACCTTTCCCAATTGTCATTGGTAGGTCGACGTTTATATATAAAATAAATATAATAATATATAAAATAAATAATATAAATACACAAATAAATAAGTTTACAAATAAAATTGACTATAGTTACTATACGAATTTCAATAACAGTAAAATATTACAACTACTATCCACCCGCCAGTTGTTTTAACATAAAATAAAACTAAATATATTATTACATCACAACAACGTCAGTAAGTACTGATACCAGTCACTTGATACGATAATACTACATTAAATATCGTGTGTGGGCAGCCTAAGACACAAAATTAAAAAAAAACTACTTTGACAAATAGAAATGACAGTTTGTTTTGTTTGACATAACTACCCAATGAAAGAAAATTATTTGGAGGTTGAAAGAAAAAGAATTATTAAATATTGCTACTAAGTAATAAGTACAAAGAAAGAAAGAGGACACAAGAAAAAAAAATAAACCGTTTTCTACCGTCCATTTGAAACAACCACAAGGGATAAATAATCTTGCATGAAAATGGAACGGCAAGAACAAATTCACTGCGCAATAAATGATTCTTACTTTCTCAAAGTTGCCGGCCGCTTAGACTTTGTGGGAGCCTTCGAAACTGCAGGTTCTGGTCGTGTTATTTCTGACTCAATGTTTTTGACGTCGCTAATAGTCAGTAGCCGGTGACGTGTGCCGTCGGTCCCTAGCGCGTAGACACAGCCTCCTCTGGTCCAGCATCTATTCACCCCAAACCGCTCTCGAGCCGCCATAAATGCCTCATGTCGGGACCGGGTCAGGAATTCCGACAATGTGAAGGAAGTACCTTTTAGTTTGGTTTTGGCAAACCACACTGAGTCCCGCACATCCACATCTGCAAACTTAACAAGTATGGGCCGTGGCTTACTGGGATCTGCTGCGCGCCCCATTCTGTGGCGCCTCTTTAAGCGACTGCTGTTGAAGTCTGGCATCTTCAGCTTATCTTGAAAAAGATTTACTACAACATCTGATGTCACCTCAGTCTTGAGTTCCTGTACACCATGAAGCAGAAGAATTTTTCGACGTCCTTGCATCTCTAAGCGATCAACACTTTTAGCGATGATTTCGAGTTGTTGTTGAAAGCCACTTAGCGACTCCAAGATGAATTTCTTGAACTCAGCAAACTCCGATGCAAGAGCAGATGTGGTGGTACTAGAAGCTGCTGCTGGTGTCTTCAGCTCAGCCTCGAATTTCGCCATCCTTGTGTTAAATGTGTTCTTAAGCCCGTAAAGTGAGAGCCTGCGCGCATTGCGGCAGCAACCGGTGCGGTTTGCTCCCGCAAAAATCTGTGATGTATGAACTACAGTGGAGGTATGCGCACTGCGGCTGTTCAACCGCATGCGGCTAAAAAATCTGTGAATTGCTACAGATTTCTTGCGGTGCGGTACCGCACGGTTGTTTTGCATCCAATGAACTTGTATGCAACCCCGCGCACTGCGGCAGAAAAACCGTAGCGCGCAGCAGTCAGTAGTGATCGAGCCACGACGGAATAATGTTGTCGCCGAGCGCGTCCGACGACGCGGTGGCCAAAGCGGTCGCCGATGTCAATATTGATGCTCTAATCATCGAAGTACAAAGTCGGCCCGTATTGTGGGACAAAACTCATAAAGGATACGCAGACAGAATGATCTTTATGCTCATTCTGTAGTAACCAAAAATCTTTTTTGGAAACATTCGCAAATCATTATATCTCATATAGAAAAAACCCTACATAGGTCTCATTGCTGTTAATGGATGAACCCAATACACCGTGCCAATACTGCTTGCCTTTCCGTTTTCTTGCCCTTAATATTAAATAAATGCAAATCCAAAGCCTATTTTCGTAGTCCATGCTGGTCGACCTTCCGCTACGAAAGCTGAGGAATGGCAAAACTTGCAGCTGTTTAACCGCAATGCGCGCGCCAAATGGTTTCAGAATTTCGCCGTACCGGTTTTAAAACCGCAGCCGCAACTCGCCGCACCGCAATGCGCGCTAGGCCTGACTCCTGAATGTGCTCCATTTTAGTTTTTGTGTTGTGGTGAATTATTCAAGGAGTAAACAATAAGCGGGTGAGCTGGTTATAATATCATGTACTTTCACACATAAAATATGTAAAAAGTTTAATAAATAATTGTAAATGAAGAGCACTTTTTAGTTGACTACACTGTCCAACTACCCCCACTCAAAAAAAGTATATAAATATCACAAATTGTATGGACATCTGTTGACGATTCGTTGTTAAACTCCATATGAGCTGGGAAATTGTGAGAACTAAGCTTAGACTTTATAAATGACCAAAAATATTTAGGTGAAGTTGTTATCTTTTCCTCAGAGTATTCTATATGTTTTTTATAACATTCTCGTTCCAATTGCTTTTCTTTACTCCGCAAAAAAGAAAAAGTTTGATCGTCGATGTCACATTTATACCTATTCCATTTAGCATGCACCCTTAACTTTTGGCGAATTAGTTTTATTAAAGCTCGAGAATACCACGGGGGAAAGTTAGAATTCAATGTAACCATTTTTTTGGGAATATATTTATCCATTTGCTCATTCATAACTTTATAAAAATAGGATGTACATTGTTCCGTGTTTAAGTTACTTAATTCTCTTACCCAATCTATATTCAACAATCCCTTGCTCATGGCTTCAAAATCAGTAGAATAGTATAGTAACTTTAATCGCTGACACTCTTTTAAGTAAGTTGCCGTAGGCAAGGTAAAATATAAATCAATCGATTTGTGATGAGGGTCTTCGGGGGTTAGAGGCGAGTGCGAGGCTACAACAGTACAGTTACCGTTGCTTAACAGCAAATCGAGAATACGATTTGTGGTGTCCTCCGGAGTGTCCGGAGAGGGTTGTGCTATAACACTAAGTCACTCTATGATTCACCGAGTGGACGTTTGCCACCACAGTGTACAACTGTGGTGGCAAACGTCCGCTCGGTACGGCGGTCGGAACACGACTGCTCAACCGAGCCGTCACCGCCAATACGGCGTATACCTTTATTGTCTATTCCACAACTACCCACATATTTAGTTAGACATCACATCTCTTCCTTTTTTTATAATTTGATGTATTTGTTACATCCCCTTAATAGTAGGAAAATATTCAATGTATCATTTTATTTCACATGACATGAATATTAAATATGTCAACAAATAATTATTGTAATTACACAGAATACCAGCGTTGCAGGTGTTGTGCATGCTGCAACATAATGCTGAGTGGCGGCCTTTTTGGTTTAAATTATTCTTATGTGTATATTTTTTTTGTTTTGTTGTTTTTTTTTAAACAAGCAAGTAATAATATATATTAATTGTCTGCTGAAACCAAATAAATTTATTTTGATTTGATTTGATTTAATTCATAACTTTGTGATCTCATTGGATACAATATTAAAATAAGCAATAATTAAGTAATTTACTTATTTAAGTCTTTTTAAAGATAACTTTCTGTGACTCTGGATTAACAGGTCACAGTTTTACCGATATCCCCCCTTTTTTCTTTTTTTTTTTTAGATGAAATCTATATGCAACTTTCAACTTATGACAAAAAGTCAAACTTAGGTAGAAGGGAAATAACGTTTGATGTCATTAGTTACCTGAGAACATTTATAAGAAACCAGATAAAAATGTACCTACTATAAATTTCCCCACGATGGAGCTACTTGTCTTGTAAATTGTGAATGTTGGTACAGCTTGTCTCATACAGAGAGTCAAGTGCAAAAGTATTTTGATGCATAGAAATTGTTATTCAACATTTTGACTACCAATAATCATCTGTTGCTTCCACGAAGATAGAGCAAAATATAAGCTTCTTGATTGCTTCCGAAATCACCCTTGCCACTTTTCAGAAGCTTCACCCCTGCCGTGTGCGAATTTGCACACACACAAATTTAAAGACTCTTTCGTGAACATAAAGTAATTCCTAAACGCAGCAGCGTTCTATTGTTTGATTGTTTAATTAACATGTATATTTGACCAATTACTTGATATGTAAGTACTAGCTTACCCTACATTTTTATAGAAAAGTTTACGTATCTGTAGATACATAGTAAGTTTTGTTTGAACTTAATAAACCAATTGGAAAACGCGCTATTAGGCAGCGTCATAACTGCCTGCTTCCATTATTTAATACGAATGATATATATTTACAAACAAGACCGTTCCACTTAACTTCCTCACTTAGGAGCTCCTAACGACACGGCTTCCTTGTAGCCTTGTACTTTTGTTGACAATTACTTTTACAAAAAAAACCCGCATAGGATGCTGGACACCATAGTCATATAATTTACACAATGAGTGTTGATAAAAGTTAGCTCCTTTTATCTTGTCCATTTGTGTCATTCCCGCATCACTAGGTATGCTAAATCATAGAATAGAATAGAATAGAATAATCTTTATTGTACATCACCAAAATAATACAGTTTTAAGATACACTAGAAATAAAATAATAAAATGTACAATGGGCGGTCTTATCGCTATAAGAGCGATCTCTTCCAGACAACCTTTGGATGGACAGGAAAGAAATAGTGTTACAAATGAGGGAAGTCGTTGATGTACCGTACAATTATGAAATACCTACCTACTAAATATACCTACAATCCTACATACATAATATATAATACATATATATTACATAACACATACATACATAATATATAATACACATATATTACATAATACATACATACATAACATATAATACATACTTACATAAGTTATACTAAAATTAATCATAAATATCAGATTTAAATACATGCATTCCATAACAGAACTGCCTGTACCGTAAACGATTTACCATAAAACCTAGTGGAGTGTATTGGAACTGCTAATCTCAAGTTCTCCGATGATCTCAGGATTCGCGAATAAGTATCATTCACGAACACAAAACGTTCCTTGAGGTAGACAGGAGTTGTAGGATTAAAAAGGATATTGTAAAGCAGGGAAAGGATGTACATTCCGGCGAAGTCGGATAGGCAACCACTTGAGTTTACGGCGGAAATCTGATACGTGATCATATTTGCGTAAGCCAAATATAAATCTAATACAAAAATTTTGAAGACGCTCAAGCTTATCAAGTTGCTCTTCAGTTAGGTCAGGATAACTAGTATCAGCATAGTCAAGGATAGGTAGAAGGAGGGATTGGGCTAGCGCAATTTTGGTCGCAGTGGGTAGAAAATTACGGAGTCTTTTTAAAGACCCAGCAGACATAAATAGTTTTCGACTTACCTCCTCCAATTGAACACCCCAGGATAGGTTTGCGTCAATATAAAGTCCCAGGCTCTTAACTTGGTCACAAAATTCTAAGGCAACCCCATTAAATATAACATTTGGCACAAGCGACCAGTCAATTTTGGACCGCATTTTGTTACTACCTACTACTATGATTTGGGTCTTATTAGGATTAACTGTAAGCCCAAACGATTTACCCCAATGACTAATACGTTCCAAATCAGAATTTATTGTACTTACAGCACTATGAAGTTGATCAACCGGAGCTTGCGTATAAATTTGTAAATCATCTGCATAAAGGTGGTAGAACGATAGTAGTTGATTTGTAATGGATTTTATAAAAATCGTGAAAAGAAGAGGAGATAAAACGCCGCCCTGCGGTACCCCAGCGGAAGTGTCGCACCAAGACGAAAAAGAGTCTTCGATACATATCCGCTGTAAATTACAATCTGATTCCTAAGCCTGCGAAATCAGAATATTTTGGATTCATGACCATAAAATATGCACTTATACGGTTGTTGCAAATTAGGTACATACACTAGCAGTAGGTAATACTTGATTCATTAATACCTATATTCATCTTTAAAATATTTCCGCTAAGTAAATGTATTTATCAGTCTCCATTTACTAATTATATCTTTTGAAGAGTTATATGATTTTGATTCAATGGAATATAAAGCCATAACCAGCCTCTTGAACCAATTCTCTGTATTTGTCTGTATTGTCGTCCGATATTTGGACTACCTTAGCTATTTTTTTTTGAAGCCTATACATTGGATAAGTATTTAAAATATCTTTAGTTTCCTTCTTTTATTTATTTAATTTTAGGAAGACCAACAGCTTGTAAACTAAAGAGATATGTAACCAGCACTCAGGTCAATTTGCCTCAGATCTGCACTAGTAGGGACCGGTCTATTGCTACCTGGCTTATTTTCCGCTTACTTGAGCTTTATTTACATGAAGCTTGGAAATTACCGACTTACCTACCCCTGCCCAAGATTACAGTTTAATACATCTTCTAGGTACCTTTTGTACAAAGATAGATAGTGTGGGTAGGCATCTAAGTAATATTTTATTATTGTTAATGTATTGTTGAACTGAGATTTATAGAAGATAATTATTGGATTTATAATAAGAATTTTAAAAATAATAATAATAGACACTTATAATGTTTCTTGGACAACAAGTAGGTTTGACTATATCGTATTAATACTTAAATTAGTCAAATATGAACAATAATATGGTGACAGTATGTCACCAGGATAGGAACAAATGATTTAAATGAATAGCTAAATATTCAAGTTATTAACAAATAGGTACATCGGTACTCACAAATATGCATAAACATAGGTGACAGTATTCTGTCACTATTGGAGGCACTGCATGGTCCACACCGCCGAATACGGCATCATGTCCAACCATGTGTCATCCAAAGCTCCGCTCAACCCCTTTTGGGACAACGAGCATGTATATATGTATGTAAACAAAATTAAATAAGTGTTACCGTTGCTAATCCGTGTTGGTAACTTTCACTAGGTACTCTACTACTCGGTAGGTACACGAGCACAGTTTTATGAAGTAGGCTAATAGGTACGTACCTTAATGAGTAATTGGTGTTAGTGTGGGAATCGCTTTATATATTGTACTAAGGAAGGAATCCGTTAATTCCTGTTCTTATTTGTTTAATCATAAGTATACTGCATTCCCTCTTTCGTCCGAGATTCGATAGAAGGCAGACGTGCCGCGCGCTCAGTTCGTAAAATCGTAAATACGCTCACGCAAGTACGTCTTCAGTTGCTATCACGTTAACGCTCTAATTTGTGTAACCCGCATCTGTATTACTTATCGGCTATAGAAGAATCATCGAGAATTTCTCAGCACTCGACCCGGAGCCGTGCTACGGTAAGAAACTACGACTAAGCTACGATAGGTCTACGACACCGTCTACGTATTCTACGAACAAAGAATCATAAGATACGTAATTTTACCAGTGTATCTAACGGTCGTCCTGGCGTGGTGCGGTTAGCGTCGGAATTAATCGTTGAAGCTCTAGCGAAAGCAGTTCAAACCCTAAGTAATTTAAAGAAAAAAAAAAAAAAGTTTTACTTTATACTGTTTATTTCCTGTTGCATCTATTCTTTTGAACCAATATAATGACCGATAAAAAGGATAGTACCTTAAATAAATCACTTTCAGAAACGGATATCAATCGGCTAGTATTGCAGCAACAATCAGATGAATCACATATAACTCCCCCTAGCTTTGTTTCATCTAGATATAAGAGAAGAAGGGAAGACGACCATATTGATGAAATATCCGTAATTAGAGAACAAATGCAGAGTATGTGTTCAACATTGCTTGCTGCTCAAGAGCGGGAATTCAAGAAAAACTCGGATTTACTAAAGGGAATCCAGCAAACCACTAATAATATTGAATGTTCTATTTCTTTTTTAATGACACAGAATGAAGAATTTAAGCAGAAGATTGAATTACTGGAAAGAAAAATTGATACTGATCAGAAATATATTGTAGCATTAGAGGACAGAATAGAGAATATGCAGCAGGACAACAGAAAGGCTAACTTTGAAATTAAAAACGCACCAAAAAAAATAGATGAAACAAAGGACGATTTATTAAATACTAGCTTTTGCCCGCGACTTCGTCCGCGTGGAATAGTTAAATCAAATCAAATATCTATATTGCGTATCACTTGCTTTCTTGCGAATAGTTACTTTAGGCAGCATTTTATTTCTTTGTATATGTACTTATTTTGCAAAAAATACACATAAAAACTGCCGTGTACTATACTGTATATGGCATTTTTACAATCTATCATTTTATGTTTTCCCATCCTTTGCTAACTTACATGCAACCTTTCTCCCCACGTGGGTCAATATTTCAAAAACGCTAGAACAAATATTTGCTTATTTCTTATCCCGTGCTATTAAAAATTTCATGGTTTTATCTTTGGTAATGAGGAATCTCATAAA
Organism: Elophila nymphaeata; assembly: GCA_955850985.1. NCBI lineage: Eukaryota > Metazoa > Arthropoda > Insecta > Lepidoptera > Crambidae > Elophila > Elophila nymphaeata. Next base: position 24,793,983 of record OY039071.1, on the reverse strand, counting down.
AATATTCATCTCATATTTCAAGCCCTTCATTCCCTCTTTTACAAAAAAGCTTTTATTCCATTTCGACGTTTAGTCTATTTTTGTACCAAACATCAAAATCGGTTCAGGTATGGGCGTGAAAGTCATTAAGTTAAAAAGTCGCGTCCGCCATCTTGGATCTCAAAATGGATAATCCGTACCCTATAAACCACGAAAATGATATCCTTTTTAATAATAAGTTAAAAAGTAGCGTCCGCAATCTTGGATCTAGAAATTGATGATGTATTTGGAATCGACTCCCGAAAACTATGAAAATGATACCCATTTCGATTTTATGTTAAAAAGTCGCATCTGCCATCTTGGATCTCGACATCGATGATGAATTAAGAATCAGGACCCCCGAAAACCTCGAAAATTATACCCATATTCCTATTAAGTTAAATAGTCACGTCACGCCATCTTGGATCTCAAAGTCGATGTTTTATTCGGAGTCAGAACCCTCCAAAAACCACGAAAACGATACCCATATTGATATTTTGTTAAAAAGTCGCGTCCGCCATCTTGGATCTGAAAATGGATCGTGTATTAGTAATCGGGACGTCCCAAAACCACGAAAATGATATCCATATCGAGTTTATATTAAGAAGTCCCAACCGCCATCTTGGATCTCGAAATAGATGTCGTATTCGGAATCGGGACCCCAGAAAACCACGAAAATGATACCCATATCGACGTTATGTTAAAAAGTCACGTCCGCCATCTTGGATCTCAAAATGGATAGTGTATTCGGAATTAGGACCCCCAAAAACCACGAAAACGATATCCATATTGACATTTTGTCAAAAAGTCGCATCCGCCATCTTGGATCTAGAAAAAAATGTTTTATTCGTAATCCGGACCCCCAAAAACCACGAAAACGATACCCATATTGACATTATGTTAAAAAGTCGCGTCCGCCATCTTGGATCTCAAAATGGATAATGTATTCGGAATTAGGACCCCCAAAAACCACGAAAACGATATCCATATTGACATTTTGTCAAAAAGTCGCGTCCGCCATCTTGGATCTAGAAAAAGATGTTTTATTCGTAATCCGGACCCCCAATAACTACGAAAACGATACCCATATTGACATTATGTTAAAAAGCCGCGTCCGCCATCTTGGATCTCAAAATGGATGGTGTATTGGTAATCGGGACCTCCAAAAACCAAGAAAATGATACCCATATCGATTTTATATAAAGAAGTCCCAACCGCCATCTTGGATCTCGAAATAGACGTCGTATTCGGAATCGGAACCCCCGAAAACCACGAAAATGATACCCATATTGACATTATGTTAAAAAGTCACGTCCGCCATCTTGGATCTCAAAATAGATGGTGTATTCGGAATCGGAACCCCCGATAACCACGAAAATTATACCCGTATTGACATTTTCTCAAAACGTCACGTCCGCCATCTTGGATCTCGATATAGATGTTTTATTCGTAATCCGGACCCCCGAAAACCACGAAAACGATACCCATATTGACAATATGTTAAAAAGTCGCGTCCGCCATCTTGGATGTATTTTTGTACTGGGTGTTCTTACGACCTTTCATCCCCTATTTCATCCCCACGTGGGTCAATATTTCAAAAACGCTAGATAAAATATTTCTTTCTTTCTTATTAAGTCCCTAATTTCAAAGTATTATGGTTTTATCTTTAACAATGACGAAGTCCCATACAAACTTTCATCCACTATTTCACCCCCATACAGGTCTAAATTTCAAAAATTTTAGAACAAATATTTCTTTCTGTCTTATTAAGTGCCTAAATTCAAAATTTCATGGTTCTATCTTCAAAAATGACGAATTTCCATACAAACTTTCATCCCGTATTTCAACCCATACAACCTTTTTTTCGCGATAAAAAGTAGCCAATGTCCTTCCCCGAGATCTAATCTATAGTTGTACAAATTTTCATCAAAATCAGTTCAAAGTATCATGGTTTTATCCTTAACAATGACGAAGTCCCATACAAACTTTCATCCACTATTTCACCCCCATACAGGTCTAAATTTCAAAAATTTTAGAACAAATATTTCTTTCTGTCTTATTAAGTGCCTAAATTCAAAGTTTCATGGTTCTATCTTCAAAAATGACGAACTTCCATACAAACTTTCATCCCGTATTTCAACCCATACAACCTTTTTTTCGCGATAAAAAGTAGCCTATGTCCTTCCCCGAGATCTAATCTATAGTTGTACAAATTTTCATCAAAATCAGTTCAGTGGTTTAGACGTGAAAGCTTAACAGACAGACAGACAGACAGACAGACAGACAGACAGACAGACAGACAGACAGAGTTACTTTCGCATTTATAATATTAGTAAGGATGGTGAATGACCTGTCCAGCTTGGTGGGTTCCTCTATGCGCAAGACTGACATTCGCGATATCTACAGAGTACGCGGTAGAAACAACTCAATAAAAAATACGCCTATTGTTTGACACGCTCTGACCGTGGGAAGCACGGCCAGATGTGCAGAAAAGAGAGAAATAAAAGATTAGTTAAACTTAACACTGTTTATTAGCTCAGGGCGCGGGTAGGCTTTCGCACTGGGATTCTCGCACTTTAGAAAGAGAGACTTAGCTCAGCTAGGTTAGCGCAGGAAGCGGCAGGAACCAGGCACGTCGACTACCAGCGTGGTCGGCGTGGGTTCAGCTTCGGCCGGTAGGGTGGCTCGAAGCACAGCAGCGGAGCAGCAGGGTAGGCGGCTGCCCGTAGATAGGATCCCTGAAATGTTATTTAAAAAGATATGAACAGGTGTTCGCTAAAGTCGACCGGCTAAGGTTAGGGTATAAAGGGACGAAGCTACAATTGAAATGTTTTAATAAAATAAGTTATTAAAGGAACTACAAGGGTGATAAAGTGATCAAAAAAATTATAAGTTGTAAAGGTCGAGCAAAGGTCAACATGTGGTCACTATATACTATTTAAAGAAAGAACAGTTAATTTCAAGTAGAAATTAATATTTATGGAATAATTTTATTTTTGCGTTTACAAACGCGTAAATATAATACTAGAAAAATGCACTGAAAAAAATCGACTTGCCTCAGGCGGGACTCGAACCCGCACCTTCCACAATCCGGGTGGACGCGTTGACCAATTTCGCCACCGAGGCACTGCTTTTCGCTGTCGAAATTTGTCAGTGCTTGGTGCTTATATTTTTATGGTAAACATCGTTTCATCAAATCTTTGAAATTTGCACTTCCAAGACCCGAACGAAATATTTTTGCAAATATTTGACGCCCAGCTAAGATGAAACTACCTTACATTATGGAATAATTTTATTTTTGCGTTTACAAACGCGTAAATATAATACTAGAAAAATGCACTGAAAAAATCGACTTGCCTCAGGCGGGACTCGAACCCGCACCTTCCACAATCCGGGTGGACGCGTTGACCAATTTCGCCACCGAGGCACTGCTTTTCGCTGTCGAAATTTTTTCTAGTATTATATTTACGCGTTTGTAAACGCAAAAATAAAATTATTCCATAATGTAAGGTAGTTTCATCTTAGCTGGGCGTCAAATATTTGCAAAAATATTTCGTTCGGGTCTTGGAAGTGCAAATTTCAAAGATTTGATGAAACGATGTTTACCATAAAAACATAAGCACCAAGCACTGACAAATTTCGACAGCGAAAAGCAGTGCCTCGGTGGCGAAATTGGTCAACGCGTCCACCCGGATTGTGGAAGGTGCGGGTTCGAGTCCCGCCTGAGGCAAGTCGATTTTTTTTCAGTGCATTTTTCTAGTATTATATTTACGCGTTTGTAAACGCAAAAATAAAATTATTCCATAATGTAAGGTAGTTTCATCTTAGCTGGGCGTCAAATATTTGCAAAAATATTTCGTTCGGGTCTTGGAAGTGCAAATTTCAAAGATTTGATGAAACGATGTTTACCATAAAAACATAAGCACCAAGCACTGACAAATTTCGACAGCGAAAAGCAGTGCCTCGGTGGCGAAATTGGTCAACGCGTCCACCCGGATTGTGGAAGGTGCGGGTTCGAGTCCCGCCTGAGGCAAGTCGATTTTTTTCAGTGCATTTTTCTAGTATTATATTTACGCGTTTGTAAACGCAAAAATAAAATTATTCCATAATGTAAGGTAGTTTCATCTTAGCTGGGCGTCAAATATTTGCAAAAATATTTCGTTCGGGTCTTGGAAGTGCAAATTTCAAAGATTTGATGAAACGATGTTTACCATAAAAACATAAGCACCAAGCACTGACAAATTTCGACAGCGAAAAGCAGTGCCTCGGTGGCGAAATTGGTCAACGCGTCCACCCGGATTGTGGAAGGTGCGGGTTCGAGTCCCGCCTGAGGCAAGTCGATTTTTCAGTGCATTTTTCTAGAATTAATATTTACTTTTTAGCAACATATTAAATTAAAATAGTTATTCAACTCGATAGATTTCTAAACGCACCCTTCTTAGCGGTCTCATAGAAAATAATTTTACAGAGATTAATTGTTAAAAGAATATAGCTGTGGATTGTAATCTGTCCACGGCCCATTTAGTGGAACGTTTCACATGATTACAAACACAGAATGATGCATAAGAATTAAAAATCAAAATAATCATAAATAACGTTTTGCAAATTTACCACTAAAAAGTACCTATCCAAATTAAGGTTACCATATCTATTAGTGCAAGGAATTGAAATAATAATTAATACGTTAATTAAATGAAATTGCGATTTAACACTAAGGTTTACTAAATTATTAAAAAGCTAGATGCAAAACGTTAAAGTGATAGGTTAAGAACACACACTCACCCTAGTTCGGGGATCGCGTACTACAGATATAACGACAAGAAAGATTATCAAACTGTAGCTGGAGAAAATGGAAGAAGAGACCCAGTTTCTCCGAGCTACAGTTTATATACTTAATTACTTAGAGAACTTTCCCGAAAATTTGTAGTGGGAGTTCCGTTTTAATGAATAATGCAGCCATAACCAAAGGACGGTTTATACAGAGTATCTGTATCTATGGTTGCTGCAGTAAAACATGTAAGCAAAAATAATTTAAAATGTTTATCAGATTTTCCATGGGCAGAAAATACAAGTTAAAATATATTAGTTATTTAATTAATTTATGGCACAAATTAGATGGGCCAAAAGGCTTGTATACAAAGTTCGAGATATTTTTAAAATGGAGGGTAGTCAGAATCATTATTATAAATAATAGAATTTAGAAGCGGGTATCGGCGTCAGCCGACATGAGAACTGTCATTAGTCAACAGATCAAAATAAGTTTATGAAATAACAATTGCTGTGTTTATATTTGTTTTAAAAACAAGTAAAAGTTAACATTAGTATAAAATATTTAATTAATATAGTTGATAGTTATGTGATGCTTTGTTTGTATGGATTTTTATTATAAATCAACGTAAGTATATTGAAAGACGGTTTAGACCGTGACATATCCCCCCCTTTAGTGTAGGATTTTGCTTGACAAAAATCCCCTAAAAAGGTCTACACTCTCAATAAGAAACTAAAACTTCAGAGTAATAGTTTTATAGAACATTCAGACACTCAAGATACAACACAACTGCAAAAGAGTACCCTGCAACATTGACGAGAGGTATCGACAATACAAGATTTAGAGTCTTGGTAGTACCTAGGACTACAGATGCGAGGCAAAAGAGAGTAATCCAGTTGTTTAGCAACCGAAAAACAATAAGGTCACAGCTGTGAAAGTAAAATCAAGAGATACTTCAAAGTATTCTATAAAAGAATAAGAGCGCAATTTAGGTAGAGTATTCTCCATTTAAAATTGAAAAAAAATAAGGAAGGGATTTTTTGAAAAATTGTTTAGCAATTTTATTTTTAATTACCGATTATTTTGTAAAAAAAACAAAGCAAAGAAATCACGACCAGCAAAAAGAATTCAACAAAAATTTCATTTGGTTAGAACCAAACGCATTTGTGAACAAAAAAACAAGACAGCTTTATAAGTTATGGAACTGTTTTTTTATTTTAACTTATATTTTGTTTTAAATTATTCAAAAGGAAACAATACATCAGAATGTATGTTTTGTTGTATTTTAAATGTTAGTTATAGTTTTTGAAATTTTTAAATTTATCGTTTTAGACTATAAATACAATAATTTTTTAAGATTGTTTTTATGTTAGTAATTTTAATATTTTACATTAGTTAAGAGTATTTATTTAGTTTAAAATCTTTGATATGCCAAGATCCTAGATTACCTTTCATATCAACAAATTCATAGACCAAGGGCGATAGTTTAGATTTAATACGACATTTAATATATTTAGGAGCAAGTTTTTTAGAAAATTGCTTATCTTTGTCGCTTTGATAGTAAGTTTTTCGCCAGACAATATCATTAACGTTGAAGTCAAAGTTTTTGCGACGAAGATTATAAGGACTACAATTACGAGAATGCGACTTGATTAGAGAGCTTTGGACCTGGTCAAAGATTTTCCTTAGTTTTCCAGTATTTTCTGCATAGGCATCTCGAGCTGTGAAAACTATATCGTCGGTTTGATCAACGTCAACGTAGTGAGAACCACATGAAACCAATTCTCTCCCGAAGACCAGAAACGATGGGGTACATCCCGTTACTTCACTGACAGCAGTATTGAGAGCGAACTGAATTTTTGGTATATTTAGATCCCAAATCCTGTGATCCTCGTTGATGAATGTGGAAACAGCCGTCATAATAGTTTTATTATAACGCTCGACAGTATTTACCTGCGGCGTATATTTAGGCGTATAACGTACTTTAGGTACTTTATATTGAGAAAACATATGTTGTAATTTTTGACTTACGAACTGTTTTCCATTATCCATCAGAATTGTACTGGGAATGCCATGTACAAGAAAGACTTTTTCTTCTAAAATATTTGTTACGACTTCGGCAGTAGCTCGGCGTATAGGAAATAATAATGAATATTTAGAGAAACAACAAGTTACAACAAGCAGCATTGTATTTTGCTTCCTAGATGGAGGCAATGAACCAACCAAATCCACGCTAATCATTTGGAATGGTCTAGAACATTCCTTAGGTCGACCCATAAGTCCTAAGGTAGGGTGATTAGCATGTTTATGAGAGTTACAAGCATCACAATTATTTACGAAGGTAGCAACATCTTTATGCATACCAGGCCAGAAATATTTTAAAGATATACGTTTTAAAGTTTTATAGATACCGAGATGACCAGAAGTAGGATTAGAGTGACTATCAATAATGATACTAGTGCGACTGTCTTTCGGAACTACCTCTTTCCATTCAAATTCCTTAGCTAAGGGATTTAAAGTTTTAATAAATTTATATAATTTATTATCATTAATTTTATAATTTGGAAAAGATGTAGGCGAGGATTTACAACCGTCAAATATCTCCAAGTACCAAGGATCTGATACTGGTGATGAAGATGGACCTGCACTATCTATAGCCGCTACAGGCACAGCGCGAGATAGGGAATCTGGAACAACATTGTCTTTTCCACGTCTGTGTTTAATGTCGAAGTTGAATGCAGATAGACGAATTCCCCACCTAGCTAGACGTCCTGTAGGGTTATTAATATTAAGAAACCATTTTAAAGAGGAATGGTCTGTATATACGGTAAACTTCCTACCATTGTCCAAGTAACAACGCCAATGTTCTATAGCCGCAATTACTGCGAGTGCTTCGCGCTCCGTAGCGCTATAGTTGCGTTCTTGGGCTGATAAGGATTTACTCATGTAGGCTATAACCCTCTCTTCGCCGTTCTGGATCTGAGTCAATACTCCACCATTGCCATAATCGCTGGCGTCGGTGTGAACTTGGAATGGTTCCGAATAGTCAGGACAAGATAGAATGGGAGGTGATGACAAACACTCTTTGAGTTTATTGAAAGCAGACTCTGCCTCCGGCGTCCAGACAAAAGGAGGTGCGGTCTTACCTTGAGAGGTTAGTTTGTTAAGAGGCGCAGCCAAGGTGCTAAAGTTAGGGATAAAGCGACGGTACCAAGAGGCAGTACCTAAGAAACGGCGAACTTCCTTCTTATTCGATGGTGTAGGATAGTTTGTAATAACGTCTACCTTCTCTGGATCTGCATGAAGACCACTCGAATCAACGACGTAACCCAAATACCTTAGTTTTTCCCTGAAAAACTGACACTTTTCAAAGTTAATTGTAAGGTTCGCGTATTTTAGTTTCTCCAGAACACGCGAAAGTAAAGACATATGTTCCTCAAAAGTATTTGACACCGTTATGATGTCATCGATGAAAACATACACTTTGTTCTCAAATTCAGGCCCATAAAAGAGCAAATCTACCAATCTTTGCTGCGTAGCGGGCGCATTAGTTAACCCAAAGGGCATAGACTTAAATTGTAAGGTTCCCCTAGCGGGAACATAGAATGCAGTCTTGCATCTATCTTCAGGCTTTATTAAAACCTGCCAAAAAGATTTTGAAAGATCAACACTGGAAAGATATTTAGCATCTCTGAGATTATCAAGTATCTCAGTGATATAAGGTAAGCTATAGGCATCCTTACGAGTGACAGAGTTTAGTTTTCTGCTGTCTAAACATAACCTATATTCACCGTTTTTCTTAGGTGTTAGAAGGACGGGATTAGACCAGGGACTATCGCATGGTTCGACAACGTCCTCTTTAAGCATCTCATCTAGTTGATCGCTGAGAATGGATTGTTTTTGAGGAGACATACGGTAATATCGTTGTCGTATCGGAACCGCATCACCAGTATCGATAGCATGAGTTATCAATGAAGTACGACCCAAACCACATTCCTCATAAGAAATTCCGCGAAATTTAGAAATAATATCATCAGCAGCTTCCTTTTGTTTCTCAGATAGTTGAGCATATGAAAAAATATCTTTAGGGTCATCAAGGGCTATGTTAGAAATATTAGTCTCCTGAGATGCATTGACTACTAGGCCATCGAGTTCACTAGGAAACAATCCAAAAGTTCTCCAGAAATCCATACCTAAGATTAGATTGTTTTGTATTTCTGGTACGATATAAAGTTTTATATTATAGGTTTTTCTATTAAAAGTTAAAGGTAAAATAAGGTATTTAGAAGCAAAAAATTTTTGACCGCCAGCTGCAGAAAGCTGTAACGGATTACAAGAATAAATTTTATAATTATGTTTTTGAAATATTCATCAGAACTATTGCCCAATAAAGATATGCCTGAACCAGTATGCAACAGACCAACGAGTTTCTTATTATTAACATATAAGTTTATATAGGGACGTGAAAATTTATTTTGAGATTTCAGGATTGGAGACACCGAGTGGTTAGAAAAGACGTTCGAAACAAAGGCTAACCACTGATTCCACTCGGTCTCACTGCAGAGATTATTAAATTTGGGGCGATGGGAGTCGCCATTTCTCCAATCCTGGCAAACTAGTTTTTTGGGTTGCATTTAGTGCAATCCGGAGTACGTACACCCTTTTTCCCACACTTAAAACATATTATTGTTCTTGGTTGTGTACAAGCCTTAAGACTATGCGAGTTAGTACGACACCTCGGGCAGTATAGAGTTGCTGAAGCTACAGCAGTAACAAAAGAATTCGGTTTTATAGTACCGGTATAAGATTTATAAGTAGGTTTTTCAATACTAACAGAAGCGCTGGATTTGCCCTTATAAGCGAATTCAGGAGCTAGAGTTGAAGAACTAGGAGCAGAAGGCTCATTAAATTTTTTAAACTGGCATTGTACCTTTTCGAAATTTTGGCATACAGCCTTGAGCGTGTCAATATTTAATATTGGCCAAACAGAAGCTAATGCGTTAGCATAGCAAGGTCGGATGTTATGGGTAATGATCTCCAATTTTTCAACCTCAGGCAAGGGCTTAGTAAGACGAGAGAACATGCCATCCATTATAGATAGGTAAATACTAATATTTTCGCCTTCGCCTTGGAAACGACACCTAATTTCTGACAAAAATTGGTAGTCAAAATCATGTGGACTAAAATCCGATTTTAAAGCATCAACGACCTGAGACCAACTATCCACCTTGGGTTTAATGCACCGGAACCAATGAAGAGCATCGTCCGTGAAAATTTTATAGCCAAAAGACAGCAACTTATCATGATCAAAGCCTCTTGCCTCAACAAATTCGTCCACTTTTTGAACGAACGCACGCACACACGACTTGCCATTAAATTTTAGTTTTGATAAATCCGGAGTACGGTTTTTATCAACAGTTAGACCAATGATTGCCCTTTGCAAATCGTCAACAGTTAAGGTAGTACTAGAAAAATGCACTGAAAAAAATCGACTTGCCTCAGGCGGGACTCGAACCCGCACCTTCCACAATCCGGGTGGACGCGTTGACCAATTTCGCCACCGAGGCACTGCTTTTCGCTGTCGAAATTTGTCAGTGCTTGGTGCTTATGTTTTTATGGTAAACATCGTTTCATCAAATCTTTGAAATTTGCATTTCCAAGACCCGAACGAAATATTTTTGCAAATATTTGACGCCCAGCTAAGATGAAACTACCTTACATTATGGAATAATTTTATTTTTGCGTTTACAAACGCGTAAATATAATACTAGAAAAATGCACTGAAAAAAATCGACTTGCCTCAGGCGGGACTCGAACCCGCACCTTCCACAATCCGGGTGGACGCGTTGACCAATGGTCGCGAAACGGTGGCGAAAAAAAAAAATTTCGACAGCGAAAAGCAGTGCCTCGGTGGCGAAATTGGTCAACGCGTCCACCCGGATTGTGGAAGGTGCGGGTTCGAGTCCCGCCTGAGGCAAGTCGATTTTTTTCAGTGCATTTTTCTAGTATTATATTTACGCGTTTGTAAACGCAAAAATAAAATTATTCCATAGTTAAGGTAGTCTTACTAGATGTTGACAATGTTCTAAGCTCGGTCATTTGCGACTCAAAATTTTGTTTGCAGTCGGAAAGAACCGCATCCAAATTATACTCGTCAACCTCGATCCTATTTAACCGGTGATAAATATGGTTGAGTAAGACTTCCGTTCTCAAAAATAAATTTTTATCGAATTTGTTATTTAAAGATTTTATATTTTTAAATGATTTATCCAAACAAGCGTCGTCTAAATCCTCAGAAGGAGGCAAATGTGAAAGTGTAATTGTTTCAGTTGGGAACTCCTTATTCAATTTCACTATCTGCTTTCTTAATTCCAAAACAGTGTCAGCCGGAGTTTGACCGCGCAAAGCAACCTCATATTCGAGCTCAGATTTTGTAATGAAAGGAAATTAATACTTGTATTTTCCGCCATAGTAAATTACAACACTATAACTTAGAAAAGAGACTAAGGCGAGTGTGTGCGAAACAATTCAATTGCAGCGTTAGAGAAAAAAAAATTAAATTAAGTGGGTAGCTAATAAAAAACGAACAACCGGCAAAAATTTAACTTTTTTTTAGTAAAAAGAATAGTAATAGCTTAGGGCTATCACCTAATGAAAATTATTCGCACTTTATAATATAATTATATAGAATAATTATACTTAAGATTAAAAAAAAATAGGTACCCACCTAAAACAAAAATTAAAATAAAAAAGAGAAAAAAAAAATGAGAACCACAGAGCGAAGAACCCTGAGCGAGTTGGGCGCCACTGACACGCTCTGACCGTGGGAAGCACGGCCAGATGTGCAGAAAAGAGAGAAATAAAAGATTAGTTAAACTTAACACTGTTTATTAGCTCAGGGCGCGGGTAGGCTTTCGCACTGGGGTTCTCGCACTTTAGAAAGAGAGACTTAGCTCAGCTAGGTTAGCGCAGGAAGCGGCAGGAACCAGGCACGTCGACTACCAGCGTGGTCGGCGTGGGTTCAGCTTCGGCCGGTAGGGTGGCTCGAAGCACAGCAGCGGAGCAGCAGGGTAGGCGGCTGCCCGTAGATAGGATCCCTGAAATGTTATTTAAAAAGATATGAACAGGTGTTCGCTAAAGTCGACCGGCTAAGGTTAGGGTATAAAGGGACGAAGCTACAATTGAAATGTTTTAATAAAATAAGTTAATAAAGGAACTACAAGGGTGATAAAGTGATCAAAAAAATTATAAGTTGTAAAGGTCGAGCAAAGGTCAACATGTGGTCACTATATACTATTTAAAGAAAGAACAGTTAATTTCAAGTAGAAATTAATATTTACTTTTTAGCAACATATTAAATTAAAATAGTTATTCAACTCGATAGATTTCTAAACGCACCCTTCTTAGCGGTCTCATAGAAAATAATTTTACAGAGATTAATTGTTAAAAGAATATAGCTGTGGATTGTAATCTGTCCACGGCCCATTTAGTGGAACGTTTCACATGATTACAAACACAGAATGATGCATAAGAATTAAAAATCAAAATAATCATAAATAACGTTTTGCAAATTTACCACTAAAAAGTACCTATCCAAATTAAGGTTACCATATCTATTAGTGCAAGGAATTGAAATAATAATTAATACGTTAATTAAATTAAATTGCGATTTAACACTAAGGTTTACTAAATTATTAAAAAGCTAGATGCAAAACGTTAAAGTGATAGGTTAAGAACACACACTCACCCTAGTTCGGGGATCGCGTACTACAGATATAACGACAAGAAAGATTATCAAACTGTAGCTGGAGAAAATGGAAGAAGAGACCCAGTTTCTCCGAGCTACAGTTTATATACTTAATTACTTCGAGAACTTTCCCAAAAATTTGTAGTGGGAGTTCCGTTTTAATGAATAATGCAGCCATAACCAAAGGACGGTTTATACAGAGTATCTGTATCTATGGTTGCTGCAGTAAAACATGTAAACAAAAATAATTTCAAATGTTTATCAGATTTTCCATGGGCAGAAAATACAAGTTAAAATATATTAGTTATTTAATTAATTTATGGCACAAATTAGATGGGCCAAAAGGCTTGTATACAAAGTTCGAGATATTTTTAAAATGGAGGGTAGTCAGAATCATTATTATAAATAATAGAATTTAGAAGCGGGTATCGGCGTCAGCCGACATGAGAACTGTCATTAGTAAACAGATCAAAATAAGTTTATGAAATAACAATTGCTGTGTTTATATTTGTTTTAAAAACAAGTAAAAGTTAACATTAGTATAAAATATTTAATTAATATAGTTGATAGTTATGTGATGCTTTGTTTGTATGGATTTTTATTATAAATCAACGTAAGTATATTGAAAGACGGTTTAGACCGTGACATGTTGTAGAAACGAACTCGACACTTTTAAAAAATGACCTACTTAAGTCCTGTAAAATCTACAACATAAAACAGAAGACGAAACTAACTGCGAAGCATCTCGGTATTCGCATATCAGAGGATACCCCGATTTTTGTCAACGAGCATCTCACAGCTAAGTCAGCTCGCCTACACTTCCTTGCGCGTGACCTTGCGAAGTCAAAAACATACAAGTACTGTTGGACTGCGTATGGAAGGGTATATATAAGGAAGGATGAAAATTCGCCAGTTATTCCAATTACAAGTGAGCCGCAAATACAACATCTACTTAGTTTGACATGACTACCTTGTCAACCATTACTTGGTTCTGTCCCTTGCTATCTTTTGTGTTTATATTTTTTGTCATGGTTATGTAATGCTGGTCATGTGGAGCCTTTTTTTCGCTGGTTTTCATAGTCACCAGTATACCTGCGTAATAAATAACTACAATACATTAGACAATACAAAAAAGCCTGTGAAATGTTATAAGACTAAAAAAGATCTTACATGTACATGTAAGATTTTTTCATATAACTGCAATCTAATACTATTGTCCTATAATCATAATACACACACTCTATTATATATTCTATTATTTATTTTTGTAGAAATAACATTTTACTGTCATATTTACTACATAAACGCAAACCCTTACAAACTAACTTTTGTACTACATATCCTAGGAATAACAGGGTTTACATTTTGTTTTGCCCATAAAGAAGTTTCTAAAACTAATACATCTAAACTGATAACACCAAGAATGAAATATAATTTATATAAAACATCACGTACAATTATTAAAGTCGCCAATTTAAAAATAGGGTTTAGCATAAAATACTATCAATTTATATCTACATATTATTGGTATAATCATTGTATACAAGGGGGGTAGGACATAGAACTGGAAAGTCAAGTTTTATATTGCTCCGTTTTTGTTTTATTTTTAAAGCATATATACATATTTAATAAACTTTAATTTGTCATACATACAATGTATTGAATGCATAAATACCTGCAGATAATATTTCCTGGTATTTTCTCAAAATCTTAATAACACACTTTAATTCACTGTTTTCAACACACAAAATCAACAATCGGCACTAAGATGAAAGAACTGAAGGGAACATTGGAGTCACTTTCACAGTCGTTTGGAACCAGGATGGCGGCATTTGAGAGCGAGCTGAAGAAATCTCAGACAGCACAACCAGAAACTATTGCCTCACTCACTGCAGAATTTGAAAGCTTTCGCAGCTTTGTTATTAGCACCTTTAAGATCTTGGAGCAGCAGGTGCAGTGACGGTGTATAAGAATACAGTTTGTCACTGCCCCCTCTCTTTCCCCTGGGTGTCGTACGAGGCGACTAAGGGATTCCTGAGCGACCATCTGCTCAACTGGTGGTAGGGCCTAACGCCCGCCTGGTTAGTTACCACCGTGCGCGTGGTGGAAAACCCGTGAAGTGCTCATTGAGCGCGTTTCGGGATCAGCCAGCGTACAACCAGAGCTCGAGTGGACGTTGTCGTGACATAGTCGGTCCGGGGGCGGCCTTGGTCGAACTGATGCCGGGAGGACTGCGTCGACCCGCCGGCCAGGGAGACCCGTAGAAACGGTTATCCCGCTGGCCGCCCGTGGCATAGTACAGGGGCCCGAGCGTACCTAACCAGCTCGTGAGGCTGCCCTATCATGCCACGCATAATCCCGGGGTGGACCGTCGTGCCGGTTGGTGACCGGAGCGTGGGGTCCCGGCGGCCACTCCCGGGGGGGTACGGGGGCCCTTCCGTTCGGCGGACCGACGATTGTCATCCTATGGCAGTTACTCGGTGACACCAGCCTCCCCATTTTGCCCGATTCTGTCGCGGCAACGTTCACTCGCTTCACGTCTCTCTCCCTTTCCTCAAACATGGCAGCCGTAAACAAACATACAGGTCATACAGCGGTGCACAACCCCACCCTCTCCACACCGTTTGAGGTGGAGTTCTGCAATATACGCGGACTCCATAGTAACCTCAATGCTGTCCACCAACATCTTGAGTCAGCACGACCTGCATTGTTGTTTCTGACGGAGACGCAAATTTTGCCGCCCGCTGACACAAGCTACCTGAACTATCCCGGCTACATGCTTGAAGCGTCCTTCAAAGCGAAAGCCGGAGTATGCTTGTATGTTCGGGCGGATGTTTGCTGTCGCCGTTTGAGCTGCCTGGAAGACCCATCCTTTTCCATGCTGGGGGTACACGTCGACTCTGGCCCCTCGGCTAGAGTCTACGTGTGTCTCTATAGATCCCACACCGGAGACGTTGAGACAACTCGACTTTTCGAACATCTGAGTCGGGTGGCAGATGACGCGCAGGAGCAGTATCCCAATGCAGAACTGGTGTTTTTGGGGGACTTCAATGCTCACCACAGTTTGTGGTTAAGTTCCTCCAAAACTGACCATGCAGGGATCTCTGCTCATGCGTTCGCTCTCACGCACGACTTGTCACAACTGGTTGATCAGCCCACCAGGATCCCAGACATTGCAAGTCAAGCGCCCTCTTTACTGGACCTTCTGCTCACGACCCATCCTGAGGGATATCAGGTAGAGGTCCGAGCCCCTCTAGGCTCATCTGACCACTGCCTGATATCCTCCAAAGTGCCGCAGGCCAAGCTTCCGCAACTAGCGGTTGCTAAACGCCGGCTCTGGCATTATGGGTCTGCAGATTGGGATGGTATGCGCGACTACTTTGCGTCTATCCCTTGGAAGCAACGCTGCTTCAGTGAGAACGATTCATCAGCTTGCGCCGCTGCCATTACTGAGGAGATTGTATTGGGCATGGAATACTACATTCCACATTCCGATCTCATCAGTAAGGGCAGACGTAACCTCTGGTTCAACCGCGATTGTGCTGATGCTGTTTCACAGAAACAGGCAGCGTATCGCGCTTGGATCAGGGGTCGGGCTCTTAAAGCTCCTGATGTCGAATCACTGAAAGCAGCGTACAACAAGGCTTCCAAGTCCTGTAAGAAGGCTTACATAAGAGCGGATGCCCAGCGCGTCGCACGCATTGGCCACGAATTGGTGACGCATCCTACGGGCTCCCGTAGTTACTGGCGTCTGGCCAAAGCCGTGCAAAGCAATTTCTGCCAGCCCTCGCTGCCACCCCTGAGATGTCCAGATGGGTCATTAGCTCACAAGCCGCAGGAGAAAGCCGATCTTCTGGCAAGACTCTTTGCGGCTAATTCCCAAGTCGATGATTGCAATGCACTGCCACCTTCACTACCTCATTGTGGCTCCACGATGCCTGAGATTAAAATTAGGCAGCGTGAAGTTCGTGCGGAACTGCAATCACTCGACGTCCGGAAAGCTAGTGGGCCTGATGGCATCCCGGGGGTTGTTCTTAAAAAATGTGCAGCGGAGTTGTCTCCCGTACTGACGCGCCTATACCAGCTCTCATACTCTACTGGACAGGTGCCGGAGACTTGGAGAGAGGCTAATGTGCAGCCTGTACCCAAAAAAGGGGACCGCTCAGACCCGGCCAACTACCGGCCAATAGCAATCACCTCAGTACTATGCAAAGTTATGGAAAGGATCCTTAACAACCACCTGATCCGTTACCTAGAGGATCACTCACTGATCCACGATCGACAGTACGGCTTTAGGCCGAAACGATCGACGGGTGACCTTCTAGCGTACTTGACGCATGTCTGGGGTGAAGCTATGGACAAGCGTGGCGAGTCACTGGCTGTCAGCCTTGACATCGCCAAAGCTTTTGACAGGGTCTGGCACAAAAGTCTTCTCTCCAGGCTTCCGACATATGGTCTGCCTGCTCAGCTCTGTACCTGGGTGGCCGGCTTCCTGCATGAGCGAAGAATTCGTGTCCTCTCCGACGGATGCAGTTCGCGGTTCATGTCAGTGAATGCTGGTGTTCCCCAGGGGTCCGTTTTATCCCCTACACTGTTTCTTCTGCATATCAATGATATGATTCCTCTTGGGAACATCCATTGCTATGCAGACGACAGTACAGTGCATGCGGGCTACTTCGGACACGCAAGGGCTGGACGAGCAGAAACGGTAGAGAGTCGTGAGAATCTTGTCATTGAACTCAACCGAGAGCTCGACCTTGTTTCTCAATGGGGTACAGCAAATCTGGTTGAGTTCAATGCCAAGAAAACTCAGGTGTGCGCGTTTACGGCTAAAACGTCGCCATTCCTTTCCCTTCCCTCTCTCCAGGGCACAACACTAACGCTACAGAGCAATATCACCTTGCTCGGTATGGAGGTTCGTAGCGACTTGAATCCGAAGGACTACATCGAAAGCGTGATAAAAACAGCTTCACGGAAACTCGGAGTCCTGAACAAGGTGCGGCGTTTTTTCACGCCAAATCAACTGTGCTTGCTATACAAGACGCAAGTACGGTCCTGCGTGGAGTATTGCTCGCACCTGTGGGATGGCTCTGCCAAGTACTTACTCGATGCTTTGGATAGGTTGCAGCGTCGCGCGGCCCGCATCATCGGCGATGAAGAGGTGACTAAACATCTTGAGCCTCTCCAATTGCGTCGCAATGTTGCGTCATTGAGCGCTTTCTACCGTCTGTACCACGGCGAGTGCTCTGAGGAACTTTTCACCCTTATCCCACCGTCTCCCTTCCTTTTAAGGACTACGCGTGCTGGTCTACGTTGTCACCGACAAACTGTGGCTACCATTCCAACGCGAACTAAGAAATTTGACAACTCTTTTCTTTGTCGCACAATCAAGAAATGGAATTCACTGCCAGCACACGTGTTCCCTCCTTCCTACAATCGTGGGTCATTCAAAAGAGGCGTGAAGAAGCACCTTGCAGGTCAGCAAGGCGTGGGTGACTAGCGCGGCAGTTTATCTCTCGCGCCAGCTATCTTCGCATTTGGACTCCACTTCTGCTTACCATCAGGTGGAATGGAGTCATTTGCTTGACCTTTTTATAAAAAAAAAAAAAAAAAAAAAAAAAAAAAAGGTGACTACTTTGGCAAATGAGTGCGATAATATGGAGATGCGGAGCCGTCGAAACATGTTGCTGTTGCATGGCGTTCCAGAGCACAAAGATGAGGATTCCAGGAAAGTCTTCTTCGACCTGGCTGCTAAGCACCTTAGCATGCAGCAGCTTGATACAGTGGCGGTGAGTAAATCAGTGCGACTGGGACGCCCAAGGCAGGATAAGCCAATGCCTCTTTTATTAAAGTTTCAGTCTGAGGTTCTTCGTGATAGTGTCTGGTACGCGAAGACTGGCTTTAAAGGCACTGGTATAACAGTATCCGAATTCTTAACTAAGTGCCGTCACAGAATTTTCACTGCAGCCCGAGAACAGATAGGCATATCTAAATGTTGGACTCGTGAGGGTCGGATTATTGCTGTTGATAGTGAGGGCAAGAGGCACATCGTAGCTTCTATAGCAGATATTCAGAAACTCAAACTGACGTCAACTACGTGTGCTGAGAAGTCATCTGGTTCATCTGCAGTCAACATCACGGTTGCACCTAAAGAGCTGCAAGCTTCTTCCTCTGTCGGTGCCAGAAGCAGAAGGGTTGTGCCTGCAAGGGGAAAATAAGTATTTTCTTATCCTCACTTAGGTAATTTATTTCATAAAGATTGTTAATTGTTATCCATATTCTCAATTATACTTACTTTTCGTTTCTCATAATAAGTTATTGTATCTTTTTTTTTGTGGGTACTCTTAGGTTTTCATTCACCTATTATACTTGTCGCGTAGTTACCATTCTACATCATATAGTTATTCATTTGTATTTTACAGTGACTTGTATTTAATTAATATTAATTATTTTTCGGTAACCTCCACTTCAATTTTACAAATTTTGTGTTGTTCGTATGGTCATTCATGTCAATGTCAATGTTTCTGTCATGAATATTTATTTTAACGTCTGACGTTATTATGGCTTTGTGATACCGATTAGTTGATACGATCACTTGATATGTTACTTAACTAGTGATTTACTTGTTATACCTTGAAGTTGCTGCTTTAATATTTTTACTGTTTTCGTATTTCATTAATTAATTTCGCTTCAAATTCTGTGTGTATTTATGCATTTTGAATGACATATTTAGGCTTTTTATTATTATCATTTGTTTTCATTTTTGTACTTTTTTATTATTATTATTATTTTTTTTTTTTATATTTTATTTTGTTTAGTGTATTTTTAATTTTTAATAATTGCTAATCTGCTGACTGTGCTATGGATCTACCGTTAAATAACAGTGATCTCTTTCTTTCTTGTTCTTCCTCGTCCGTTTCTGACTCCAGCTTTCACAGCCTTGATAAACCCTTATCCGAACTTTTGGAGGATTCATTTTATGATGTGCCTAAAAACTTCAATGTGGTGCATTTCAATGCTCAAAGTATTCCTGCTCATTTCCCGGACATGCTGGCTTCTTTTGATAATAAAAACATTCATGCCATTCTTATTTCAGAAACATTTCTCAGTCCTCGTCTTCCTTCTAATTCCTTCTTTATTCCGGGCTTCAATTTAGAATACTCTTTATTGTACACCAGCCATAATTTAAAAGTATCATAAAAACACAAAAAAAAATGTACAATGGGCGGTCTTATCGCTATGCGAGCGATCTCTTGCAGACAACCTTTGGAAGGACAGGAAATGACATAACATGTTAATGAGGGAAGTCGTTGATGTACACTACTAAACAATAATGTTGAAATTCACAATTAATATTAAGCAGAATTATATTTAAATATATATACATACGTTACATACACATACATATAATAATACGTTATAAATAATACCTACATGACTATACCAATACATAAAATATAACATACTTATATAATTTATACATATATATAATATTATATATTATACAAATACATACATACATACATTATAGCATTATATTCCTTTCGACCAAAATTAATTTGAGTAATAATTGTATTAGATACGAATAAAACACTTACATAGCTAGAAAGTGTTCTTTAACTCTATTTGTAAATATTGCCCGTGACTGAGCTAGTCTTATAGATGTGGGTAATGAATTCCATAACAGTATAGCCTGAACTGTAAACGATCTACTGTAAAATTTGGTGAAATGCATTGGAACAGCTAGTCTTAAGTTCTCCGATGATCTCAAAGAGCGCGAATGTCTATCATTCACGAACGTAAAACGTTCCTTAAGATAAGAGGGAGTGGTAGGGTCAAAAAGGATATTGTAAAGTAAGGAAAGGACATGTACATTCCGGCGAAGTCGGATTGGCAACCACTTGAGTTTACGGCGGAACTCGGAGACGTGATCATATTTGCGTAAGCCAAATATAAATCGTATACAATAATTTTGAAGCCGCTCAAGTTAATCGAGTTGCTCTTCAGTTACGTCAAGATAACTAGTATCGGCGTAATCTAGGATGGGCAGGAGGAGGGATTGGGCCAACGCAATTTTGGTCGCCGTGGGTAGAAAATTGCGGAGTCTTTTTACGGACCCAGCGGATGCAAATAATTTCCTACTTACTTCTTGTAGCTGAAATATCCAAGATAAGTTTGCGTCGATATGGAGTCCTAGATTCTTAACATGATCGGTGAAACTTAAAGCTACCCCATCAAAAGTTACCTTTGGAATATTTGTCCAGTCAATTTTTGAACGCATTTTACTGCTCCCCACGATAATGATCTGAGTCTTAGCAGGATTAACTGTGAGGCCATAAGATTTTCCCCACTGGTTTATAACTTCCAAATCTGAATTAATTGTACTTATGGCACTGCAAAGAAGATCAACGGGTGCTTGTGAGTAAATTTGCAAATCATCTGCATAAAGGTGGTAGGACGAAGATAGTTGATTTGTAATGGATTTTATAAAAATCGTGAAAAGAAGAGGAGATAAAACACCGCCCTGAGGTACCCCAGCGGAAGTGGTACACCAAGATGAAAGTGTATCTTCAATGCATATCCGCTGTCGGCGTCCAGTCAGGTAACTACGAAACCAATCAATTGCCGTTGGAGATATGTTAATAGAGCTGAGGATCCCTAACAAAACATCAAAATCAACCGTATTAAATGCATTAGAGAAATCGAGTAATGTTAACACGGTTACCTTTCCCATCTCCATACCGGATCTAATATCATCGGTAATTTTAACTAATGCAGTGGTAGTGCTGTGACCTGGACGAAAACCGGATTGGAAGGGGTTCAGGAGATTATTTTTGCAAAGGAAAATATTGATTTGATTGTGGACAAGGCGCTCTAGCACCTTGGAAAGGAACGGAAGAATGGATATAGGTCGGTATTCGGAAAAGGATGTTGGATGGGACTTTTTAGGTAATGGAACGATTTGTGCGTCCTTCCAAATTTTTGGAAAAGTACTGGTAAAAGTGGAGTAATTTAGGATATGGGAAATAACTGGTAGTATTTCATCCAGAATGGGCATGGGAGTACCATAAAAATGGCACTAAAGGAGTATTGTCAAAAGAGGCACCTCAGGGAATGGTTGTCCACTCCCCGACTGACACACTCAAAGAAATTTTTAGGATCCTCACACATAGGCTACCTTAAAAGAATGGGAAGAATCAGCAGAACCCAAATCCGCTGCCTCATAGGCGCTCTCACTGGCCACTTTGCCACTAGAAGACACCTGTGCACAATAGGCAAAGCTGATGACCCCATCTGTAGAATGTGTGGTGAGGAGGAAGAAAGCATGGAGCACATACTATGTGACTGCGATGCACTAGCCAACAGGCGACTAAGGGTCCTAGGTTTAGCTTACCCTAAACCAGAGGACTTTATAGACCTTATTCCCGCCAACATCGTGAAACTCATACAAAATGTTTTCGATATTGGCGGGGATGGGTGATAAGGAAAGGCGAAGCACAAAAGATCCTATAGGGTCGAAGTGCTCTGAGATACGGCCTCAGCCCCTTATTTAAGAATAATAATAATAATCCAGAATGGGCACCACCATTTTTCGACTAATAGTGTCGCAACCCACTGCATTAGAAGAAATCGACATAACGCTCTTCTTAACATCACAATCGGAGAATTGATTAAACTGAAATTGAGAGTGATCGGGGGTGGGTAGTGATGATAGATAATCTAAGGCATTCAATTTAATTGCACCATCGTAATTAGGTACAGAAACGAAATGTTGATTTAAAGAGTTAATATCTAAAGTACTTGAAGGTGGTGAAGGACGTTGTTTCCCAATCCCCATTGATTTTAGAAATTTCCAGACTTTAGCTGGATCTCCATTCTCGATAGAACTATGAAAGAAGCGGCGTTGGGCATTTCTACACACCTTGTTGCAGTGATTACGAATGGCTGTATATTTCTCCCAATTGGAAGACGTGGGACGACGTTTAAATTTAGTTTTCGAAGCAGCTTTCTTGAGTAATAACGATTTTATTTCATCATCAAGCCAGGGTGAAGGGAGTTGTTTAATTTTGATTGCGCGAACGGGTGCATGCTTTTTTATTTATTTATTTATTTATTTATTTATTTATTCGGGAAACAAACAATTAAATATTACATTAAAGAAAAATACAAAAAATAACACACAAATCAGCAAAGTTTCCTCCAATAATTAACACACGTATCAGTTATTAAAAAAGAAAATACAATAATAATACACAAGACAATTGAAAATATTACTATCAAAATACAAAATAAAATTAAATAAGTAGTGATTGAATTAATTGATATTAATATTATAGAGAATTGAATTAATTTGAATTAAATAAAAGAACACTAAACATAAAAGTTCAAAACATTAAGCAAAAATAACAAAAAAAAAAAAATGCAACTTAAATTAGATACCTACATTTAAAAAAAAAAGATACATATTTTTTGAAAACTAAATACATAAAATATTAAAGCTACCTAATTGGTTAAACAATTACCTCAACAAGTACGTTTTTTAATTCTTTCTTAAAGGACTGAACATTATTACATTTGAATGGGTCTATGTCTTTAAGGAATTTGTTGTAGTAAGTGCAAGATCTGAACAGAAAAGTATTGCTCGCAAAATTGGTCTTAGACAAAGGAATATGAAATAATTTATGAGAACGAGATCCTGTCCGAGGGCATCTCAAGGAGATATTTTCTAAAAGAAAAGGTGCCTCAACATGATTTTTCAAAATCTTGTACAAGAATATTTGATCTCTTTCTACTCGACGATATTTTAAAGAGGGACTTAAAATTTTCTGCTGGTTATGGCGAAGAGTTTTGAAGTTAAGGTGTTTAATAAACCTATTGTGAACTCTTTCAATGGCCTGAATACTAACATTATAAAGAGGATTCCATACCATCGACGCATATTCAAGAATGGATCTAACAAGTGAGTTATATAACAAAGCAAGAGTAGAGCCTTGCTTAAAGTCTCTGCTAGTCCTAAGCACAAAGCCAAGCATGCGGAGCGCCTTCGCAGTTATGTGATCGATATGTTTATTAAAGGATAACTTATGGTCTAGATAAACACCCAAATCACGTATCTCCGTTACCCTCGTCAAATTTTCATTATTTAAATGGTAGTCAAATTTAATCGGCTTTGATTTTCGGGTGAATGATATGATATTACATTTTTTGGAGTTCAGTAACAGATAATTGTTATTACAGTAAAAGAGAAGGCTATCAAGGTCGCTCTGTAGCGAGTCACAATCAGTGCGTGTTCTAATTTTCTTAAAGATTTTTATATCATCAGCGTAGATAACAAGTTCAGAATGTTTTATAGTTGAAGCTACGTCATTAATAAAGATGTTAAACAGAAGAGGCCCCAGATGAGACCCTTGAGGGACACCGGAAGACACAGGGGCAAAAGTTGAACAAAAACCTTTCACTGTAACTGCTTGACTTCTCTCTCTTAAGTAGGACTCGAGCCAGCGAAGGAGATCACCGTGTATTCCCACTTCGCCAATTTTCTGTATTAATAAAGAATGCGGAATTTTATCAAATGCTTTGGAGAAGTCAGTATACACGGCATCCACCTGGCCAGCATGATCCATTGCAGTCGCTACCTTATGAACAAACTCACAAAGATTAGTTTCACATGATCTTTTATTGATAAATCCATGCTGTTGAGCAATAATTAAGGGTCTTACAAAGGGAAAAATAATATCATAGACAATTTTCTCAAATAATTTAGGAATCGTGCTTAATTTAGAAATTGGCCTATAATTTTCAACATTGTGTCTATCACCAGATTTGAATACAGGGACGACATGACTCTGTTTCCAAGTTAGTGGCATTTTACCGGTTCTTAATGACAAGCTAAATAAAAGAAACATTGGAAATGCGAGGCTAACATGACAAGATTTCAAAAATACAGGCGGCACACCATCAGGCCCGCAACCCTTGGTGACATCGAGTTTCTTAAGATATTGTTCAACTAGGTCGACCGATATTCCAATGGAACCAATTGACGTGGTGTGGTACTTATTATCCGACGAATTTGTCCCACCTGTCGAAGGAGGTATAGGCGGTTCAAATGCAGACTGAAAGTACTGATTAAACAGTGAACTGACATCTAACTCGTTGCTGGCAACGCTGTTTCTTAAGAACATTGTGTCAGGGAAGTCACATGTAGATTTTTTTGATATGATGAAGATGCTTGTCGTACAATGTTGTTAAGCATGTATTTAAGATGTCAAGTTTCACATCAACACAGTTGGATAGAAATACAGATGACCAGTCAATTGCCTGGGCATCTGCACGAAGTTCGTCAATACTCATGCCACCAAAATTGCGCTGCAGGAGGACTCTGGGCTTGATTTTTGGAGGGCGGACTTTGTATGAAAGAAAAATAAGGTCGTGGTATGAAAAGGCATCGGCCGGAAATTGACCATGCCTAGCGATATTGTTGGGAGAAGAGACAAAAATAAGATCGAGAAGGGAAGGAGTACAATTTGGAAAATGATGTGTGGCATTTAAAGTAGGAATGTATAGATTATTTGATTGCAAGAGAGACTGGAACAGAGAGGAACGATAATCGTTTTTCAGAAGACAGGTGTTAAAGTCACCCATGATTATGGAGTGACTATACAGCGGAATTAGGTTTTCTAAGATAGATTCAAAAGATGAGAAGAAATTAATTTGGGAAGATGGTGAGTAGTAAACACCTAGAAGAACTTTAGAATGATGCAATGTTAGTTCAAGGAAAATGTGCTCACCGGCGTTAAGAGGAGGGGGTTGTGGCGACATATCGATAATGGAGAACGGAATATGTGCTTTAAGGTATATCGCAACACCCCCGCCACCACCGTGAACACGATCATTTCTAATTAACTTGAAGCCTGGCAAGGAATAAGACGTAGAAGGGAGACAGGGCTTAAACCAAGACTCAGAAATTAATAAGGCGTGAATGTTCTTGCAATCAAAGGTAGCAAGTAAATCAGAGTAGTGAGCCGGAATGCTTTGGGCATTTATGTGGGCAATATTAAAATTTTTTGGAACATCGGAGAACACAGTTTCTAAATTATCTACAAGGGTAGGCAAACTTACAAAACTATCATCAGTTAAGTCACAATCGCTATCACTGCTAAATGAAAAAAAGGCATTATCATCAGATGTTATTTCCATTAAATAAATGTAATAGATACGTTATAGAAACTATACACAAATTAAAATATTAAACAAATACACTATAATAAATAAATAGTATTAAAATAAAAAATAGTTATAATATATATACTTATTTAAATAGGCAAACACAAATACTGTCCACCCGCTAGTTGTCATCATAAGAAAAAACACACAAATTTAAAAAGAAACCAGACTTAAATTAATCAATCCCAAGCTATTAGGATTATATTAAAAGAAAAAAAAAAAAAGTTTGAGATCTTTAACTAGTCTGTGGTTTCATTTATAGACAATTCATAGACAATGGCAGAAAGTACCTAACACAAAACAGATTACACTGACAATGACATTGACTTTTGTTTTACCGAATTTAGAGTTGTTTACATTAGAATAATTTCGTAAAAGCAAAAAATAATATCTTACAAAAATGACTTCGAGATGTAAGGAGAAGTTAACAATCATTTTTTCACGGTGGCCACTCGCTTGTTTTTTGCCGGCGCCTTCGACGTCACAGGTTGTTTACGGACCTCAGTTACAACAATGGTATCGAGATCGCTTGTTGCTGACACACGATGTCTTGTGTTGTCTGGACCGATAACAAACACGCAGCCGCCCCTGGTCCAGCATTTGGAGACGCCGAACCGTTCACGCGCCGCCATAAACACCTCGTGACGATCTCTTGTCAAGAATTCCGAGACAGTGACTCCTGTGCCTTTGAGATGTTTTTTGGAGAACCAGATCTTGTCACGAATATCATTATAGACGAATTTTACCAGAATTGGTCTTGGCTTCTGAGAGTCAAGGACACGCCCCATCCTTTGACACCTTTTGATGACGTCGCCTTTGATACCAGCCTTCATGTCATTGTTGACAATCCCGGTTACTACAGCAGCCAAGTCCTCATTCTTCTTCTCCAGGATGCCATGGAAAAGCAAGATTTTCCTCCTCCCCTGCATCTCCAGTCGATCCACACTGCGGGCAAGGAGTTGAACCTGATTCTGAAGAGCACCCAGAGCCTCCACCATGAACAACTTGAAGGCGGTAAAGTCTGCAGCCAGTGATTCAGGATTAGCAGTGGTTGGAACCTTATTACGGAGTTCAGCTTCGAAATGTGTCATGCGGCTGTTGAAATGTGCCATCATGTCTGCCATGGACTGCTTGATATTCTCCATGTTGTAGTGTATCTTGTAAAGTGAGAGTAGAGAGGAGATAACACTAGCCAAGTGAGTATCCTATGTCACCACACAAAAGACAACATAAAATATGTGAAATTATTGTTTAATTTAATATTAATTAAATTCCAAATATAAGAGCAAAATTTTGTCAACTTAATTTCACAACTACCCACATAAAAAAGCTCAATCGCTCAATTTAATCCGTAATGATCGTGTAAGTTCTTCTCATGGGGGCGTGGCCATATATCTTCGTTCAAACATTACTTATTCCGTCGTCAATCAGTCACCTCAGCCGCCTCCTCCCAATACCGCCGAACATCTCTTTCTCGATATTTCTCTCTCCCACACGAAAGTTCTACTTGGGGTTTATTACAGCCCTTCCCTGAGAGTAGACTACTTCTCCTCATTTGAGCAACTCCTAGAGAACCTCACTCCTGCTTTTAACCATACCATTATTATGGGAGATTTCAATACTTGTTTAGGTAAAAATGATTTTCGCTCGCAAAAGCTACTTTCTTTAGTAAATTCTTCTAATCTACATATTCTTCTCTCAAAGGAAACTCACCATTTTCCAAATTGCTCTCCGTCTCTTCTAGATCTTATGATTGTCTCCTCTCTAGATATGGTAAGTAAACATGGTCAATTTGCTGCTGACGCTTTCTCGTATCACGACCTGGTTTATTTGTCTTATAGAATTCGCCCTCCGAAGGTGAAACCGCGTATTCTGTATCGGCGTAATTTTGCAAAAATGAATTTGACGAAGCTCCAAGATGACGCAGCAAACCTGGACTGGTCGACTGTACTCGCCTGTGACTCGGTCGATGAACAGGTGGAAATTTTTAACAACCTTCTAATTGGATTATATGACGTGCATGCTCCTATCCGACCGGTCAAAATGAAGCATATGCCTGCACCTTGGTTAACAGACGACATCCGTAAGCTAATGAATAATAAAGATAGGGCTAAAACGCGGTATAAACAGTAACTTGAGCCTACTGATAAAAATAAACTCAGGTATAATCGTGCAAGGAATCGCTGCAATACAATGATAAGGGACGCTCAAAGACGCCACATATATAAGTCCGTAGAAAATGAAGACCCATCAAAAGTGTGAAATTCCTTAAATCTCTTGGTATTGGTAAATCTCAAAATAATAGCCATGTCTCTAGTCTAGATATCGATTGTCTTAATTCACATTTCACTTCTTCGTCCTCTTTTCACGGAGGCCGAAAAACTGCTACTATAAATGATCTTTCTTTGTTACCAGTACCAGACTATCCTCCTTTTTTCATTAATCAATTTACGGATAGTGATGTTAAGAGAACTATTTTATCCATAAGTTCCGGTGCTGTAGGCAGTGATTCTATTAGTCGTAGTATGATACTTCCCATTGTAGACATCCTTAATCCTATAGTCACTCATATCCTTAATACTTCTATAGCATCTTCTGTTTTTCCTTCTGGTTGGAAGGATGCCTTTGTTATTCCACTCCCTAAAAAGTCCAATCCTACGTCCTATTCTGAATATCGTCCTATCTCAATCCTTCCTTTCTTGTCCAAAGTCCTTGAGAAATTGGTTTACCGTCAATTCATTTCTTTCCTCAACGTAAACAATCTCCTCAATCCCTTGCAATCCGGCTTCCGTACAGGTCATAGTACAACTACTGCCTTAACAAAAATCACTGAAGACATTCACCGAGGCATGGAAAATCGCCATCTCACGTTGCTAACATTGTTAGATTTTAGCAATGCGTTCAATTCGGTAGACTTTGATGTTCTACTCAGCATTTTGAGTTCTCTTGGCATATCTCCTGCCGTAGTTGATTGGTTTCAAAGTTACCTGCTAGGACGACGGCAACGCATACGCATTGAAGACACCTTCTCTAAGTGGTGCGATATTAATGCTGGCGTTCCTCAGGGTGGCGTTTTATCACCTCTTCTTTTCTCAATATTTATTAATTCTATTACTCAGTCTCTCTCATGTTACTATCACTTGTATGCAGATGATTTGCAGATTTATACACAAGCTCCATTGCATGACCTTTCTAGCGCTGTAGCTTTAACCAACAATGACCTCATTACTATTAGCAGTTGGAGTAACTCTTATGGTCTGGTCATAAATCCTCTTAAAACACAAACTATTATAATTGGTAGCCCATACTTTGTATCAAGGATTGATTACAGAACATTACCAACAGTAAACTTTGGTGGCACTATAATTCATTTTGCCCAAAGTGTAAGGAACCTTGGTGTAGTTTTCGACCAATGTCTAGCGTGGCGACCACAAGTGGAGTCTGTTCGGAGAAGAGTTTTTGCTGCGTATGGTTCATTGAATCGATTCCGGAATTTCCTGCCAACCAGTACAAAGGTCACTCTATCACAGTCACTGTTACTTTCTATTATTGATTACGCTGACGTTTCCTATGCGAATCTTTCGGAGGAGCTTCTTGACAAATTAGAGCGTCTGCAAAATCTTTGTATCAGGTTTGTCTTTAACCTACGTAAATTTGATCATGTTTCTTCCTATCGTTCCAAATTAAACTGGCTCCCAATTCGTCGACGGCGAGACTTACACGTTCTATCTCTTCTTTATACTGTCCTTTTTCTGCCTACGTCTCCACCATACCTTCGTTCTTATTTTACCTTTCGTTCTTCTTTATCAAGCCACACTTTACGTTCTAACTATGATCTCACCCTTTATATACCTCCTCACACTTCTGACTTCCTGTCCTATTCCTTTTCAGTACATGCAGTCCGATTGTGGAATGCTTTGCCTGTGAGTATTAGATCTGCTCGCACGTTGGAGTCCTTCAAGAGTCAAGTTTGGAGTCATTTTCTTTCCGTCCGTCCTTAACTATTCTGTGTTATTAGATTTTATTTATATCTATAGCATAAGTTGTTCTGTATAGATTGCTTAAAGTATTAGTTATAAGCTTAGTTATTGATTCTTAATCTTATTTCTTTTTCCTGCACCCTATATGTTTCTTTCCTTTGTCGTTCTTCTCCTTTAACACAAGGTTGCCTGGAAGAAATTGCTTGTAAGCAATAAGGCCGCCTACTTTGTACATGTCTGTGTTCATTTGTATTGTTTATATGTATTTTCTCTTTTTGTGTGCAATAAAAGCGTTTATTATTATTATTATTACAATGGCGTGTTATATGTAGCGACAATCGATCACTTTCCTTTATTATAAATTTTAATAACAATACCTTAATCGTGAAAACAACTACGTACCTGAGACATGTACATTATGTGTGAACAACTACAAACCATAAATCACATAGATAACTTGAGTATAGCAGGATCGATTGTGTGTAGCAGTACTGAGTTGAGCAAGCACTGTTGTATAAATAAAACTGACCTTACCATTGTATCGCAAAACATTACTTACTTACGCAAAACATGTATACCATGGGACATTTGTACCCATTCAACCGCGATACATTTGTAACCAACTCAACCATGGGATATTTGTACCCATTCAACCACGGTACATTTGTAACAACTTAACAACACAAGGCATGTATGTATGTATCACATTATCATAGATTTTACTTATGTGGCTAGGTATTGTTATAAGTTAATTTAATCATTATTACTATATAAAGCTATAAGAAATCGTTACGAATTTTATCATAGTTGATTTTTACCTTTCGGCAATTAAGACGTTAAACCAACATAATACCAGAATCCGATTGACAATTCACAGCTTACCTCGTTTAGCATTTTGGATATTGGTCAATACTAATATATTGTCTAGTTCCAATCACAGTCCAATTGTGTTTGCCTCGAGGTTTGATTACTGAAGAATATGGAGCTTAGAGAAAATGAGACAACGTCCTTGCGATAACACGAATGTATTTCGACTAAAAGTGACAGGCAATCGTACAAATAATACAAGCGTATCTTACAAATAGCAATAACTAGTTTTATGAAAATACCCTACATTATCACATACATTACACCTCCCATACTATTTTTGGCAATACCGTAGAAGAACAATAACTTAGGTATCATTAACTATATTAAATACCTACCTTACAATAATTGATATATACTTAGTACCCTTAACATTATAAGCAACAAGTTAAATCTATAACACTAATAATTTACCAACCTTTCTATAATTCTAAAAAAGAACAACTACCTACTATTTGAGTAATAAGGATTTAAAATACTTATCTACTTATGTTAAGTTCATGTTACTTTGAATCGAACAACAGGTTTCCTGATTCGCTTTGAATAATTGTTTTCGGACTGAGACGATGGTGAATCAAGTGGAATCTGAACTTCATCCCTGTTTCTAGTTTCATCTGATTTATCTTGTATACATTGTTCCTTTGGTAAGCTATCAGATTCCACCTCATCCTTCTCGGTTACAACCACATCCTCGTCCGGCATCACTTCCGTGCAACATGTACTGTCAGAAAGAGTGGATCTCCGTCGCATTTGATCTACATGTCTCTTAAGATATTGACCGTCATCCCTCACCACAGCATACCTTCGTGGACTATTGTAATCATCACCTAACTCAGTAACGGTACCTTTCACCCACTTATCATTGCCCCTGTACTCCCGCACCCATACCGTATCGCCGTCTTTAAAATCACGCCTAACTCCCCCCGCATACTCGGCCTGCCGCCGCTGCGCCGCGCTAACCCTGTCGCGCACGCCGCGTGCCGGTGTAACGGAACGCTTTGAGTTCTCAAGCATTCGTTACTAATAGAGTATAATAAAATATATTATAAATTCATTTAAGGAAGGAAGAGATCGCTCGTAGCGGTGGGGTGGCCCATTGTACAATAGTCTATAAACATGTTCTTTTATTTGATTTGGTATTGCGACGATGTGTACACTAAAGATTATATCTATCTATCTATCTGTTTATGCATAATAAAAGTAAAAGAATAAATATTAAACTAAAATTATACTAATAAAATAAGAACGCCGAATAATTCCGCTCCCCGGCGCCCGAAGTCGCCGCGCCCCGCGCCCGCGCCCAGCCAACCTACCGGTAAAATGCCGCCTCCAATCGTCATCCAGGACGACAACACCTGGTCCTGTGTGTCAGCCCAACTAGACGCGGCACACATAAACTTTCTGCGCGCTAAAACTTGCGCCCAAGGCGGTTTATGTGCAGACATCAGAGTGTCACAGGCGCCTATCCTCCTTTCTCCGCGAGAAGCACATAGGCTACCACACCTATACGCTTCCCGAGGAGCGTCTCCTCCGAGTAGTGGTTCGCGGGCTACCCAAAAACCAACTCACCCCAGCCGACATCCTTGCCGACCTAAAGGCGCAAGGTTTCCCCGTGCATGAAGTGCACCCCGTCTTAGGACACCGGAAGTCCCGTACGTCGCTATTCAAAATTGTTCTCGCCTTCACCCCCGAGGGTAAGCGAATTTTCAATTTGCGACACATATGCCGCATCTCGGGCCTCAGAGTTGAGCCCCCCCACAGACGCGACTACAACATAGCGCAGTGTCACAACTGCCAGAACTGGGGACACTCCAGACGGCATTGCTATGCCCGCCCCAGGTGCGTCAAGTGCCAGGGGGACCATGGCACCGTCGACTGTCCCCGGCCAAAAGAGCCCGTGCCTTCGGACCCTCCAGCCTGCGTACTGTGCGGCATCGTGGGGCACCCCGCGAACTTCCGCGGGTGCCCCAAGGCGCCGCGCATACCAGAAAGGGCCCGAGGTGCGCGCCCCAGAGGAGTACATGCCCCCTTCAGGGGCTCCCTCTGGGAACCCACCACCCGCCCGAAGGACTGGCTGGGCGCAAGTCGTCAAGACCTCCACCGCGCCAACGCCCCCGCCCCCGACCCAAACACCCCGCCCTAAGGTAACCGCCCCTCAGGTAGCCACCCCGACGGCCAGGGCCCCCCCATCCACCCCGCAGCCCGTGCCCGACCTAGAAGGGGCTCTGGAGCTGGCGATGGGTCTCTCGGCGATTAACACCGACGAGGTCCTATCGCTGGCAACAGAGCTCCGGGTCGCTCGCGGGCCTGCCGCGACCCTATCAATCATTGTAAAGTACAAGACTTTACTAGACACTCTCCGTGCCCTAAATTTAAACGTTTAAATGGCGTCTAATAGAGTAAAACCGCGCTCCCTAACGTTAGCTTTTTTCAATGCTAACGGTCTCCGTTCCCAACGCGACGAAATCGCAGAATTCCTGGTCGAGCACGCGATCGACATCCTATTAGTACAGGAAACTTTCCTAAAGCCCTCATTGCGCACGCCGCGCATAAGTGGCTACAACAACGTACGTAACGATAGGGCTAGCCGCCTAGGCGGCACCCTCATCTACTACAAGCGGTCGCTCCATTGTGTCCCGCTAGACCCTCCCCCGCTTGAGAACTTAGAAGTCTCTCTCTGTCGGCTAGCCATGACCGGTCACCAGTCTTTAGTTATAGGCTCGGCATACCTCTCACCCTCCAAG
The DNA here is from genome assembly GCA_955850985.1 of Elophila nymphaeata. NCBI lineage: Eukaryota > Metazoa > Arthropoda > Insecta > Lepidoptera > Crambidae > Elophila > Elophila nymphaeata. Next base: position 24,760,635 of record OY039071.1, on the reverse strand, counting down.
ACCCTTGTCAGGGGCGATCTCGAAGCGCTGTACGCTATTGGGGACGCCGTCATTTTGGGCGGCGATTTCAATAGTAGACACACGCGGTGGAGCTGCACATCGACGAACCCTAATGTTACGGCGATGTGCAGCCTCTCTGACAGGCTGCTCTTCGAGATCATCACCCCCCTCACTCCTACCCACTTCCCGCCCGACCCCCGGCATGCGCCGAGCTTCTTAGACATGGCGCTTCTACGGAATGTAGTCTTACCGCTGCGTTCAATAGAAACGATTCATGCTTTGAGCTCGGATCACCGCCCGGTCGTCCTCCACCTAGGGTCCCCCACGGACCAGACCCCCTCCACGAGAACAGTGACCGACTGGGACAAACTCGGCAAGCTGCTCGAGAGTCCGAACAGCCCGGCGCTAGACTCGATTCCCGATAACCTTACCTCTTCCTTCGACACGGAGAACGCGGTCGGGGCCCTCACCAACCACCTTCAGTCCGCCGTCAGCGCGGCGTCTAGGGAGGTTCCATCGATGGACAACCACCGGTGGAGGCTTCCTGACGACATAAGGAGGCTGTTGAGGGCCAAGAACGCGGCAACCCGTGCCTACGATTCTTACCCCACCGACGGCAACCGGTCTCGCATGCGGGCCTTACAGCGCACTGTAAAGCAACGCATACAGGACTTACGGAACCGTCGATGGGACGACCTTCTTAAGGACATCGAGCCATCGCACCAGGCCTACTGGCGCCTGGCTCGAACCTTCACGTCGGACAAAGAGTCGACCCTACCTCCGCTCCGCCGTCCCGACCTCACCGTTGCCTTTGACGACGACGAGAAGGCCGAGTGTCTAGCCGACAGTCTGGAAGCCCAGTGCTCTCCAAGTACCCAACCCGCGGACCCGGCCCATGTTCAGCACGTAGACGAAGAGGCTCACTACCGCTCACATCGCCTCCACTTAGACCGGTTACCCTCGATGAGGTGCAAACGTTAGTCAAGGATCTCCGTCCCCGCAAAGCCCCTGGCCTAGACGGCCTCTCGAACAGGGTGCTCAAAATTCTTCCTGCTCAACTTTTAATGTTGCTAGTCACCATCTTTAACGCAGCCATGACGAGCGGCGCCTTCCCCGCTATGTGGAAGGACGTCGACGTTATCGGCATCCGTAAGCCCCGTAAGGACCCCGCGGTCCCTTCTAGCTACAGGCCTATTAGTCTACTCAGTTCCATAGGAAAGCTCTACGAGCGAGTACTACTGGCTAGACTAATAGAGTTCACTTCTGCAACTAGCACCCTTATTGACGAGCAGTTCGGTTTCCGAGCTCGACACTCATGTATCAACCAAGTGCACCGCCTAACGGAGCACGTCCTCGAGGGCCTCAGCGCCCGACGTCCGATAGGTACTGGAGCGCTCTTCTTCGACGTGGCGAAGGCGTTCGACAAGGTCTGGCACAATGGCTTAATTTACAAGCTATACAAACTCAATGTGCCGGACAGACTCGTACTCATCTTACGAGACTACTTGTCGAACCGTTCCTTCCGTTACCGCGTCGAGGGAGCGCGCTCCACTCCCCGACCGATACGAGCCGGAGTTCCACAGGGATCCGTGCTCTCGCCGCTACATTTCTCACTTTATGTGAACGACATCCCAAAAACCGAAGGTACCGAGCTCGCGCTCTTCGCAGACGACACGGCCATCTATTACTCGCATAGGAACCGCCCGCATGTAGCACGCATGCTGCAAGCCGCGGCGAACTCCCTATCAGAGTGGTTTCGCAAGTGGCGCATAGAAGTGAACCCGGACAAAAGTGCTGCCATGTACTTTAGTAGGGGTTCATTCCTAGGCCACACACTGCCCACCATATCCGTCTTCGACCGACCGGTACCCCTAGTCAAAAAGACCAAATACTTGGGGGTCACCCTTGACCGGCAACTAACGTTTGCACCCCATATCAAGGAAGTCCGAGATAGGGCCTACTTCGTCCTAGGTCGCCTATACCACCTTATAGGAAAGCGGAGTAGAATGTCTCTTAGAAATAAGAGGACGCTTTACAAAGCTTGCGTACGACCTATCATGACATATGCTAGCGTTGTCTTTGCACACGCGGCTCCCACAAATATCAAAAAACTGCAGATAATTCAGAACCGTTTTCTGCGCATGGCATCAGGCTGCCCCTGGTACATACGCAATGTCGATCTCCATAGAGATTTCGATCTCCCAACCATATCCTCGTTCATGAAGGAAGCGTCTAGGCGCTACTTCGACAAAGCTCCACACCATCCAAACCCACTCGTAGTCAAATCCTCTAGTTACTGTGCTAATAGAGATGCCGCGCGCGCCTCGCGCCGTCCAAAAAACGTCCTACTGGACGCCGACGATTCAATCACGAGCGCAAATGCCTCGTTACCGCCTCACAACAACACTTCACACTCACGCACTAGTGTCACACCTTTTAATCACCGCACTCGTCGAACAAGGGTGCGTCGACCCGGTCTACACACGACGCGCTATACCCGGTACAAATATGTGCCGGGGCGCTTCTCGCCGTGTCCCCCACAACCCGATGCGCCCGAGCCGAGGTCCGAGCCTTTAGAGGCACCCTCGGGCGTGTCGCTCCCTTCCGATCCGGACGACCTAGGGACGCTAGGCGGTCGAGAGACTCCCCATGGGGGAGATGCTCGGTCGCCCAGTAATCCCCTAGGAACGTCCGCCCTACAGGCTTGAGAACCCTCCAAGGTTTTCGCCTTCTCAAAAAAATCCGGTGGAGCAGTGAATGCCATCAGCGGCAAACTGCAGTAGTCATTCAAAAAAAAAAAAAAAAAATTGGCGGGGCCATTTTTGGAACATTCGCCTCTCTGAATAGCAAGCTCTAGTGATATTTGTTTTCGTGTCGTAAGATTTCAGTTTTAATTTGGGTTTTGTTTTGTGTTAAAGTTATAAAGCATTTGGTAATTTATTTTAATAGTCGAGTCAAATAATACAAAGTTAAAGTTTAAATAATTGGTTTATTTTTGTGAGTTTTTCATAATTAATATCGAGGTCATTTAATATTTTGGTTTAAATTCAAAAGCTCGCTATAAAGAGGGCAAGGGAGGTTGTTCACATCGATGTGATGTGGGGTAATGGATAGTGGATACTTAATGGTGTTTACTAGTCATTACTTTTAACCTTTTGGGCTTGAGGATGCCTGAACAACGTTCTTTATCAACATAACGTTGCCTCACTCCTAGTTTGGTTTATATTCGGAGTTTGGTGGCAGGGGGCCCGTCGAAGTGGATCCATGCGAGATTTCGCGCCTGTTTACCTCTCTTTCGAGTTTCTCCGAACTAGTCCCTATATTTATATATTTACACAATTATTTCCCCACACGTACAGAGCCACGATCTATAGACTTCGGTCGCGTTGGTGATGTACAGCACACATGGCTTAGGTTAGGTACACGAGACGCCATCTCACACATTAGCTAGCATAGTTTAGAATTTCTGTCTGCACTTCAGATCTGAAAGGATTCTGATACAGAAATTACATCTCCCCACACGTTTAATACTAAATGTAAGGTGAAAACCTTTAGTTTTGTATTCCTCTTTTAGTGTTTAGATTAGGACTTTAAAGTAGGCATGTATAGGGTTATAGGAAGAAGTGAATGAGTCAGGGAGTAGGATTGGGTCTATGACTAAGGAAGTAGGGGTAGGATCATTCATAGTTACTAGTAGGCGGAGTTAGGGAGGTAGGAATAATTTGCGTCTTAAATCGGAACTTAAAACAGCTGAGTTTCTTGGAGACTTCTTCTCAGCGAGTAGGTTTACGAAGCTCCGGTAGAATCATTTTAAAGTAAAATATAATATTTACTAAGGCAGTAAACCACATTCTAAAAGTAAGATTTACTCGTAACTTATACTACCTGATTGGGATTAATATCTAATAAGCCAATTACTATTCTCCGATGTCCTAAGTAAAAATAACAACAAGACAATATAATCTACAAAATTATACTTAAGAAGATGTATATTTTCACTACAACCTGTGGAATGCTATCCAATTATTAATATAATTATGAAGAAGACTCAATCATATGGAATGATTCAGTGCTGTATATTGGAGTTATGTACTCATGTTTTGTTAATATTTATGGCATGTTGCATCAGTGTTACTCTGGTGAGCCTAAGGCAGCCTTACAACAATGATAAAAGGGTGTATGTTGTCATCGAAGAGTATAACACGAAATTATCATCGCTGTATTTATTTGGCAAAAGTAACAGTATTGGATTCATATTATATGAATTGATAAAACAATCCAACGTTTAAAATTATGGAAAGAATGGCTTAATAGATATGCGTTTCATTCGGATAAGTAAATTATTTGTAATTAAAATATGTACCTAAGTAAAAACATAAATGGAGGGGAGAGACTACACAATGGTTGGTTCTCACTGATTGAAGCGAAGGCATGGGGCTTCATTCCTAGCCATATTTTCCACAATGTAGGTAATAGATAGCTCTAAACCTAAGAATATCATAGTAAACGTCTTTGCCATGTTTACACAATTGTAGGTTATAGCTTTAAATTCAGCGATATCATAATAAACATTCTAACTATAATATCATAGAGTAAATTATGATCTATTAACTAAATTTTAGGATATCTCATCTTATTATTTCCATACTTTCAATAGTTATTATTAGGTATCTACGAATATTTATGACACAAATTAGTCGTTAGTCTGAATGAGAGACTAGGAACTAGAGATATTAATATATTGCATATATAATTGTTCAAATAGGTACGTTAGGGAGTAGTTGTATCATTCTTTATTTCCTAAAAGAGCTACGGTTTACTTGCGGCATGATATAGGGTTCTATACAATCACTAGATGATCACGAGGCCAAACTAACTTGAAATAAAATTAAAATTAAGAATGTTAGGGTAAACTTTTTAAGTAGGTTTAAGTTAGGTATACACCAGAACTTTTAGGTAGTGGTTTTGTAAGGTTTAGGTAGGTCGATAGGTACCGTTATTATATATAGATAGGCAGGTATATATTTAAGTAGGTAGTTATATTATTATTATATTACGTTATATATATTATAATTATATTACGTTATATAGTTTTCGTAGTAGGTTAGTATATATAAAAAGGAGGGGTTAGGGGGGGTGTTACACCGGCCGCAGCAGGTCTAGTCGGCTCCGTAACGAACGATGCTGCAATAGCATAGCTGGTGTCTCCCCTGTACTACTATGTATTGTATTACGATAGGCTAACAAAAAAGTTTGCAAGGCTGTATCCACATCTATGCGATCCCTATATGCTTTTTTAATAGCACGTTTGCATATTTTCACCGCATTTTCGGCAGCACCGTTTGATGACGGATGGTAAGCTGGAGAAAAACTCTGAGGAATACCATTGCTTTTTAAAAAGTTGCGAAATTCCATGCTAGTGAATGGGGGTCCCTGATCAGAAACTAGCTCCTCCGGTAACCCGAATCTCGCAAATGTACTTCTGAGAACCTTTATGACGCTTGTAGCATTCGTTCGATTCATTTCAAAGATCTCCAGCCATTTTGACGTTGAGTCTATTAAAATCAAAAATGTTTGGTTCCTATAAGGACCTAAAAAATCGATATGCAACCTCGTCCATGGTCGGGAATGAAAACGCCACGGTTCGAGCGGCGCTCGAGGAGGGGTGTCAGCCTCCGCTGCACATGTTTCACAAGTTTTACAGAGTTGTTCTACAGCCTTATCAATATCAGGCCACCAAACGTAGCTTCGAGCTAGTCCCTTCGTTTTGACTATACCCATGTGACCGCTATGTAACTGCACAAGAACGTCCTTTTGTAACGAACTCGGTATAATCATTCGGTAACCCCACATTATACAGCCACCTTCAATATATAATTCATGCCGTCTTACAAAGTACGGTTGTAACTACTTATCATTGCATTCACAAGGCCAACCCGTCTGTGCATACAACATAATTCTACTGAGTATTGTGTCAGACGCTGTCGCCTTTTTAACATCCATGCTAGTAATAGGTAACAAATCTTCTACAAAATTTAGGTATGTACTTTCTTTATTGTTTTCACGCTTGGATACGTACTGAGGCAATCGTGACAGGCCGTCCGTGCAGTTTTTACTTGACGATACGTACTCAATATCATAATTATACCCGGACAAGAGAATTGCCCATCGTTGTAACCGTGATGCGGCTATAACCGGTATTCCTACTTTATTACCAAAAATATAGGTTAACGGCTTATGATCGGTTCTGAGCACAAATTTGCGACCGTACAAATATTGATGAAATTTACGAACACCGTAAACAATAGCAAGTGCCTCGCGGTCTATCTGCGCATAAGCTTTCTCTGCCGCGGTCAGGGAACGCGAAGCGAACGCCACCGGGCGCTCGCCGTCGCCAGTCACGTGTGAGATGACCGCGCCGAGCCCCACGCTGCTCGCGTCCGTCGTCAGCACTAGCGGCAGCTCGCTCGAGTAGTGCGTCAATACTGCACTGCTCGCTAATAACTTTTTTACTTCAGAAAATGCGTTCTGACAGTGTTCGTCGAAATGATATTTAACGCCCAATTTTAATAGTCTATACAGTGGCGCTAAAATTGTACTCAGATTTTTTATAAATTTACCATAATACATTACCATGCCTATGAATGCTCTTAATTCCGACACTGTTGTCGGGGCCGGTGTTTTTATAACGGCTTGAACTTTTTCGGGGCATGTATGGACTCCCTCTTTACTTATAACATGCCCCAAATACTTTACTGATTCCGAAAAAAATACACATTTTTCTTTTTTTACCTTTAGGCCATACTTTTGCAACCGACTAAATACCTTATGTAAATTATCAATATGATTTTCCCTAGAAATCCCTGTGATAATAATATCGTCTAGGAAAACTCCTACGTGCGGTAAATCGGCAAACAGTTGCTCAAGCCTTCTTTGAAAAATACTCGGACTAGATGACAACCCGTAGATTAACCTATTATACATAAACAAGCCTTTGTGAGTATTTATAACAGTATATATTTTTGTATCGTCGAGTTCAAACTGTGCGTACGCCTGGGATAAGTCAATTTTGCTAAAGTGTATACCGCCCTGTAAGCGAACGAACAAATCCTCCACTCTAGGTAAGGGATAACGGTCAACCTCTATGACTTTATTTAACGTTAATTTATAATCTGCACAAATTCTGACAGTACCGTCTTTCTTGATGACCGGCACGATGGGTGTCGCCCAATCGGAGCGCTCCACCGGCGCGAGGATGCCGTCGCTCACCATGTGGGCGAGCGCGCGCTCGACGGGCCCCCGCAGCGCGTACGCCAGCGGGCGCGCGCGCATGAACACCGGCCGCGCCCCCTCGCGCACCGCGATGCTCACGGAGCCGCCCGTGAAGCGTCCCAGTCCGTCCGCAAACACATCACAATATAAGGAACTGAAAAGCGACATATCAAATATGTTATGGTTTTGCAGCAAAAGTATACTATTATCGAATGATGGCAACTGAATTTTTAATGACGCCATCCGCTGACGACCTAATAGTATAGTTTTACCATTTTCTATTACATACAAATCCAAATTATCGGCTATATTATAATATTTCACAAATGGACGAATTAATCCCAAAGGTTTGATTGTCTCCCCCGTAAAATATCTCAAAACTATATTGGTGGGTTCGAGGGGTACATCTTGTAACAATTTACGGTAACATTCTTTACTAATGCACGAAATCGCACTGCCCCTATCGCACTCCATATCAATGTCCTTCCCGTTTATATTTACAGTAAAATAAATAGGTTTACATTGTGCCAACGACAATTGAGAAACATCTACTACAATTACCTCCTCATCGCTGGTATCGCCGCCGTCATCCTCGTCGTGCCCCACCTGAGTGACCGCCATCTGATTCATCATGTTCGGACACATGCGGCGAAGATGGCCTTGCTGGTTGCATACGCGACACACGTAGCGCTTAAATTTGCATGAAGTCGAGTCATGATCGCCGCCGCACACTCGACACTGTTGCTGTTGCTGCCGCGCCCGCTCAACCGGTGCCGACGTATGCGATGCGTGCGCACTCCGCCGCCCGCGAGTGCCGCCGCCGCCGCCGCGATATGCCCATACCGCTGCTGTGGACCGCTCGGGCCCCGTTCCTATGGACCGCTGATCAACCTTCACGGCTTGACATTCGACCGTTACGTTCGATGACCTTCCATGACCTTCCACGACCGCTGCGTCCTTCTCCGCGGCCTCCACACTGATCGCTAATTTGTAGGCTTTTCCAAAATCCAGCTCATTTTCCGAAAACAACCTTTGGCGAATGACTTCACTGCGTATTCCACATACCAGCTGATCTCTTAAATTGTCTTCGAGTCCATTTTTAAAATCGCAAGTCTTTGACATCTTCTTCAACATAGCTACATATTCGGATATGCTCTCACCGGGCATTTGCTTTCTGTTTCTAAATTGGACGTAGTTATGCAAAAACGTTCCAATCCACAAAGTGGTCAAAATTGAGTTTATATGCCCAAGCTAGGTGTTTTGGGTCGTTCTATCAAGTGCTCAAGACATTTACTCTCTTAAGATAAAAATCTTTGAAATAATAAATAGGTCCAAATGATAAAACGAACCAAACAACCTAATCATATTTTAATACAGTGCCAATTATCTTGGATCGTACTGTTTTAATTCATTTTATACCCAAAAAAATGAAAAGAATGGCTCAATCGTCTTGGAACATTTTGAAAAAAACTGTCCTTTACCCAAAAAAATCAAAATAATGACTCAATCATCTTGGAACATTTTGAAAAAAAACTGTCATTTAAAATATCAATTTCTTTAAAACGTTCCATGTTATTTGTAATGTTTAAGATAGGTCATAGTGGCAAAAATAAACGATTCAAATCGCATATAGTTGTGGGAATATAAATCTATCTATTTCTGAAACGATCCATCACTTTTGTTTTGTTCTAAACGAGGTAATATTTGACATTAATGCAATATATTATTTAATTTAGTAGGTAACAAAATGCTTAGGCATCTTGAAATAAATAATTTATTAGCTAGCTATCCTTTAAGCCAATATTAGAGCCAGTATAAATAAATCTACTTGCAAAATTCGAGGAAATGTCTTTTTGCATAAGAAATTATACTATCTTAGATAATGTAAATGACTAAAGATAGACACTGATAAAAATACCAAAAGCATTCACAAAAATATTATTATCATCATACACATAGTGTGGTCGGGAAACAATATTACACTTTGTTTGGTTTAATGTAACTTCTTTTCAATGTTCCAATTATATTTGAGCCGATTATTGAATAACATACTTATAAAAATGTATAATGGTATGAAGTCTGGAACGTTCTAACAAAAATAATTAAGTAAAATTAATGTCCTTGTGTTAATGTAGTAAATGTTCCATTACATTTGGAACGATTAACGAATTAAGATTATACAGCTTACCCTGTGACTCATGACTAGTGGAACATTATTAAGAAAATAAATTTAGTGATTCTTATTTCTCTTATGTGCTCCAAGTTCCTTTGAACTATTTAATCGGTAAGTAAAATATAAAGATTGAAAAAGCTAACTTATATTCGATTTTTTGAGAACATCTTTTGATGAGGATTTTATGGAAGTCAACACAAAAAGACAACAAAAGGAATGATTTTCAGCAATTGTGGCGTAACGAGAAACTCCAGCTAAATTGGCTGATTTATAAACCTTCTATAAGTTTATCCCAGCTGATTGCCTTAGTTTTTATAAAAAATTGAAAGCGTCTGAAGAAGTTACAATTACGACGCTGATGGATTTTGTGGGGAGATGTATTTCGTCCAGGATGATGAACTGTGACGATATTAAAGCATAACCCGGCGTCATTGAGGCAGGGTCAATATGACCCTGCACGTTTTGGATTTGAAATATTTTTATGAAACAATTATTGCACACTGTCGTGAATCTCAGTAGATGGAGGTAAGGATCACCCCGTCACATTGCACACCTGGCTTGAGTTGCCCGATACTCGTGTAACAAGTAAAACTTGCACAAACCTGCAACAGGGTCAATATAACCCTACTCAACGACGCCGTTGCTACTTTGTGCCACAAATAATTTTAGGTATTTATATGTTTTTAGTTATTTGAATGACCATTTTTTTTGCTGTCGGGGAGGTCAAATGCATTTACGCATCGTCCCTGTGGGGTGGTGCCAACCGCAGGGGATATGTGGGACTCGAAGTAAAAGCGTTCCCTCCATACCCACTAAACATCCTCCCCGGCCTGACCTCCAGTGCGCTATTACGGGACGACTCGGGATTTGCGCACGTGAGCGCAACTACACCGAGACCGTCCCAACGCTGCCCGTCTAGGCACTCCTTGTGCACCAATTGCTGCCAGCAGCCCACAGGGGCTACCGACTAACGCCAGTCCCTGTGGGCCGCAGGCCAACGCCGGTCTTATAGGCCGCCTCCTCACCGACGGCTGCTCGACCTGGCGCGTCCTCCTGACGAGGACATCGGGAATAGCCATTGGATCGCACCCGCAGGACTTCGGGCGCGGTCGTGGCCCTTTCTTTCTTTCTTTCTTTCTTTATATTTTTAAGGCTTTTCATAAGTTTGTATGTAGCGAACATCTGATTTCCTACTGTAATAACTGTGGTGAAAACCCTAAAAGAACAACTGATCATAAGAAAGTTGTTAAATTACATAATGTTGGTATAATTTAATTTTAAAAGTTCCTTATTAAAGATTAAAATTAGTATATCTTTGATTAAAAAAATTAAATTGCATTGATGTTTTTTTAAGTTTAAGAATATGACAAATTTTTGTTACTAACTTAAACTTCGTTTAGAAAAAAAATGAATTAAACTGATTAACTATGACTTACATTGTTTTAATTTCTAACTATTCTATTGGTAAGTATATAAGGTTTAAAAATCCAAAAAAATATATTAATATGAAATAAATATTTTTTGTTATATCAGGTAAAATCATTACAGGGTCGTAATGGCCCTCCTCAACGATGATGTATGTACCTTTTTTTCGCCACAATGACGCCGGGTTAAATCATATTTTGATTGACAAATATATTACATTTTTTTTTGGTACTTACCTACCTAATACTTTTTTATTTTTTAATATACGTTTTTTCAAAATTAATGTTATAATTTCCCAAAATAAACCAACTTTGACATAGTGGATCGTTTCTGCAAATTAAGCTATGAGACATCTTCATACAAAAAACCTTTTTTTAAAAACGTTCCAAGTACAATTTCCTCAAAATTGTATAATTATTATTATTAAATTTTAATGAAATATATGAAATAAAATCATATTTATATAAATAGTTTAAGTTATCCATACTACTCAGCTCAACTCATTACAACAAAAAAGCGTACCACTAAAACACAAACGCGTTTTTCTCAGCTTGACCTATGTGTGAGTTGGAACGTTTTTGCATAACTACGTCCAATTTAAATCTTTCTGCTAGTATACTTGGTTTCGGTTGTAAATATCTTATCATAATATCACATAACTGGCTGTACGTTTTATTCTTCGGTTTATCTGGCGTACACAAATTTACCAACAATTCGTAACTTTCGGCACCCATAACCGTTATTAACGTCGGTACTTGAAACTCGGCCACAATATTGTTCACCAGGAAATACTGTTCTAATCTTTCCACATATAATTGCCAATCGTCTTTATGCACATCGAATTCAGTAATTTTTCCTATCGACATTATGACGCCCTAATTAACACTGCACACGCGTAGCTTACTTTAACTAACAACCTCGTCGCCACTGAAGAATATGGAGCTTAGAGAAAATGAGACAACGTCCTTGCGATAACACGAATGTATTTCGACTAAAAGTGACAGGCAATCGTACAAATAATACAAGCGTATCTTACAAATAGCAATAACTAGTTTTATGAAAATACCCTACATTACCACATACATTACAATTACCTTGAAATTCAGCGTCTTAGCTGCCTGACGACTGTCTTGAGAGAGTTTGTTTCCATTATAATAAGTACTAGTCCAGTCCAGTTTACTAATATTGAATACGATAATTGTCTTTGCTAGTACCAACTGACACACTCGGTTTACTACTAAGTATATATTTATATGTATGTAGGTATATTATATTCTACTAGTACCAGCTGACGTTATCAGTTGACTACTATTGAAGACTATAATTGACTTTGCTAGTACCAACCGACACACCCGGTTTACTACTAAATATATATTTATATGTATATAGGTATATTTTCTACTAGTACCAACTGACGATGTCAATTTACTACTATAATAATAATAATAATAATAATTTATTTCAGACCATGTCCATAATATGTTAGTAACAATGTACTTAAATGCTAGGGTTAGTAACTAATAAATCAAATTACATACATCAAATTAAATTATTTTATAAAATTACAATACACAAATTAAAGTTCAAAATAAAAATCACAATTAAAATTAAAAATCATTAAAATTAAAAATCATTCAATAATATCAACATTTAATTTTATTTAGATATTTTATTTATGTGGATATCTATCCATCTCCTCAGTAATGGGGAATCCCACCTGTCCTGAAACACTTTAAGGACACCATCACAGACGCCACGGAGCCGCGATAGCATGGAGGCACACCTTTTCCTCATAATGGCAGCAAAGCCGTCAATCTGTGCCTCTGCAAACATGCCAGATGCACTGCAACGCCTTGGCATCCCCAACAATATCCTAAGTGCATTATTGTACTGGACACGTAGGTCGCTGTATTCCCGCTGCGTGAAGTTAACCCAAAGGCTGCACGTATAAAATGACTGACAGTATGATTTAAATAGTGTCAGCTTAACAGATCTCGAACAACGTGCGAACCTTCGAGCCAACATATTGCATCGGGCAGCCAGCGACCTACGCTCCCTCTCAATATCTAAGCTGTCTTTAAGATCTTCGGTGACCCAATGACCTAGGTATTTAAATTTGGGCACCCGACACAAAGGCTCACCATAAAGTGAAATATCTGGCAACTCATTGTAGGTAACAGTTCCTGCTTTGAAAAGCATCCATTCGCTTTTTTTAATATTATATCTAAGACCATGCGCTAACGCATATGATTCACATTTAGCGAGGAGCAGTCTGATCGCCCCAATGGATGGGCTCAGCAAGACCATGTCATCAGCGTAGCTGATGTTGTTTACGCACACACCGTCAATATGACATCCAACATTGGCCCCACTAAGCTCAACCAGAAGCTTGTTCATATACAGGTTGAAGAGTCGAGGAGAACTTAACCCTCCCTGCCTCACTCCACACTCCAAACCATATACGTCTGAAAAAGAACTACCCCATCTTACGACGTTCTTTTGAGTATTGTACCAATACCTAAATAAGGAAACAATTTCTTTAGGTACGTCAGTCTCAGAGTAGAGTTTATTCCACAGTAAGTCATAATTAACTAAGTCGAATGCCTTTGACAAATCCAAGTAGCAAGCAAAAATAGGCGTTTTTCTAGCTGTATAGTACTGGACAGTCTGTTTAAGGCATAATATTGCACTTTCAGTGGATAGTCCTTGTCTAAAACCAAACTGGTTATCACTGAGTTTAATATATTTACTAAGATGTTTATCTAGTAAACTGTCCAGTACCTTAGCCAGTATGGTAGCTAGCGATATGGGCCTGTAATTGGAAATGTCAGAGGCATCCCCCGTCCTATTTTTTACAATTGGAACTACAACTGTTTTCATGAGATCATCAGGCAGATATTCATGACTCAAACATAAGCTATAAAACATAGCCAAAACGCGTGGTAAATGTGGACCAGCGTACCTCAGATGCTCGATGCTGAGGCAGTCATGTCCTGGCGATTTGCCCCTTACCATTCGATGGATAACAGATCTTACTTCCTCAGATGAGAAAGTAACAAGGGGAACTTTAGAGAGGACCGCCTCCGCATCGTTCACCCGGGCCACGCTAGGCAACAGAGACTTAACCTTAAAATGCTGCTGAAAGGCATCTGCTATAGCATTAGGCTCATGTACCCCCGCAATACTCACTGGGAAACCCGCCTTAGGATTTAATTTATTAGTGGATTTCCAGAACTTGCTAAATTGTTTTTCCGAATGAAATTTTGCTATCAAGTCCATTTTTATTTGTTGTTGCTGGTCTTGACAGTACTTTAATTTAGATTTGAACAACTTTCGGGACAAACACATTTTCTCATAAAGATAGCCCGAAGACGGCCTTCCGTTCAAAAGCCATGTCTCATAGCAAAGTCGGGCCTCCCCGTGAGCAGCACGAACATGCATATTCCAACCCGGTATATATTTTCTTTTATAATTTCTTTTGGTCACACCAAATGTCCGTTCAGCACCTTCTTTAAGAACACATACCAAGTCGAGATACATTTTATTCAGTAAATTAAAGTGCTGCATATCAGAGCACCTCCCATGAGCACAATCACAAAATTCGATTGGAAAATCAAATAATTTTAACCTTGCATTACAAAAAATTGTATAATATTTTATTTGCTCAGGGTCTCTTTCACCCCAAAGTACTGAGGAGTGTGGAGCATCTAATAATGGAATTTTTGGCATTATTAAGTCTATATTACATCGAAACAACAAAGGTATATGATCCTAGTGATAGACATCATACAATACCGACGCACTAAGCACTAAATGTCGGGCCGCACTAGTAACTATACAATGGTCCAGCCAGCGAGCAGCACCATTCGCCGTACTGACAAATGTATATGTGTCCTTAGGTAATAGTTCCATGTCCACACATGACCATGTTTGATCTGCACAAACTGATAATAACTCACGTGAAAACCTTGTGTCCGGATGCGCGTTGAAATCTCCTAAGACGAACACCGATTCCACGCCACTATTGTTTTCGATTATTCCTATAATTTCACTCAAATTATCAGTAAACTCAGTTAAATTTGTCGCACTGTCCGTAGGCATATACACTGAGAAAACTAGCATAGAACGATGGCCGTCCACTATTTTGATACACGCTATTCGATCACTATTGCACGATATTACGGTTACCGAAGTAAAAACAGTTTTATTCCATAATATAGCTACGCCGCCATACGGTCTTCCTTTAAGAATCCCCGCCGAAACATCAACAGAGGACTTGCCGGTATATGCAAATTTTTCATCTAAGCTTCCTAGATATGGGACATCATGGGGTAACAGCCATGTCTCTTGTAATGCAATGACATCCGCCCTTTGACATAATCGCTTTACGCAGGTCGCCGATCGAACAATATTTTTGCAGTTAAATGTAGAAAGGTTTACTATCATGTTGTGTTTGTTGTAGAAATCCTCGAGTCCTTTCCCCTTTTAAAATGTACAAAACGTCGAAACGTAATACCTTCGGGCCACAAGTTGTCATCTAGGAATAGATTTAACTTATTTTGTGACACATACAATTTAAATGCATTATACGGTTTTTCAGTCCTCATGTTAATTTTTTCTAACTTTACAACTTCCTGCAATTTGTCCTTTATGTAGTCACAGATGTCCTGTTCAGATGTCTCTTTATATACATTTGAAATAAAAAGAGGTGTCTTTATTTCCGCCGCCTTAAACTTTCCTGTCTCACTGCATAGCGCTTTTCCTGTTTTTCCTTCTAGTTTATTTCTATACTTTCTTTTCTGAACCATTATCCACTTTTCGTCTCGCTTATTTTCACTCCATTCGCCTTCGCGTACAATCTCCGCCATAGTCAGCTGTTTTGTTTGTTTCGTTCCCGAACCGTAAACCGGCGGCGTCGGCTCATAGGCATTAGTCACCGAAACATGGCTCTTTGGTGTGGTTTCGATGTTTCTTTCACTACTAATGCCGCGAGCGGGCGCGCGAGAAGGACGGCGACACTTAGTAGCTTCGCCGGCATCCGCATTCACGATATCATTAAACTCGGTCAAGGTCAACTCCGACGATAACACGTGTGACTGCAAACCTACTGGCCCACTGTCCACAGCATACCCGCCACCTCTTTTATTGTTAATATTTGAGTGGAATAACGGATTAGGCATTTGAATGCCCTTTAACTGTGATGATAATTCTTCTACTTCACATTTCAATGCATAATTTTGCTTGACATCCGCAATTTCAGCACGTAAACTCAAAATATCTCTTAATAACTTCGTCACATCCACATGATCAAAAGAAATTGGTGGTAATTTATGCAAATCATATGCCACAAACACTGGTAATAAATCCGGATCAATAGTTTTAAACACAGTTATAATATCTTCTAGGTCCTTTTGCTTCTTTTCTTTTCGTCTAGATATTAATTTTTGCTTCGTTTTCGTTGAGGCAAAGAACAATTTTTTCGCCTCATCGATTTCCTCTTCCGAGTAAGCAGATACACATATCCTTATAAGGCTTTCATTGTCCATTACGTCATGTCTATTACGAATAAACGCCAGGACCTCAGAGATGACCATGTTGCAATTTGCACACTTTAACGTATTCACAGACATTTTCGTGACCGGTCGCAGTCGCGCGCGACGGTAGACTATATTATGAACATAAATTCATATTAAACTTTTTATATTTTCTTAGTACCAATTGACGTCGTCAATTTACTACTTACTATATTTATGTAAGTACATAAAAATCGCATATACATTTTAATTTTATAGTATTATGTATATAATATACAATTTTGTCAAGAATATGTGATTTCATACATATTTGGCATTATGGGTTGAATCCCTGTGTTCTGTGTTGTAAAGAAGTAATTGTTCATTACTTCTGGTCATTAATTTAAGCAAAACCGCCCATATATGTTAACAAATTTACGACCTTATATTGGGCCATGTTACTACCCAATTGCATAAACAAACATTTCAAAGGTTCTAGTACCTCACACGTTCAAAATGCCCATCCATGTAGGTAACCTTGATGAGTTTTCACTCATTCGACTATTGTACGGTATACTTTACTCGGTCGGGTCAAAACACCCCCCCGATTTGACTAATATATACAGGCCATTGATACAGGCACAGTATATTGTTGTATGGATAGTCAGAAATTAGCAGATTTAACTAGGTACTAGATTTATTAATTTGTGTACACTTACTCTCTATATAATGCATAGGTAGGTAAACAACATTGCTGCTTGCTACATATAATTCCACCTACTCACCTAATTTTGAGTTCCAAGCCAACTGTGATGTTCAATTTACATAATGATAAAATTATAATTTTCATTTGTAATGAAATTTTTTTTATCATGATAAACATGTACTTATAGTGTCTTGTTTTATTTTCACCTATAACCTGGCCAATAACTGGCCACCAACAATGGAACGGTTTAATATGTATATCCCTTTACACCCGGAGAAAAAAAAAATTGTTTTTACTCGTTTTGATGGAATATTTGTAATAACTAGGTTTCAGATAACTCACCAAAATTTGTTTAAAAAATCCTTAGTTTATAATTAACTAGAAAAACAACCCGCACAATAGTGACGATCAGGAATAATTTGACATCAGCACGGAAGTGATTTCTAAGGAAATGGTTTAGAAAATAAAAGAAATAAGTTTAATAATCAACAATATTTTAATTATTATCAAATGTTTTTGTTTTTTAACCAACAGTCTTTATATAATTGAGTTTTTCTTAACAAAATTTAACGTCTTAACTATAATACTTAACAAATGGCATATAAAAATATTAAATCTTAAACACAACTTCGAGTTTCTTAAAACTTAAACATCTTCTACATAGGGACAATTTGAGATCAGGTTACTTATTCCTTGCTAAAAGTTTGACTTACTAATTATTTTTATGGTATAATTTAAAACAGTCTTTTCCTCGCGATAGGCACAAATAAACATCGCATTTCATACAACGTACCTTACTACGGCTGGTACATGTTTCCAGTCGGCATGAGCGTGGTGAGGATAACTGATCAAATGTAGGTAGATGATCATAACCATCATACCTTTTACTTTGAGATGGTGTTGATGGTATATACTTTTTCTTAACAGGTGGCTGCTCGTCTTCTGTATCGGTGTCTTGACTCAATCGGCGACTGAAAGCTGGAGTATTCAGCCAACCATCAGCTATTTCCATTTTAAAATCCAGAAGGGCTAATATCTTGTGTCTGGGGAATTGATTAGCTTGACAATCAATTTTATACTTCCTCCATGCATTAACCACAGCTAAATCCAGAAAATGTATAATGACTTTAAGAGTCCATTTCTTCGTTTTTATGAATGCGCGATAATACTCCATCATTTGGTCGAGCACATCTACTCCACCCATATTGTTGTTATAATTAGTTACAACCCTTGGCGCAGTGATATCTTTGTATGCTTTCGTATTCTTGTCCCATCTTTTCACAAAATCGTTTCTGTCAGCACCAGTACAATTTGATACCATCAGGACTGCTTTGTTGTCTTTCCATTTTACTAATGATACAGACTCTCGAACAAATTGTTGACTTTCTCCGCGAAACATTGCGCTATCTTTCTTAAATTTCAGGGCTGCTCTCTCAGGAATTCTGTTTATCATTATAGTACCAGTGCTGTGCAGGTTCCTTTGGTCCATCTCCTCTACCAAAGGTACGGTCGTAAAATAACGATCGTGATAAATGCAACTACCCGATGGAACAGTTTTGGTTAAGTACAGGACTACTGATGGCCCCAAACCTAAGCTCGTATCCCCAAACATTGTCTTAGCACCTCTGTAAATCTCGAAGTCAATCATGAGGCCATCACTTGTAGTCGCAACAAAATTCTTCAGCCCTACAGGACGTGGCTTATTTTTTACTACTTGCCTCAGAGCACAACGTCCAGTAAAGGGTATCATCTGTTCATCAATGCTATAGTAGCCAGGTACCCTTTCTAATTTATAACAAGCATTCCGAACTTGATCAATTATGGGTTGTACCTTCCAAAGTGGATTAGGACCTGAACTGTCAGTCGGCGGTGTATCAGATTCAACAACATGAAGAGAGTTACGCAATTGGATAAATCTGTCACGACTCATATTGTTTGATATCAATGGCAGCTTTGTGGACTTTCGCCAGTACATAGGCAAACGTGGGTACGGAATGACGCCCATAATTAAGTGGATACCAAACATCTTTGCTATCTCTGATGAATTTGTTTTAAGCTCTGTTCCGTATTTACGGAGGTGGTACATATTCGAACAACGAGCAGCTAATTCGAAAAACTTTTCATCAAAGTAATCAGAAATGTATTCCCTAGGTATCTTGACGGGTCCTGATGGTGGGCTTGGATAATCGTGAGCCTTGTCAGTAAACATTATTTGCCTCCATGTAGCCGACCGCCTATCAGACGAATTTTCAGTAGTTACCTCATTCGATGATGCTGCTGAAGTCGAAGCTTGTTCATTTATAGGTAATGGAAGTTGAGTTGACGTAGAAGCTGACGGTTCAGGTTCCAATAGGTTTTCCTCCGACGAATCTTGATTTTCTTCGGCAAGTACACTTGGGAAGAAATCCTGGTCAACATTTTCACCTTCATCCGAAAGATCTTCAACTTCTGATAAATTACCATCTTGTAAAAGCTCTAAAATATGGTTATCGTCCAAAACTGCACCTAAAAACAAGAAATTATATTTAAAAAATATAATAAAACATCAAAGAACCGAACACAGAAATAACGATTTTTAGCACTTAAAAGTGTAATTACACCCGGATAGTCACGATAGTGCTAGTAGTTGTTTGCGTGGTCAGTAACCAAAAAAGAAGACACTGCTGTCAATATTAACCGAATATTTATAATGTATACTTATTACCATAACCGATAACAGCAATTAATTCGAACATTCAATGTAAAATATGTCAAAATAATGTACTTACGTGATCGTGTGCCTCGCCCAAAATACGCAGCCATCTTTGGTAACAGCTCACCGGTCACTGACAAGATGCAACGCGTTTAAATGAATATAAATCTAACGTCTAGTATCCGCACGCCAGCGCGGTACCGGTGGCGTTCACAAAAATAATTGCAGTTCGCGGTAAAAAATATTTTTGGACATCGTCACGCTCATATTGAACCGGGTGTAAAGGGATATATTAATGCGATTGCGACTACGTCTTGGTTACCTTTCGTTATCAGTATGAACGGATGTTACAGGCTACATGAGAATATGACGCCTTTAAAAGAAAAATCATATCGTGCAAATTTAGTTTTTTTTTTCTCTAAGTAGGTCACCATGGAAATTATAATCGATCACCAAGGATATTAATATAATATAATAATAGATAGGCATGGAATGTTCTCTTAGATTTACCACGTGGAACTAATTACTTACATGCAAATTTAAATCGTAAAAGTTGTTTCATTTACAAAGGCAGGCGTGTTTCATCTATACTTATTCCACATTCTTTTGTAAAATTGAGATTTTTATGCTAACTAAAATACGACAATGTAAATTTCAACTTTTCTGATGATTCCCGGTAACATTGTAGGTAGTCGTACGAAACAAATTTTTAATTTATTTCACTTTTTATGTGCAAGTATTTCACTCACTTTTTATCCTCGTCGCCATTTGTGGTGTCCTCCGGAGTGTCCGGAGAGGGTTGTGCTATAACACTAAGTCACTCTATGATTCACTGTACACTGTGGTGGCAAACGTCCGCTCGGTACGGCGGTCGGAACACGACTGCTCAAACGAGCCGTCACCGCCATTACGGCGTATACCTTTATTGTCTATTCCACAACTACCCACATATTTAGTTAGACATCACACGATTATTACAATTTGTGTTGCCGTTGAACTGTGATAAATTACATAAATTCATAAATTCTAGCAATCGCGATGCCCTAACATCGTCATTTGTATTTAATAAGATCGAACCATCGTCGTAGAACCAATTGGCATGCGATATATTAAAGTCTCCTATAATGAGGAAAATGTCATTAGGATTACTCAATATAAGCTCAGATGTGTTATCATAAAAAGTCTGGAGGGAGATGGCATGATTACTATTGTGTGGGAAGTAGCAACAAGCTACATGCAGATGCATAGATGAGGTTCCAGCGCCGGCCGCGTCGGCAGTCTGCCGTAAGCCGCGCGTGCGATCACATGGAATGTCAAGAGTAAGCCACAGCTCGTCAACGTCATTCGCCGAGCGCCACTCGGGCTCCAGACGGCGGCGAACGCACAACTGTGCGCATAATTCGCGACGCACCGCTATCAGTACACCACCACCGCGCGAGCCACGTCCGTCGGAAGTGTTCCGATCTCGCCGGAAAACAAAGTAGTTATTATAAAAATTGGAAACTTGCAAGAGTTGTGCCTATCTTTAGGAGCGGCAAAAAGGACTGCATAACAAACTTCAGACCAATATCTATCCTTTCTGAAATATCCAAGGTCCTGGAAACATTAGTTCACTCAGCCATTTACGCCCACATACAAAAACACATATCGGTAACTCAACACGGGTTCATGAGGAAAAGATCAACAAACTCCAACCTGATGCTCTACGCTTCTGATGTAATGGAAAATGTTGACTAAGGATGGCAGGTAGACGCGATATACACCGATTTCTCGAAGGCTTTCGGCAAAGTGAACCACAATATTCTTTTGGAAAAGCTAACGGCGTTGGGTGTTTCGGGAAGTCTGCTGGACTGGTGCAGATCGTACCTCAGAGACCGCAAGTTTGCAGTTGCGTTCTGTGGTGAAGAGTCTAATCCTGTTGTCGTACTGTCGGGTACGCGGAAGAAAATTTCTTCTGAAACGCACAGTACGTGACCAACTCGGTTCCAGTGTGTGAGGATGAATACCCTGCCGATGGCGAGCGGTGCGGTGATAGAAGGAAGCTGTTGGCATCATGTCAAATAGTTCCTCAGAACACATTCCGTTATACAGCCGATAGAAAACACATAAGGAGGCAAATTCTCTCCTAAGATATAGGGGTTCAATATCGGCGGTAAGCATTGGATCATCAACGATTCTCACAGCTCGTCTTTGGACCGCGTCGAATGGTGCTAATTGACATCTTGGTGCCCCAGCCCATAAATGAGAGCAGTACTCCATATGAGGCCTGACTTGCGACTTGTACAATATCAGTCGTTGCCCAGGTATGAAGTACCGCTTCGCTTTATTGAGCACGCCGAGCTTTTTAGATGCCAGTTTAGATGTTCTTCAACATATTCATAAATGACATTGGTAATAATATCAAACATAGTAAATTCTACTTGTTTGCTGACGATATGAAAATGACAAGAACGGTGACGACTGAGCAAGATGTACAATATCTCCAAGAAGACATTGTAGCTACCTACCAAAGGTTATATCCTACATACACTAGGAGCATACGACCGCGCACGCCGAGCGCGCACGAAGACTGGCGCGAGCGCCGTACCGCAGCGATATTTACGTGGCCCGGCACCGACTGACACACATCACATAACTACCGGGCGTAGCGTCTGGACGAGTATCTAGTACAGCACTGCTGAAGCGAAGATCTATCGGCGAGATATTTATACGATCAGCTATCCTGCTCTCACTGTGATCCCTTTCTCGCTCTCCAGTATCTCGCTCGTTAAGCAACGCGCAAATTAATAATGTTAATATGTCAATAAATATAGTGTACATCAAATACAATCATTACAACTTCGGTATTGGCGTTTCATTCAGTCTCCACTGCAACAACCACTTACGAACCACTACATTGGTGACCACCGCAAAAATGAACACAAGCAACAAAAATACCAGCGAAGACGTGCTTGGGTGCGAGGAAATGGCTACAGTCTCACTGAAGGCTAGAATACCACAATTTTGGCGTCAGAAACCTAGACTTTGGTTCGCACAGTTCGAATCAATCATCGCGAGTCAGAAGATGGGAGACGAAGCAAAATATCACCTCATAGTCGCTCAACTCGAACTGGCAGATATCGAACAGGTTGGAGACATCATACTATCGCCGCCAGAAACCAACAAATACGGATCACTGAAGACGCGATTGCTCTCAGTATACGAAGAATCTGAGTCTAGGCAACTTCAAAAACTGCTCGGAGAAATGGACCTTGGCAGCCAAAAGCCGTCACAATTACTCCGAAAGATGCGTGACTTAGCACTAGACAGAGTTCCCGAAAGTACACTCAAAATCATGTGGACTGGACACTTACCTGCATCGGTACGCGCCATACTCGCCATCAGTACTGAAACAAAACTCGACGTGCTCGCAACCATGGCTGACAAGATGACAGAACAGACGCAAGAAGTTCACTCTGTTTGTTCCTGTGCTTCCTCAAAACCTACAACGAATGAAGATCTAATCAACAAGATAGACGCTTTATCAAGAGAGGTCGCTTCGCTAAGAATGGAACGAAGACGATACAACGGGACATATGGGAAGAATCGCTTTAACCGCAATCGTTCTCGCTCAAGATCGGCAAGTCGTATTCGAAAAGACCCTATATGCTATTTTCATCGAAAATTCGGGAAAGATGCCTACCGATGCCAGCACCCATGCGAATACAAGAAAAACAACAATAAGAACGAAGAAGCTTTAAACTAACTTCGACTCAAGCAACGACGGGGGCTGGAGTCGCCGAAATATCAAACCACCGTCTTTTTATTCAAGATAAAACATCGTCTCTGAATTTCCTCATCGACACCGGTGCCAACGTGTCTGTGCTGCCCGCAAGCTCCAAAGAAAAAAGGAAAATCACACCAAGCAACTACTTGTATGCTGCAAACGGTTCATCAATATCCGTGCACGGCGAGAAGACAGTGGTGCTAAACCTAGGGTTGCGCCGACCTTACAAATGGAGATTCGTCGTTGCGGATGTATCCAGACCGATATTGGGCGCCGATTTCCTGCAGTATTACAATATCGTGGTCGACCTACATGGAAGAAGATTGATAGATAAACATACTAATCTATCTACCCGAGGCTGCATGATACCTACCACACAGAGTAGTGTAAGAACTTTGGACGACAGCCAACCCTACCACGATCTACTCAAGAAATTCCCAAGTATTACACGGCCTAGATTGAATAACATATGCAACACCGAAGTCGAGCATCATATCGAGACGAAAGGCCAACCAGTATTTTGCAGAGCAAGACCACTACCGCCGCACAAATACAACTTGGCCAAAGAAGAATTCCGCCAGATGATGGACCAAGGCATATGTCGACCATCCAGCAGCGCGTGGGCAAGTCCCCTACATCTAGTAGCAAAGAAGAATGGCCAGTACCGTCCATGTGGAGACTACCGGAAGCTGAACGCAATCACAGTCCCAGACCGGTACCCAATTCCAAGACTTCACGACTTCACTCTTAACCTAAAGGGCAAGAAGATTTTTTCGAAAATTGACCTGCAGAAGGCGTATTTTCAAGTCAAAATCCGTGAAGAGGATATTAAGAAGACAGCCATAATAACACCGTTTGGCTTGTACGAATTCACTAGAATGTGCTTTGGTTTACGAAATAGTGGCCAGACATTCCAACGACACATAGACAACGTCATGCGTGGGCTACCAATCTTTGCCTTTGTGGATGACTTACTCTGCGCTTCAGAAGACGAGATTTCTCATAAACAACTGCTAGAAGAAGTATTCAGAAGACTAGAAAACAACGGACTTCAGATTAATGCCGCCAAGTGCATTTTCGGTCAAGAAGATATAGAATTCTTGGGCTACAACGTTTCTAGCGAAGGAATAAAACCAACGTCGGACAAAGTTCAAGCTATCATAGAATACCCACTTCCGAAGACAATACAAGAACTAAGGCGATATTTGGGAATGATTAACTTCTATCGTGAAAGTATTCCCAACGCAGCACATCATCAACATGCATTGAATCAATATTTGCACAACTCTAAGAAGAATGACAAGACAAAGATCGCCTGGAATAGTACTGCACTAGAAGCCTTCAAGCAGTGTAAGCAGGACATCGCTAACGCCGTCCTTCTCACTCATCCATCAGAAGACGCACCATTTGCACTGATGACCGACGCCTCTGAAAAATGTGCGGGGGCAGTCTTACAACAGAAGGTCGACGATAAATGGAAGCCGCTTGGATTTTTTTCGAAGAAATTTAGCGACGCGCAGCAGAAGTACAGCACGTACGACCGCGAGCTGTTATCTATATACATGGCTATGCGACACTTTCGAAGAACATTTGAAGGAAAAGACCTCGTTGTATTCACCGACCACAAACCTCTGACATACGCACTGACAGCACAGAGCAAGAATGAAACTCCTCGTCGAATTCGATATTTAGAATATATCGGTCAATTCACCGCGGATATTAGACACATCTCTGGAAAGGAAAACGACGTCGCCGACGCCTTATCACGTATCGATGCAATAACTTGTCCTTCTCCGATCGACTATTCATCGCTACACAGGCAACAAATGGAAGACAAAGAACTACAAGCTTTCATAGAAGACAAGAAACACGAATTCAAGAAGATTATTCTACCCAGCACGTCAAAACCAATCATTTGTGAAACTGCAACGGGAACCGCGCGACCATATCTACCGTCAGAATTTCGGAAACCAGCTTACCAAGCACTCCACAACCTTAGTCATCCTGGCGTACGAGCGACAAGAAAAATGATAACCAAGCGTTATTTCTGGCCATCCATGAATGCCGATATTTCAACATGGGCTCGAACCTGCATTCCTTGCCAACGTGCGAAAACACAGAGACACACGCACGCACCGATGGCGAAGTTCGACGAAGTAGATAGACTGCAACAAGTACACAT
The DNA here is from genome assembly GCA_955850985.1 of Elophila nymphaeata. Lineage (NCBI taxonomy): Eukaryota > Metazoa > Arthropoda > Insecta > Lepidoptera > Crambidae > Elophila > Elophila nymphaeata. The sequence continues at coordinate 24,734,906 of OY039071.1, read as the reverse complement.
CGACATTATCGGTCCTCTTCCTACGTCCGATAATAATAGATATTGCCTTACAATGATCGATCGAGCGTCGAAGTGGCCAGAGGCATACCCAATAGAAGACATAACCGCGGAAAGAGTAGCCGACACCTTCTATCACGCCTGGATATCCAGATTTGGTTGCCCCACTACAATAACCACAGACCAGGGCAGGCAATTTGAATCAGAAGTATTCAAAGTATTAATGCAGCGTATGGGAATACAACGTACACGCACAACGGCATACCACCCTCAGTCGAACGGTATTATTGAACGCTGGCATAGAACATTAAAGACTGCACTCACAGCGCGCCTACAAAATAACTGCAATTGGACACGCGAACTACCAACCGTCCTACTGGGGTTACGAGCAGCTATCAAAGAAGACATCGGCTGCAGCGCGGCTGAGCTACTTTACAACCAAGCTCTTCGTTTACCCGGCGAGCTGCATGGCGAACCTACGAAACCTTTCACATCGTCACAGTTTCACAACGAACTAACAGACGCAATGCACAGATCGCAAAAGCAAAGAATGTCAAACAAATCTACGTTCATACAAAATGACATCTATACATGTACACATGTCTTTGTAAGAAACGATGCCGTACACAAGCCGCTAACGCCGAACTACACTGGACCTTTCAAAGTTATCAAGCGCAACAACAAAGTGTTCACAATTCAAATGCCACAAAGACAAGCAAATATCAACATCGAACGACTTAAACCAGCATTCACAGAAGAAAATGCCAATTCAGAACATCAACAGAACTCCTACGCATATGTAACCAGATCAGGAAGAACAGTCAAGCCTCCTGTACGCTTCGCTGAGGGCGGAGTGATGTAGCTACCTACCAAAGGTTATATCCTACATACACTAGGAGCATACGACCGCGCACGCCGAGCGCGCACGAAGACTGGCGCGAGCGCCGTGCCGCAGCGATATTTACATGGCCCGGCACCGACTGACACACATCACATAACTACCGGGCGTAGCGTCTGGACGAGTATCTAGTACAGCACTGCTGAAGCGAAGATCTATCGGCGAGATATTTATACGATCAGCTATCCTGCTCTCACTGTGATCCCTTTCTCGCTCTCCAGTATCTCGCTCGTTAAGCAACGCGCAAATTAATAATGTTAATATGTCAATAAATATAGTGTACATCAAATACAATCATTACAACTTCGGTATTGGCGTTTCATTCAGTCTCCACTGCAACAACCACTAGTGAACCACTACAACATTAATAACGTGCAACAGTGGTGTACGAAAAATAAAATGCCCTTAAACACTGCTAAGTGCTATCACATCAAGTTCACCAGAAAACGCAATAAGTTTCAATCTGAATATTATATAGAAAACAAATTACTGAAAGAGGTAGACACCATTCGGGACTTAGGAGTACTAATGGACAGTAAGCTGAAATTCTTAAATCATTTAGAGAAAATTATAAGCGAAGCCAATAAATCTCTTGGATTTGTTTTAAGAAATACTAAAGCATTTAAAAAACCGTCTACCGTCATTATGCTATACAATTGCTATGTAAGAAGTAAGCTGGAATATTGCTCTTCCGTTTGGTGCCCGAGTTACAAGGTACATGTAAAACGAATTGAGCGAGTTCAAAAAAAGTTCATCAACTGTTTGGCCTACCGATACAAAGCGCCGAGAACGGCAAAGGCATACGCAGCAAAACTTAAACATTTTAACATGACACCTCTTCAACTACGACGAAAATGCTTGGACATGACTTTCTTGCACCAGTTAATGAACAACGGTATTGATAGTCCTCCTTTACTAGACAAAATCGCATTCAACCTACCTATCAGAATGCCACGTTACACATGTGGACTCTTTAAAACAAGACGTTGTAGGACAAGATTGGGTCAAGACTCTCCCATTGTTCATTTGACGAATCTATACAACACCCTTACACGAGATTTTCGAGAGCTCGACATACACTACAAAAGCCAGTTTAAATTCCTTAAAATCATAAAAAAAAAAATTGACGCATCCTGACCACAGTATTTCATAGATAAATTTAATGACATATGTATATTAAAATTAGTTAAATAGTTTAAATTTGAATACCGACACAATTAATTACCAATCACTAACGACGCTGTTTATTGACTCTATTTAATCTTAGTTGTAATTAGAAAACTTAGTAATGTTATAAATAAAATGACTGAAGCATGCTGTGGTTACCTATAATTGTAAGAACAGTAAGCAAGAATTGTAATAAGCAACCTAATTTTTTAAGTACTGTAAAACCGCTGTCGAAAGAATCTAAATCTTATGTTGGTAATCCTTAATAAATAAATAAATCTTATGTTGGTAATCCTTAATAAATAAATAAATAAATAAAAATACTCTTCGCTGTGAAAGTCATCCATCAACCAAGTCTCACTTAAAAAAATTAAATCATAATTACTTAATAGTACATTAGCTAAAACTGATTCACTGACTGAGACCGTTCGTAATCCCCTCACGTTCTGATAATATATATTTAGTGACTTAAGAACATACATTTTTAAAACTTTGCTTATAAAAATAATATATAAAAGGAACAGTACGCGTAAAATATGAAATAAATACCTTTCTTAAGATTTTAATTGTTATAACTAATAAGAAATAAAGTAAACTAATTGTGTTAGTCGTATCATAATTTCCCAAAAAATATGTGTCACATAATATACTGAATAATTACAATAAACACGGTAACAGTGGATTATTCTGAAATATTTACACAAATCATGTAAAATAGTGTATTCTGAATGAAAAAAAAACAAATGTTAGTTGTATGATAATTTCCTATAAAAATATGTGTCACATAAATTACTGAACAATTACGACTGTTCCCGCGCGAGATGCGTGAGCGGACGGCGCAGCGGCGGCGGCGCCGGGCGGCGGCGAGCGGGGGGCAAGCGGTCCCCGCCGCACTCCACTATTTACCGGCTGCGAGTACGGACGCGTCATAACGTTATTTTACCTTTGTTACTGAGATCGAAATATATATATTTATTGAAATACAGTCCACATTATTGCTCCACCAAGGCCATCTTATACATGGTCCATCTACCGTGAAAACTGGAGACCAGAAGATATAAAGTCGAAGTAACATCGAGTTGGACTTTGGTTCGTCAAGCAACGGCTTTTTCTGCGAGTCATCTTCTACTGGAAGAAACGGTTAAGGACCTCTGTGAGTCGTTCCAATTTTATTCCTTCCGTTTTCCATCCATTCTTCAATTCTAAGTTGTGTTTACAATTATTTTTTCTATAATCTATCCACAATCTTTTGCAATCTTCGCTTTTTTTGAAACAGTCAGTTTGAAATTCAAATTGTTAGCTTAACGGTATTTTTTTTTTTGGTTTTTACAAAATATAGTGAGAACGCAATAATTAATGTATACGTGTGACTTTGTTATTATTTAAATATTGCTTTGCATTGCAATAGTTTAAATTTATAGCAACCGCTCGTCCGGCCCATTAAATTATTTTTGTCGAGACAACAGGTTCTTTTGTTCGTGCATCAGCTGTACGATAACGCTTTTGTTATTCGATTGAGTGCTTTCTTGGAAATATATACGAATCATTTAAGCAATTTCAAATTTTATTTCCAGTAATTTAAAGTGCAAAATTTGTTTTTACCTACCCGTTTTAATTTTTATTTTATTTTTCTCTTTATGAAAATGAATTTAGAAAAACTTATTAAGCAACGTAGTGGAATGAAAGCCAAGCTTACAAACTTTAGTAATTATTTAACTATCCTTGGGTCTGGTACTGATTCATTATCAGACTTACAATATTTAGATTTAGAAGGCCGCTTTGAAAAATTTGATGCCTTATACGATTTGTTTGACGCATTGCAGATGGAAATCGAATTATTAACGGAGAAATCTGAAGAAGAATATGCAGAGCGTGCGCAGTTCGAGGAGCGGTACTATGCGCTCCGTGCGCAGGCGCATTTTTCAAAAACGGCATCATTCGCTTCGGAGCCGCGCGCGCGTGTGGACGTCTGTCCGCCCCCCGCTCTGACGAACTGCCGACATCCGCTTGTCAGCTCGCCGCGTTCGTAGTTCTCGGTGCAATTTTCATTGCGCCGTTGACGTTTCGTTCGCATTGTCCTTTGACAAGACTTTCATTGGAAAGCCGTGCACTGCTGGAAACGATTAAGATACAACGCCAGTGAACGGGGCACTGACCCGACTGCCCGCTGTCCACCCTTCTGGGGAAGCAAATTTCGGAAGGGTTTGGGAACCTTGGCCTTGGGGGCTCCCCTCGCCACGCCCCACTCCAGTCCCGCTGACGTTGCCCAAGAGCCGTCAAAAAGACGTCCTCCGGCCCTAGTGGTCGCATAGGTACACTCCTACGAGGAATTAAGTTTCCTCGGAGGCCCAATCCTACATACGCTCTGCGTCGAGGTACACACCACATAAGGTACACACGCCTCCCTGTCGCCACCGACGGGGAGGGTGGTCACACACCCTATCGGCGGGCGACTAACGCTCGCCGATATGGACTCCAAAATTGACCTCGGGGCACTGTTCGCCTACTTATCGGCGAACATCCCCGACTTTGAATCCCACTTCGCGGCCTTCCAAGCCGCGCAAGCCCCGCCGGCCCCTCCTCAAGGGGAAACCCGGCCGCCCGCGCCTTCCGCGCCCGCGCCTTCAGCGCGTCCACCAGCGCCTTCAGCGCGACCCGCGTCATCCGTACCATCCGCGCGTCCACCCGCGCCTTCCGCGCCAACCGCGCGTCAACCCGCGCCATCTGCGCGTAAACCCGCGCCCTCCGCGCGTCCATCCGCGCGCCCGCTCGCGCCCTCAGCGCCCTCCACTCGCGACAGGTCTCCCATCCTGTTATCGCGTCCTTCATCAATTTACGGGTCCGCCGACTCGTTAAACCGTGATCCATTGGACCGGGACAGCCCACTCAGCCCTGCCGATCCTATGGATTGCGGGATCGCGCCCACACCCTCGCCACCGTCTCCTCCTTCCCCGTCAGACAGCGACGACTCGGATGAGTTCACGCTGGTAACGGGGAAGAAGAAGCGGCAGCGCAAGGCCTCTGCAGCCCCTCCGGCCGCAGCCACACCGGCGAAGGCCGCCAAAACGGCCCCCTCTCCACCCGCCTCCGCGCCCCGGCGCCCGAAGTCGCCGCGCCCCGCGCCCGCGCCCAGCCAATCCACCGGAAAGATGCCACCTCCGATAGTCATCCAGGACGACAACACCTGGTCCTGTGTGTCAGCTCAACTAGACGCGGCACACATTAACTTTCTGCGCGCTAAAACTTGCGCTCAAGGCGTCAAGGTTTACGTACAGACCTCGGAGTGCCACAGGCGCCTATCCACCTTTCTCCGCGAGAAGCACATAGGTTACCACACCTATACGCTTCCCGAGGAGCGTCTCCTCCGGGTAGTGGTTCGCGGACTTCCCAAAAACCAACTTACCCCATCCGACATCCTTGCCGACCTAAAGGCGCAAGGCTTCCCCGCACACGAGGTGCACCCCGTCTTAGGACACCGAAAGTCCCGTACATCGCTGTACAAAATTGTCCTCGACTTCACCCCCGAGGGTAAGCGAATATTCAATTTGCGGCACATATGCCGCATCTCGGGCCTCAGAGTCGAGCCCCCCCACAGGCGCGACTACAATATAGCGCAGTGTCACAACTGCCAGAACTGGGGACACTCCAGACGGCATTGCTATGCCCGCCCCAGGTGCGTCAAGTGCCAGGGGGACCATGGCACCGTCGATTGTCCCCGGCCAAAAGACCCCGTGCCTTCGGATCCTCCAGCCTGCGTACTGTGCGGCACCGTGGGGCACCCCGCGAACTTCCGCGGGTGCCCCAAGGCGCCGCGCATGCCGGAAAGGCCCGAGGCGCGCGCCCCAGAGGAGTACATGCCCCCTTCAGGGGCTCCCTCTGGGAACCCACCACCCGCCCGAAGGACTGGCTGGGCACAGGTCGTCAGGACCCCCACCGCGCCCCCGCCCGCACCCCCGACCCAAACACCCCGCCCCAAGGTGGCCGCCCCTCAGGTAGCCGCCCCAACGGCCAGGGCCCCCCCATCCACCCCGCAGCCCGTGCCCGACCTAGAAGGGGCTCTGGTGCTGGCGATGGGTCTCTCGGCGATTAACACCGACGAGGTCCTATCACTGGCCTCAGAGCTCCGGGTCGCTCGCGGGCCTGCCGCGACCCTGTCAATAATTGTAAAGTATAAGACTTTACTAGACTCTCTCCGCGCCCTAAATTTAAACATTTAAATTCACAGCGTCAAATAGGATAAAACCGCGATCCCTAACGTTAGCTTTTTTCAATGCTAACGGCCTCCGTTCCCAACGCGACGAAATCGCAGACTTCCTGGTCGAGCACGCGATCGACATCCTATTAGTACAGGAAACTTTCCTAAAGCCCTCATTGCGCACGCCGCGCATAAGTGGCTACAACAACGTACGTAACGATAGGGCTAGCCGCCTAGGCGGCACCCTCATCTATTACAAGCGGTCGCTCCATTGTGTCCCGCTAGACCCTCCCCCGCTCGAGAACTTAGAAGTCTCTCTCTGTCGGCTAGCCATGACCGGTCACCAGTCTATAGTTATAGGCTCGGCATACCTCTCACCCTCCAAGACCCTTGTCAGGGGCGATCTCGAAGCGCTGTACGCTATTGGGGACGCCGTCATCTTGGGCGGCGATTTCAATAGTAGACACACGCGGTGGAGCTGCACATCGACGAACCCTAATGGTACGGCGATGTGCAGCCTCTCCGACAGGCTGCTCTTCGAGATCATCACCCCCCTCACTCCTACCCACTTCCCGCCCGACCCCCGGCATGCGCCGAGCTTCCTAGACATGGCGCTTCTACGGAATGTAGTCTTACCGCTGCGTTCAATAGAAACGATTCATGCTTTGAGCTCGGATCACCGCCCGGTCGTCCTCCACCTAGGGTCCCCCACGGACCAGACCCCCTCCACGAGAACAGTGACCGACTGGGACAAACTCAGCGAGCTGCTCGAGAGTCCGAACAGCCCGGCGCTAGACTCGATTCCCGATCACCTTACCTCTTCCTTCGACACGGAGAACGCGGTCGGGGCCCTCACCAACCACCTTCAGTCCGCCGTCAGCGCGGCGTCTAGGGAGGTTCCATCGATGGACAACCACCGGTGGAGGCTTCCTGACGACATAAGGAGGCTGTTGAGGGCCAAGAACGCGGCAACCCGTGCCTACGATTCTTACCCCACCGACGGCAACCGGTCTCGCATGCGGGCCTTACAGCGCACTGTAAAGCAACGCATGCAGGACTTACGGAACCGTCGATGGGACGACCTGCTTAAGGACATCGAGCCATCGCACCAGGCCTACTGGCGCCTGGCTCGAACCTTCAAGTCGGACAAAGAGTCGACCCTACCTCCGCTCCGCCGTCCCGACCTCACCGTTGCCTTTGACGACGACGAGAAGGCCGAGTGTCTAGCCGACAGTCTGGAAGCCCAGTGCTCTCCAAGTACCCAACCCGCGGACCCGGCCCATGTTCAGCACGTAGACGAAGAGGTCGAAAGACTCTCCTCACTACCGCTCGCATCGCCTCCACTTAGACCGGTTACCCTCGATGAGGTGCAAACGTTAGTCAAGGATCTCCGTCCCCGCAAAGCCCCTGGCCTAGACGGCCTCTCGAACAGGGTGCTCAAAATTCTTCCTGCTCAACTTTTAATGTTGCTAGTCACCATCTTTAACGCAGCCATGACGAGCGGCGCCTTCCCCGCTATGTGGAAGGACGCCGACGTTATCGGCATCCGTAAGCCCCGTAAGGACCCCGCGGTCCCTTCTAGTTACAGGCCTATTAGTCTACTCAGTTCCATAGGAAAGCTCTACGAGCGAGTACTACTGGCTAGACTAATAGAGTTCACTTCTGCAACTAGCACCCTTATTGACGAGCAGTTCGGCTTCCGAGCTCGACACTCCTGCATCAACCAAGTGCACCGCCTAACGGAGCACATTCTCGAGGGCCTCAGCGCCCGACGTCCGATAGGTACTGGAGCGCTCTTCTTCGACGTGGCGAAGGCGTTCGACAAGGTCTGGCACAATGGCTTAATTTACAAGCTATACAAACTCAATGTGCCGGACAGACTCGTACTCATCTTACGAGACTACTTGTCGAACCGTTCCTTCCGTTACCGCGTCGAGGGAGCGCGCTCCACTCCCCGACCGATACGAGCCGGAGTTCCACAGGGATCCGTGCTCTCGCCGCTACTTTTCTCACTCTATGTGAACGACATCCCAAAAACCGAAGGTACCGAGCTCGCGCTCTTCGCAGACGACACGGCCATCTATTACTCGCATAGGAACCGCCCGCACGTAGCACGTATGCTGCAAGCCGCGGCCAACTCCCTATCAGAGTGGTTTCGCAAGTGGCGCATAGAAGTGAACCCGGACAAAAGTGCTGCCATGTACTTTAGTAGGGGTTCATTCCTAGGCCACACACTGCCCACCATATCCGTCTTCGACCGACCGGTACCCCTAGTCAAAAAGACCAAATACTTGGGGGTCACCCTTGACCGACAACTAACGTTTGCACCCCACATCAAGGAAGTCCGAGATAGGGCCTACTTCGTCCTAGGTCGCCTATACCACCTTATAGGCAAGCGGAGTAGAATGTCTCTTAGAAATAAGAGGACGCTTTACAAAGCTTGTGTACGACCTATCATGACATATGCTAGCGTTGTCTTTGCACACGCGGCTCCCACAAATATCAAAAAACTGCAGGTCATTCAGAACCGTTTTCTGCGCATGGCATCAGGCTGCCCCTGGTACATACGCAATGTCGATCTCCATAGAGATTTCGATCTCCCAACCATATCCTCTTTCATGAAGGAAGCGTCTAGGCGCTACTTCGACAAAGCTCCACACCATCCAAACCCACTCGTAGTCAAATCCTCTAGTTACTGTGCTAATAGAGATGCCGCGCGCGCCTCGCGCCGTCCAAAAAACGTCCTACTGGACGCCGACGACTCAATCACGAGCGCAAATGCCTCGTTACCGCCTCACAACAACACTTCACACTCACGCACTAGTGTCACACCTTTCAATCACCGCACTCGTCGAACAAGGGTGCGTCGACCCGGTCTACACACGACGCGCTATACCCGGTACAGATATGTGCCGGGGCGCTTCTCGCCGTGTCCCCCACAACCCGATGCGCCCGAGCCGAGGTCCGAGCCTTTAGAGGCACCCTCGGGCGTGTCGCTCCCTTCCGATCCGGTCGACCTAGGGACGCTAGGCGGTCGAGAGACTCCCCATGGGGGAGATGCTCGGTCGCCCAGTAATCCCCTAGGAACGTCCGCCCTACAGGCTTGAGGACCCCCCAAGGTTTTCGCCTTCTCAAAAAAATCCGGTGGAGCAGTGAATGCCATCAGCGGCAAACTGCAGTAGTCTAACAAAAAAAAAAAAAAAAAAAAAAAAAAAAAAAAAAAAAAAAAAAAACGTGCGCAGGCTCGGAGCCGGCTCAGGGTGGTCAACGCTGATCATGCAGATCGGGCGGCTTCGGAGGCAGGCTCTAAATCAGGTGCATCGCTTAAACATAATTTAGCACGCTTACCAAAAATTGACTTACCTCATTTCGACGGTAGTTATCAGTGCTGGCTAGAGTTTAGGGACACATTTATCTCACTTATACATAACAATGAATGTATCGATGACATCAGCAGGTTCCATTATTTGCGTGCCTCACTTAAGGGTCGAGCTTTAGAAATTATACGTAATATTGATTTTAATCGTGATAATTACCAAGTGGCATGGGACTTGTTATGCGATCGTTACAACAATAACCGTCTATTGATAGATAATCATGTTCAGGCTCTTTATGATGTTGAACCGGTTTTCATTGAGTCATCTAGTTCTTTACGGCGACTTGTCGATGTCATAAATAAGAGTTTAGCATTGGGATACACTAATGCTGTTTATGATGACTAGGAAACTAGATTCAACAACAAATAGACATTGGGAAGAGTACAGGAAAACACTACCTAAGTCACCTACTTTTATTCAATTTATTTCTTTTATTGCGGACAGAGCTGAATTTTTAGAAAATTTAGAAAAGAACGAACAAAACACACAATTACAAAAACAAAAATCCTTTATTTTAACTAATACCAGAGAAAGGGAACAAACAAGCAATAAATTACAGAAAAAATACTTACAAAATAACATTAACAATAATAATAACAAATACAAACATAATAACACAAATTATTTACAAAATAACTATACACAAGATAAAAGCTTACGAACTAATTTAAAGTGCCCTTTATGTTCTAACGACCACTTTTTATATACATGTGAAATATTTAGAAATTCATCTATTGAGTCACGTCTAAATAAAGCTAAGGAGCTAAAGGTCTGTCTTAATTGTTTACGGTCGAGTCATACTACAAATAAGTGTCGATTAGCTGGATGTAAATATTGCAAAGCCAGACATAATACGCTTTTACATGTAGAACCGACTGAACAGTCTTACCAAGACCCAATGCCTTCCACTTCTAACAGTGTCGCCTTGCCTATTAACACTTCGAACACTGCATTATCAGCAAACACTATGGAACACCAAATTAGTGCACCCAATGTGTTACTGTCCACAGCTATGGTGAGAGTGCTCAGCGGCAGCGGAGACAAGGTCAGCGCGCGGCTGCTTCTTGACAGCGGGAGCACGGCCAACTTCATTACGGAGAGCCTGTGCACCAAACTGGGTTTGTCGAGACGTAATACGTCTTCCACTGTGACAGGTATCAACCAACAGTCTTCTTATAGTACACAGTCTTGTTATCTCAACGTCGAGTCTTCTAACGGTGACTATAAGCTTATGTTAGACTGTCTTATTTTGCCTGAAATAACAAAGATTTTGCCTTCGTCGTATGTCAATATAGAGAATATTCCTATTCCGTCAGCTGTTTGTTTGGCTGATCCGTCATTTAATATTCCGTCTGTAATTGACATCTTAGTAGGGGCAGAAGTTTTTTGGAGTGTCATAGACAGCCATAGTACTATTGATTTAGGCAAGCAAATGCCTAAATTATGTAAAACTAAATTCGGATGGATTGTGTCTGGTCCTGTGCCTAAGTCACTCCAGTCACGCTCATCTCTTGCGAAATACTCACAATTTTGTAATTTCATAAATTCAGTAAATAAACCTGATTTATCAAAATTTTGGGAATTAGATTCAATTTCACCTAAGCACTTATTGTCTCAAGAAGAGCGAGCTTGTGAAATGAGCTTCAAAAAGAACACAATTAGGAAAGATAATGGTCAGTTTATTGTCACTATGCCTTTGAAGTGTGATCCTAATGTTTTAGGTAATTCATACAATCTTGCAAAAAAACGTTTTTTATCTTTAGAACGTCGTTTTCAACGTGACCCAGAGTTTAAACAAAAATATATAGAATTTATAGAGGAATATATAAAGCTGGGTCATATGTCAGAGATTAGTAATAATTTAGAGCCTCATTCACTTAATTTTGTAGAATACTATATTCCTCACCACGCTGTAATTAAAAAAGACAGCACCACAACTAGGTTACGAAGTGTATTTGATGCCTCGGCTCCTACCTCTACTGGAGTATCGTTTAACGAGATACAGATGGTAGGGCCCAAGGTACAGGAGGACCTTATGTCTATTTTATTAAGATTTCGACAGCATAGATATGTAGTTTCGGGTGACGTTGAAAAGATGTATCGCTGCATTGAGGTTACTCCCTCACAGCGGTCATTATTGCAGATACTTTTTCGTAGAAACCCTGATGAGCCTATAAAAACTTATCAGCTAAATACAGTGACTTACGGAACTGCATCAGCCCCATATTTAGCAACAAAATGTCTGGTTAGCCTGGCAGACAGCACGTCAACGGATGAAGTTAGGTCCGCTATATCACGTGACTTTTATGTTGATGATTATTTAGGAGGCAGCTCTAGCGTTCATGGGGCAATTAAGTTAGTAAAAGAAATAATTTCAATTCTAACAGGAGCAAATTTTTTTTTAAGAAAGTGGCAGTCGAATAGCCCTGAAATTCTAAAGGCCATTTTAGGCAATTCTTATGTAAGAAATCAATCCACTTCCTTGGAGCTTACAGACCATACTAAAGCTAGCAAAACCTTAGGTCTACATTGGTTATCTGACTCGGACACACTGTCGTTTTCTATTGATATTCCGTCGGTAGAAAAAATAACAAAACGACACATTTTGTCAATAATTAGTAAAATTTTTGATCCTTTGGGAATTGTAGGCCCCTGCATTGTAGAGGCTAAAATTATTATGCAGCGATTATGGGTGGAGAAATGTGAATGGGACGATGAGATTCCCTTAGATATTGCTGAATTATGGTCTAATTTCGTATCAACTTTGCCTTTTTTAAATAATTTAAGAATTCCACGCTGGATCTCAATTACCTCAGCTGTTAATCACGAGCTCCACGTTTTTTGTGATGCGTCTGAACGGGCGTATGGAGCTTGTGTGTATGTTCGTTCCATTGATTATGACGGTTATGTTAAGACTCAGCTTCTAACTTCAAAAAATCGCATAGCACCAATAAAGGCTGTGACAATCCCGCGTTTAGAGCTCTGTGCGGCGTTGTTAGGATCAAGACTGTGTACAACTGTAATGGAATCGTTGACGTTAGGTCTAAGTAAATGCTATTTTTGGTGTGATTCCATGATAGTGCTTGGTTGGCTAAATACGCCACCAAGTCAGCTTAAGCCTTTTGTACGAAATCGAGTGGACGAAGTCCAAGAGAGCACTGCTGGTCACAAGTGGAAGTACGTACCGTCAAAGGACAATCCGGCGGACCTTGTTTCTCGCGGGGCGAAGGCCGATATGATCGGCGATTGTTCATTATGGTGGTCAGGCCCTAGGTTTTTGCAAAATTGTGAAAGTGAATGGCCTGAAATGCCCTCTAATAGCGTGAAGCAGGATCTACCTGAAGTAATAACACACTTTGTAGATAGTTCTGCTAATAACTGTAGTAGTAGATCAGTAATCCAGTCATTAATTCATTACCATTCCTGTTTTAAGCACTTACAGCGAGTTGTTGCGTACATTAAACGATTTGTATTTAATTTAAAGAATGTTCAAAATAGATTACGGGGGGAGCTTACTGGTAATGAATTAAATAATGCTTTATCATGTTTGCTACACAGTGCCCAGTTAGAGATGTTCCCGGAGGAATATACTATTTTAAATTCGGGAAAATGTTTACCGCGTAAAAATCGACTTTCTTCTTTGTCACCGTTTTTAGATTCTAAAGGGTTAATACGCGTTGGAGGCAGACTAGATAAGTCACCATATGATTATAATACAAAACATCCCGTATTACTGTGTAGTAAACACCATTTTACTAAAATATTATTTCATATGAAACATAAAAATTTATTGCACGCCGGTCCACAATTGTTATTGGCAAATATTAGATTAAATTATTGGCCTTTAGGCGGTCTAAATCTTGCTAAAGCTATTGTCAAAAAATGCGTTAAATGTTTTAGATTTAAATGTCAAAATATACAACCAATAATGGGCCAATTACCTATACCTATTACTAGAACCAAGTTAGAGTACCCTTTTTATAATTCTAGTGTAGACTACTTTGGCCCAGTACTTATAGCTGACCGGAAGGGTCGAGGTTGTAAGCTTACTAAGTCATATGTGTGCATTTTTGTTTGTCATGCCACAAAAGCGATCCATTTAGAGGCTGTCACCGACCTCACAAAAGAGGCCTTTATTGCAGCGCTTAATCGCTTTATATCCCGTCGAGGTAAACCTTATAGTATATTGAGCGACAATGGAACAAATTTTGTTGGAGCCAATAATGAATTGCAACAATTTTTGACCGGTTGTGATGTTGCATCAGAAATTGCTGCCGAAGGCATCAGATTTGACTTTGCGCCACCTTATTCCCCTCATTTTAATGGTTTGGCCGAAGCTGCTGTTCGTTCCACTAAGTACCATTTTAAAAGGTTACTACATCTTACTAATTTCACATATGAAGAACTAGCAACCTGTCTGTGTCAAATAGAGGCTGTTTTAAATTCTCGTCCCTTGACTCCTCTTTCCACAGATCCTTCCGAATTCTCCGCTCTCACCCCATCCCACTTTCTTATTGGACGACCTCTCACGTCTATACCGTGTTCACAGCCTTCAGAAAGACCCATCAGTAGCCTGGAACGACACAAAAGGATCGACCACATTCGACGACACTTTTGGCAGCGATTTTCTAACGGTCGGTAAAATGGTCGGTCTCCACAGGGCATCTGGCTGAGGGTATGCTGGTGCTGGTGCGAGACAAGGCGCTTCCTCCTCTGGTCTGGGCGTTGGGTCGCGTTGTGCGGACCTACCCAGGCGACGACGGCATTACACGGGTGGCAGACATCCGGACGAAGAAGGGGGTCATCACGAGAGGGTTCAACAACCTTTGCCCTCTTCCCTTTGAAGACGTCAACGGGCGGGAGGATGTTCCCGCGCGAGATGCGTGAGCGGACGGCGCAGCGGCGGCGGCGCCGGGCGGCGGCGAGCGGGGGGCAAGCGGTCCCCGCCGCACTCCACTATTTACCGGCTGCGAGTACGGACGCGTCATAACGTTATTTTACCTTTGTTACTGAGATCGAAATATATATATTTATTGAAATACAGTCCACATTATTGCTCCACCAAGGCCATCTTATACAACGACAAACACGGTAATAGTGGGTTGTTCTGAAGTTTTTGCACAAAACGTTAATAGTACATTCTGAATGAAAAAAGCAAACAAAAGGTAACAGTAAAAAAATGATTGGATAAACAACAAAATGTATTGCATGCAAATGTAACTTGGAAATAAAAAAAATATCAACAGTCAATCGGCCGGATCCATGTAATAGTCATTTAATTTTATGTAAATCAGATTCCCTTGATATACGAATTATATTGGAAGTATCGGTTTTACGAATAAATATTTTACTGTCTTTAACCCATACATACGAATAATTTTTCTCGACTTTAATTTCACGAACTCGTGAGGAGAAGTTTGTTTGTTGGCGTCAGATGATCACTGACATATAGTCGGGAGGCGGGTCCCGGTATTCCAATGTCCGCTGAAGTGAGTCCGCGACGAGCTCGGACGGCCGCGATCAGCTGTTCCTTGCGCCTGCGTTGAACGAAGCGAACTATCACGGATGGATGGCGTGTCGCTTGTTTATCACGATCATTCCTAGGGACATAGGGATGTACTCGGTGAATAGTGTCTATTTCGGTGTCCAGAAACTTGTACCCCACGACGGCACAAAGGTTACTTAAAATTGAATATAAATTTTCGCCACTAGAAGGAGGTATACCGGAAATTTCAATATTATTTTGCCTGGAGAACTGATCTTGAGAGTTATTTTCAAATTTTAGTTCCGATATGGTATCGTATGCATTTGTCAGCTCCTTTTGGATGCCTGATAAACTTGACAATTTTTCCTCAGAAATAGTTAATCTACCCTCCATCTCAGAAAACCTCTTCTTAATTTCATCCCATTTAAAGCTTAGATCTTGCATGGATTTTTTTGTACTACGAATATCCGACTGTATGTCACTAAGGTCACCCTTCATAGCATTGAAGTCCACACGAAGATTTTTTATTTCTTTCAATACTTCAGCCATCGTAACACCCCCAGTTTCATTATGTGGTGAGCGACAGGATACGCAACGCCAGGCTGCTTTCTTCTCCTGTCCCATCCTCCTGTAACTGGATTCCGAGACTCCTGCACATACATAGTGGAATTTACCCTCACACTGGCTACACGGCACGAAGTCGGTTACTGTTTCGCTACACTTAGCACAAAACATAACTACTCACTTATGATGCAATTATCGTACACAATAATTATCAGGCGAATCTATTGCTTCGGAAAGCAAGTGTTGTTTGTTAAGTACACTGATATATCTTTACGAGCTGAGTAATAGCAATCATTCTATACCAACTGTCGCACATTTGGGAGTGGCAAAAACTTATAAACGTTTAAAGTTAAGATGTTTTTGGCCCGGTATGTATAAAGATACCGTGGATTTTATTAAGAAGTGTACCGTTTGCAATGCTTATAAAGACAGCTCACTGGCAACGGCCCGGCTTTAAGGGTGAACCTAAAGTTTGTTGCCGGCCATTCCAGTGCATCAGCATAGATTTGGTTGGTGCACTGCCGATGTCCCGTCAGCAAAATATATATCTCCTTGTCGTAGTGTGTGTTTTCAGTATCATCATCATCATCATCATATCAGCCGAGAGACGTCCACTGTTGGACATAAGCCTCCCCCAAGGATCTCCAACCCGAACGGTCCTGCGCTGCCCGCATCCAGCGGCTTCCCGCGACCTTCACCAGATCGTCAGTCCACCTTGTGGGGGGCCTACCAACGCTGCGTCTCCCGGTACGCGGCCGCCATTCAAGAACCTTTCCGCCCCAACGGCCGTCAGTTCTCCTAGCAATGTGCCCTGCCCATTGCCACTTAAGATTCGCAATTCTTTAGGCTATGTCGGTGACCTTGGTTCTCCTGCGGATCTCATCATTTCTGATATTATCACGCAGAGAAACTCCGAGCATAGCCCTCTCCATTGCCCTTTGAGTGACCTTGAGCCTTCTTATGAGGCCCATTGTAAGCGGCCAGCGGTCATCACTGGCAACACACACGAATTAAAGACTTTCGTCTTGAGACACTGCGGTAGATGGGCCGAGAATATGCCACGTAGCTTCCCGTACGCTGCCCAGCCTAGTTGGATTCGTCGATTGACCTCTTTCTGGAAATTGGACTTACCAAGTTGGACTGTTTGTCCTACGTAAACGTAATCGTCGACAACTTCCAGTGTAGAGCTTCCAACCTTCACAGGAGTGGGTACGACATGCGAATTCGACATAATTTTCGTCTTATCCATGTTCATTTTAAGACCCACCTATTAAATTTTCACACTTTGTTTTTAAATTGGGGCGCGTTAGAGCGTTTTCTCTGGTGACGTTAGGCTTACGGGGGTCATATTAGTTGTTCAAAATTCCTTCAAAGTAGTTATTCGCAAAATTCATATTGACAAGAATTCTTCGTTCATTCGGATGTATGGACTCACTTTCCTTTGCCTCAGACGTTAAAAAACCATAGGTAGACCGACCAATCAGGGAAGTTTGTTTTTGCTTGTCAGATGATCATTCGCATTTCGAATTTCAAATTCAAGGCTGAATTTATTTTGGAGAAACTTATAAACCTTCGTGATAATAACATATGCGAGGATTATATTAACGAAGGAGAACTATTTTCTAATTTGAAAGGAAGATAATTCCATATTTACATAATATCCTGGAACGGATAAATAACCGTTAAGGAGTTGAGGGCGAACCCGAAAGGGTCGTCGGAACGGGTTTAGAGACCCCAATTTTCCAATACATATAGTCGGCGGGTAGAGAAACCTGCGCAGAACCAGAGTTTGGAGTTGTGAGATCACTGTGGAAAAGTAACCTGTGAACGACAATATATAGAGAGAGCTAGCTAGTGGCTGATCTATCAGAGTCAAGACACAACACACTGATCCAGGTACACTACACTAACCAAACGGTAGCGGCTGACTGTCGAAGAGTTCTACAAGTACTCTGCAGAAGGTTGTCTCATAACGCGTTTACTAATAATTTATACATAGTAATACCCAAATTCCACCCGTTAACGATCAGAGCAGATTCCAGGACCCTACCTTTCATAATTTTTATGGTTGTATTTTACTATTAGATATATAAGTTAGAAGGTCTATTATAAGGTCTAACTTGTGTAAAATCTAAATTGTGTAAACTAGGTATTTTCAAGGAAGAGAATTCTCACAAAGGAATATTATTTTGAATGTGTAAGTAAATAACTTTTCTAGTGCAACAAACAGAATATTGTCCACCCTAAATAAACATTGTACTGCCAAACCATCAAATTGTTGTTTCACTTCCTATATACCCATTTAGGAAAAGAAAATACAACCAGGTAAAATCTAGTATTACATGGCTCCCGAACATTAGGAGAGGAGGTTCTGTTATTTTTTTTTAATTCTTGATCTGGTCATATTCGCTCAGAGGAGGCTGATCGTTGCCGGTGTGAGTTTGAGGTTTTTTTTTTCTTGTTTTAATTTGTGCCAAAGGTGGCAATAAACTTTAATATTGTTTGTTCTACAGTTACCTATTGTATATTTAGGTATTTTTGCATTCATGTACAGCCGGCAGCACGTGCGGATACCCATTATACATATCTATAGCTACTGTATAGTAGACATCGTTAGAAAGAAAGATTTTTTTTCTAATTGGTGTAAAATAACTATAGTTTAACAAAACTAACCAATGGTGAGAGCGCTCCTTATAACGACCAATAGTGAGGCTTTTGGACTAAATTGACAGCTAATTGACACCTGTCATTGTGACATCTGGGCAGTTTGAAAATTTAATGGCGGCATAATACTTTGTTTACCTAATAATTTTAATAAAAGACAGCGTCGCAGGTCTAAATATACAGTGGAAATACTCTTATAATATTTCTAAAACACTTTACAACCTTCTATGAGGGAAACATGTATAAAAGGTGGCCGAAGATGAGTAGTTTTAAGTCGATTTCGCTGTCGACTTTTATTGTTGCAACGTAATAGTAAACAATATCTACCAAAAATAATTATGATCAAGTCGGGACAAGCCCTGTGTTGTGGTATTGTGACATCAGGCAGGCACTAATATCAATTCAAGGTGAGATGTCGATAATTTTTGATGTTTGTCTAGTTTCACTTTCACAAAGCATTCACCACTACTACACATAATAAACAAAACGTTATACGCTGTATCAACAATGTAACAATCATAAAATTATTTCCTTTAATGATATAAAACTTATTTCAACTGTATTTGTAAAAAAAAAATTAAATGTTCTCATACATATTATTCATAGGTTATATTTTAGAAGTCACAAAAAACTACCTATTTATTTCAAAGTAATTACATAATAAACTTCAACAATTGCATCAATCCATTTACCTTGTAGTTAATATTCAAAAATTAACTACAAAGTAAACTATCAAGACAAGTAAATGCCAGAATATCCAGACTAATATAAATTCATTTAATGTTTAATTGTAACAAATTGCATCTTTCATAGTTTACTTTACATTTCATACTTCAGTTCATTTTGAGTTCATAAGTATACTATAATAAGCTTGTATTGTGTGACAAGCTAGTCTTGTGTGTATTATAACATAGAAAACTAATTAAACTATTAGCCTAAAAGCTGAAAATTATTCATTCATGTGCAATATTATAAAGGTAAGGAGTTTGTTCGTTTGAATGTGAACTACTGATTCAAATTGAAAAATTCGTTTTGTGTTGGATAGTCCATTTATCGAGCAAGGCTATATAACATCATAACACGCGAACAAAGTTGCGGGCACAGCTAGTGAAATTATTTTGTAGGTTAACTTAGCACAATGTTCATTTTACCTTATACCTACTATACCATAGGTAATTAATGTATTTTTTTATATTTGAAGCCCTAGTCCATCAGTTTGGACAAAATCTGGCAGGAATGTAAGACATAGTAACTAATTAATTTCTTTGGGTTAGAACTGGCAATATATTTCAGTTACAATTAATTAGCAAAAACAACAATATTGTTTTTGCTAATTTAAAAATGACATACATAATAAGAAACAACATAATTATTATGTTCATTTCTTATTATGCATGTAAGTCTATCTTTTAATTTACACCGATTTATCAATAGTATATAGAGAAGATAGGAGAAGACAAGGTTTTGGAAAATTGACTAAATAATGTAAATCTTATCAATTCATGCCATCACTATAAGAATAGTGTTAATAACATTATTCTGCCATCCTAATGAAGAATGTAGTAAGGACACTTGATGAAGTGAATTAATTTTATAAGATTTCTTGGAATCACTTAATTGAGCTCAAGTATGTGAAGTTTTGATTGAGCAGAATGTAGTCAGTTATCTGGAAAGTTCTTGAATGTTGGATATAAACGCCTTCAGTTCAAAGCTCCTTACTGCATTTTTTGTTCCAACAGTGATATTGTGTTCCAACAGTTAATAATAAAATAGCCACAACTTCAGCTCTGGATGATGCAAACTTCTTCTTAGCTCTATCTGACAGGACAACGGCCAACTCCAAAATATTGTATTAACAAGCCCCTTACTTATGATGCATTACACACTCACCCACTCTCTCTTCTGTCTCAGCCTGGCCATATTTGGTAAGATTCTGCAGGAGTGATTTTAAATATACATTCTAGTACAGAACTTTTGGAAGTTTAAGACATGTTGATGTATTTTAATAATGTATAGATAGATTTAGTCGTTCCCGATAACCCTTTTTCGTTTTCTTGTTAGAAAATCGATGGTTACCAAGATAACTGCATAGATCGGCCCCCAGGCATTGTGTGACTAAATAGCAGGGGTTCTCCTCTGCTTTCACTCAGCCTAATTGTTCGTCTTCTATAGACTCACTGTGAAAAGATTACCCACATTGTAACACAGAGTGTAACTACTCCCTTATCAAGAGAGTGTCACTGGTATCAGCTTCTACCCAGTATCCGTCCCCCTCAACTGCATACATTTGTTTGTTAAACCTAAGTATTTATTCGTTTCATAGCATAATGTTTGGGAGTGTCAGTCAGCTCAATTAGCAGTACACACTTAGTCAAGTGTGTACTGCTAATTGAGCTGACTGACACTCCCAAACATTATCATCATCATCAACACATTCATTTATTTCTTACTGATACCACAGTGTAAAAACTTACAATGGTTTTTGTCTAGACAACTTGGGTTGTCATATTTTTTCATTTAATCTTTTCCGCGTTTTCTTATTGTTAATACACTGAATCATCAATTGTAGCTAGATAGGAGAAGTAACATAAGTTTTTGGAAAATTTAGTGCCTGTGCAATGCCGCCAGAGTAGAATAGCTTCACCCCATATCCTCCAATGGGTGTCATAGAAGCCGACTAATGGATCAGAAAAGGGTTATTAATCACCTTATACTCCATCCACCAATCCGCATTTGGCAAGCGTAGTGGACTTGTAACACATCGTTACCGTTTTCCATTTTTTTGTGTCATTCTAATTGCGATGTTTCCTATGAATGATACTAGTAACGCCATCTGTTGGCTGCTATCGAAAGTGTCTCGTCGCACAACTATGAATTTCCATTGACAGCAGATAAGTTTAATAAGTATTTTTTTTAACAGCATCATCACAATTTTGTAATGTAATATTTAAAAAAAAAATAAGGGTTAACTCCAGAATTTTGATTAATTTCAGTGTTAGGAAATTTTGTGTTTCAGGTCTAAGTGACAAGCTCCTCGATTGTTTTTTTTTTGTCTCATGACGTTTTGAGTAGTTTCCGCTTGGATGGGACATTTCCGTTCCACTGTCACTTTTATACAGAATTACTTGCTGGGAGTTTATTGCTCCCTTTTGATTTTCTACTTTATTTTATTTTTTATTAAAAAGATAAACATTGATGTAAGTTGGAGGGCTATCGGTCGCAACGCCATTTGCAAACATGACAAGCATTTGAATCTCAGATCACCAATAAGAGTGACTTTTTTTTTAGAGATGTTAGCTTAAAACAATACATTTTGGAGAACCCGGTGTATGTTTGTCGTCATCGTGTCACTGCGTGCCAATGCACCACATTTAAATTTTTTGTTATGGGTAAGCATCAGCCAAACAATTTTTAAGTTTGATAAAGTGTAAAAGTGTTTGTTTAGTCAGTGTTATTGTAGGTCCCGCTTTTTCTTTTCAGTGCGAAGAGGTTCTTTGTTATTTTGAGTACGATTAACAGTGCATTGCATGTATGTTTTAGGCATAAAGCCCTGCGCTGGATTGTCAAGAGTCTGCAGGCTGCTCAATACTGCTGGTTGGGGTACCAGGCGACGCTGGCAGCTGCATTGGCTATGAGGTTTTGACTCGCAAACAAATGTTTTCTGCATTGGCAATTTTTAACAATTGTCGACAAATTGAAGGACGGTATTTATGAACCTTTTTGTTATAATCTCAGTAATTTATTTATGTTAAATAGACGTTTGCCTCATTATCGGTGACACCTTTATCTCCGTCAATTTTTTTCTTCTTACTTAGGCATCAAACAGTTAGGGATAATTTTAACTATGTTGTAAACTATGTAATGTAGAAATATAAAGCAATTTGTTCCACCCTATAAGAACAACCCTTGCGAGGCTGTATTCATTTAGCATGAGGGTATGCAATCCCTACATGGTATTACTTTATCTATGGTTGTACTAACATAATTTTAAGTATGTGAAGGCTTGTTATTGGAGTCTCCTGACTTCCATCAATGTTTGTGTTTTTGTGTTTTTTTTTTAATATACACTTTTGTTTATTTTTACAACTAAGGTTAGTGTTTTATTTACATCCACAACACATTACTTCTTTCTTGTTTTGTGAGTAAAACAAGTGGCGCCCTTCACACTCCACAGTTTGATCTTGGAGCGCCCGAGAACCCACGAGCTAGCAAAATCAAACCGCAGAGAGGGCTTTACCAACTTATAGTGTTACAATTGGCGCCCAACGTGGGGCCTCTTGAAACAAAGCTCAAGCTGTGAAGTGTGTCTCCTTTTTTTTACTTTCCTTCTCATTTGTTTAATACCATTTTGTGTCAAAATTAATCAATATATTAGTTATGTGTCAAGGGTATAGATGTAAGAGAGGATTCTGTAGATGATTTAAGAAAACTGTTAAGCTCTGATAAAGGTGTCACCAATAATAAACTTAGTAGACAATATTTACTATCCTTATAACTAACCACATGTTGAAATTAAATTATGTCAGGATAAACAATGTTATTTTGAAAAGTGATCATTTGAGCTGTAAGAGAGAATGTCTCGTCACTGTGTAATTTTAAGAATGGAACGTGTAAGTGTCACCAATGATGAGCAACGTAAAACCCAGAATTAACTTATTCTCTCACGCATTTCATGTCTGTCAAAACATTGAAAGTGGTCAAAGTACTGTGGAAACAGCCATAGTTATTTAAAAAGGGGCTATACTTCTGACCAAGAGTGGAAGGATCATTTAAAGTTTGTTAAGTCTTTCCTTTCTAATCAAGTCTTGCCTGTTAGTCCTTTGTTCGACCATTTCTCTGATAGTGTTAGACCTTTTGCTACAATTAATATTTTGGACATTCTTGATAAAATTAATATAATGTTAGCTTCCTCAGCATTAGAAAAGTTCTTACAAATAATATTTTATTATTAATATTAATAATATTTTTTATTAATAGTATTTTTTTACGTAAATACATTTTCTTAGACAATAATAACAATTTTGTGTCAGTTTCTGCTGTAGGTCATCAGAGATCAGTTTTTTTTTTATTGGCTATTTTTTTTGTTAGTCAAGTTCATTTTTTTAAGCATTATTCCAAATGCACTGACCCTGTTTTCGGTGTATATTTTTTGGCAATAATGGACCGCTGTCCTTTTTTTTATAAAAAGTACCCTTAATACTGGATTTCTACTGGCGGCGATTGTGGCGTCATGTCTTATTTTATCTCAACTTTTCATTAGGATGCTTGATATTTGGCACATAGTTAGCCTCAAGCATTTAAATGTAGAAATTAGAGCGGTTAGTAACTCTCAAAATAAGCCCTTACTATTTTGTATTCCATATCTTAGAGCGGTTAAAAAATGAAAATGAAAAATGAAAATGAAAAAGCTCTTTATTTAAATGGACTTTGCTAAGTACTTTTAAATCGTCAAAAGCCCTACCACCATTTCGACGAAATAATTATTTTTCTTAAATAATTATTAGTATGCTGAGACGGAGAAGAAATGGCGAAAGAAACTCCGCAGCTTACAATTTCGTAATGATTTAAAAACATCATTACATGTCCATAGATATATCAATATGAATGAATAAATTACAATTTTAAATGCGTAAATTTGGGCAGATTTTACTCCCACGCATTTGGATCATTTAAATAATCATTTAACTTGTAATAAGCTTTTTTATATAATTTAGATTTTACAGTTTTTTTAAATTTATTAATAGGCAAGTCTCTAATATTCTTCGGAAGCTTATTGTAAAAACGTATACATTGGCCCATAAAGGAATTGCTTATTCTGTGGAGACGAGTTTTATATACAACCAAATCGTGTTTCTTCCTAGTATTTACATTGTGCGTATGACATTTCTCGGAAAAATCCATAATATTTTTCTTTACATATAGTAAGTTTTCCAGTATATATTGTGATGACACAGTCAGAATATTTATCTCCTTGAACTTTTCTCTGAGGGAGTCACGCGGACCCAGTTGATAAATTGCTCTAACAGCCCGTTTTTGCAGCACAAAGATGGTATTAATATCTGCAGCACTCCCCCAGAGAAGAATTCCATATGACATTATGCTGTGAAAATAACTAAAATAAACTATTCTAGCGGTATCTACATCGGTAAGCCGCCTAATAGTTTTAACTGCGTATGCCGCAGAACTTAGTTTACCCGAAAGTTTTACAATATGTGGACCCCATTGTAGTTTGGAGTCTAACATTACTCCTAAGAAAGTTGTTGTTTCCACAGGTTTCAATTCAACTCCATTTATTTGTACATTAGTTTCTACACGTCTCACATTCGGCGTAGTAAACTTAACTACTTTGGTTTTTTTTTCATTAAGCAACAAGTTATTAACATTAAACCAATAAACTACCTTTGCAAGTGCATTGTTAACTTCGTCATAATTATCTAATTTTCTATTTATTTTGAAAATCAAAGATGTGTCATCCGCAAACAATACAATATCATGATTGTCCCTTATGTAGTAAGGCAAGTCATTTATGTACACTAGAAAAAGAAATGGACCAAGAATTGAGCCCTGCGGAACACCTATTGTGACTAGAGAACCTGGAGATCTTTTACCATTTATATCAACTTTCTGTATTCTATTGCTCAGGTATGAAGTCATGAGGTTGAGAGCCTTGTTCCTAATGCCGTAATGGTGTAATTTCCTGACCAGAGTATCATGATTAACACAGTCGAAAGCTTTAGATAAATCACAGAAAACACCAAGAGCGTCACGTGATACTTCCCAAGCAGCAAATACCTCCTTTAACAACTCAACTCCTGCATCAATGGTGGAGCGACCCCGAGTGAACCCGAATTGTTTCTGATGAAATATATTATATTTATTGAAATGCTTTAATAGTTGATTGAGCATTAATCTCTCAAAGATCTTACTTAAAGTTGGCAGAATAGAAACAGGCCGAAAATTTGTGGGATCTGAGGTTTCGCCAGATTTAAATAACGGTATTATTTTACTGTGTTTCATCAGGTCAGGAAACACACCAGAACCAATACAACTGTTAAATACGACAACTAAATAAGGAGCTATTATAGTTATAATGGATGAGATTGTTTTGACTGATAGTCCCCAAAGATCCATAGATTTCTTCAGGTCAATAGACTTAAAGGTATTTATAATATCTTTATAATTAACAGCTGTAAATTCGAAGTTACTGTCACAGGATGGTACATTTTGTTTAAGAAGCTGTTCAGCTGAGGTGGAAGACGACTGAAGTGATTTAGTAGCCAGTATGGGAACATCTGAGAAAAACTTTTCTAATTCCATAGCTACTTCCAAATCAGCTTTAACATTTACATTATTAATCTTTAAGTTAATATTGCGGCAGCGTGTTTGACTCCTGCCAGTTTCACTGTTAATAATATTCCAAGTTTCTTTAATTTTATTAGTAGAATTGTTAATTTTATTTTTTAAGTAAACTGACTTGGCAGTGGAACAGGCTCTTTTGAAAACTTTAGAGTAGTTTTTTACATAGTTAACAAATACTGGATCAAAATCATATGATTTTTTACTATACAAATCGTACAACTTATTCCTGCTATTGTAGATACCAGGCGTTGCCCATTCACTAAAAGTTAGACGATCACAGATCGTCTTTGTTTTTGGCACAAAAGTGTTGGTAAATTCAACATTTATTAGATTAAATAAAGAACTGTATAGCTTATCTGGACAATCATCATAAGGCAACCATGGCAGCTTCACACTTAAATTCGATTTAAACTTTTCAATTCGGCTTGCATTTATAGGAATAAAGCTTATTTTCGTTCTTCGCACTTCAACTTTTTTCCTAGGAAACGATGCTAATTGACCACAATGATCAGAGTGCAACATATTAATAATTGACTTTTGGCTAGGTGTTCGGTTGGTAAAAATATTGTCAATGCAAGTTGCACTTGTTTCAGTAATTCTTGTGGGTTCATAAAAAACGTAGTCCAAATCATACGACTTAAATAAATTTAAAAAATTACAAGTTATTGAATTTGTATCTAGTATGTTAATATTAAAGTCTCCACAGATAACAATTGTTTTAGGACATTTACTGATTTTAAATAGGACATCCTCCATAATTTTTAAAAATTGTTCAAAAGGGGCACATGGAGGTTTGTATACACTAATAACAATGAATTGTTCAAACTCTATACAAGCTATTTCAGTAACTCGCTCAACAGACATACTTACTAGGTCATTTCTTTCCTTACATATAATATTCCTTTTAGTAATTATTAATGAACCACCATGTAATATGTTTTTTCTGCTGAACGAGCTGACAACATGGTGATTACTAAAATTGAACATGAGCTGATGGCTTTTTAGCCAGTGTTCTGTAACACACAGTATATCAATATTATTACAATTCATGAATAGCTCCAATTCTAAATCTTTGCCTGACATCCCTTGAATATTTTGGTGGACTAGGTTAACAAAATTATTTTTACAATTTTTATTCATTGCAATTGAGGAGGATAATATATCTAAAACCTTATGATTAGAATCAAATTTTTCATTATAGTTACTAGTGCCAGAGTTAGTCTCTTTTGTCTCGAAATTTAATTTAAAGAATTTGAGGCAAATTCCAAATTGTCATTGCCCAGCGTCCAATTTGACTGCCCAATAGAGGCAGAAGTTATAGCCAATGAATTGGCTTGTTTAAAAATAAAATAACATAGCGATTTTGCTATTTGTTTTTTGTAAATACTACAAAGAAAATATTTATCATTTGTCAAAAAAAAATTTTTAATGAATCCATTAAAATCAATAATGTCAATTTTTTTATTATAATTTGTCATTAAATGCAATTTCCTATTACACTTAAATCTATAGTCATTTTCTGTATGACTCAATGACTCACTGTAAGGAAAAGTAAATAAAATTATTTTCTCTACATTTAATTTAGACAGGCATTTAAAATATTTTTCCATGACATAGGAATTAGCATTGCCTCGTCTACCAATGAAAATAATTATGGTACTATTAGGGCTGTAAGTACCACAGATCACCTTCTGCAATATTTGGGTATAATTAGCACCTGGAATACAATAATTAGTTACAGGCCGTGCCATATAGTGACACATTGTTTGACCCATATTTTTGCCTAACTCATCACTAAACATAATAACATTGTTTTGTTCTTTATTTATGTTCACTTGAGTCCCACCTTCATCAAGATTATTGTGGGAACAAGTTTGGTTATCTACGAGTGAAACAATTTCGTGTTGTTGATCATATAATATACTTGAAATGCACCCTTCATTTTTTTTTATTTCTGTAACGAGACATGAACATTTTCGTTTTTTATTTAAAGATTCAAAACGCTCTGCATTGTAATTACACATATCTACCATGTCATTTGAAGCAAGTATTTGATAATTTAATTGTTTTTGGGAAATAGTCTGTATGTTTTTTAACATACTTTTTAAAGACTCTTCCAAACTGTCAATTTTTGTCTCTAATTGTTTACTATATATTGTGTAATCAGTAGTTGTTGCAACTGCATTACTCTTAATAATATTTAATTTTTCTATCAATTTCAAATTTTGCAATTTTTGTTTCTTAAAAGAATTATATTGTTTTATGGTTCTTTTTGTCTTATTTATAAACTTATTAACACGTATATATTTCTTTAGTTTCTTAACACTACTAAAATATGTTTCTGAATTAATTTTGGGGCTATTTTCTACATATGACTGTTCCTCGATGAAGCCGGGACTACAAATGGTTAACTCATCGAACAAGCTTTGAGAATGTTTCTCTGTAGACAATTCTTTATTTTGCATTTCCAAATGTTTTACATTTTTATTTGCGAGGCATAAGCTAACCTCCAACTCATTTATTTTACTAAGCGCCTGTTCATGTGTATTACTGCACTCTGTAAAGGATTTTATGATGTCCTGCATATGGTTGCATTGCTCAACAATGTCCTCATACTTAATATGCAGCTCCGACAGTTCACATTTTAATTGTTTGTTTTTTTCCAATATGCTAAGAATTTCAGATTCACTGTCTTCCCGTTCCTGCATTAAACGATCACACAGTTCCCGAGATGCCCGAAGGTCGACCACTACTTGTTTTAGTTTCATCTCTGTGTCCTTAGCAGTGGCCTTACGGGTCATCATTGTGGATGTTTGGAATACAGTAACCAATAATACTCTGAAAAGTATAAAAAGTTGTGTCAGAATAAAATAAAAGAAGAAACAAAATTAAATTTGCAGTAGGTAATCTACTTGTTGTCAACACTTAATACTTTAAATGTGAAGTGTCAGTAAGTGTGTGTCTGCAGGTTACAACAGTCACCGTCAACTTTACTTCCACTATTTGTCAAGTAAAGAGAGATTACATGAACCCAAATGTATGTGAATTGACGTTACTCACTAACAGTAGCTGTGAGTTCTGTGGAGTGTTCTGGATGTGAATTTAATAGTAAATTGAAAAATTATCTTTACAAGACAAATATTATCTATTCCTAATAAATCTTTTATGTTCCTTGACGCACCGTATTAATTACTTGTTACAACAATTAGTAAAATCAAGACACTTATCATTTTAAATATAATCAACTTAAACAATCTTTCCAATGTAGGATGTAGGTAGGTAGCTTTGAAATAAAATTTACTTAAATTATTACTTATTCAAAGGAACTTGGAGAAATAGATAGTAAGTAATAGATAATATTAGTGATAGTTATTATGAAAATAATACTCCCCCAGTAAATAACTTGCAGCCTTAAAACTTATTTTCGACTTTCTACGGTTTGACAGCTATCGACTTAACGTCGATCGAGTTATGTATTTGTAATTTTGGTCGATATAGGCTTGTCACTGCGCCACTATTATTTCCACGGCTTATTATTCACATATACACTTGTATTTAGTCATTTATTATATAAAAGTACACCAATAAATAACTTTAATTCGATAAAATGTTTAGCAGCTTTTTCAAAGACATGTAGTTACTTGTGTTGCCAGACTGACTGGTTAAGTAACTCTTTAATTAAGCCTTATACTAATGTGGACATTAGAGCGGTTAGTAACTCTTAAAATAAGCCCTTACTATTTTTTATTCCATATCTTAGAGCGGTTAAGTAACTCTTTAAATAAGCCTTATACTATTGTGGATATTAGAGCGGTTAGTAACTCTTTAAATAAGCCTTATGCTAATCTACAAATTTATTGTAGAACTTCTTTTCGTAGGAGTATATAAGACATGACTTCATAGTAATTTTAGTGGTATATTTGCGTCATTGCCTGTGAACATCTTTATTTAAGCAGTAATTGCACGAGTCCTAGTTTAACTATTATTCTAGGTACTTGGCATGTTAAGGACATTGAAGGCACACCCTGAGGCTGTGTTTCCTGCTGTTTAATTTTCAGATGGAGGCTGGTGAAGTTTTTTTTTTCCCTCTTTTTTTTCATTACAGAGAGGGTATTGTAACACATCGTTACCGTTTTCCATTTTTTTGTGTCATTCTAATTGCGATGTTTCCTATGAATGATACTAGTAACGCCATCTGTTGGTTGCTATCGAAAGTGTCTCGTCGCACAACTATGAATTTCCATTGACAGCAGATAAGTTTAATAAGTATTTTTTTTTAACAACATCATCACAATTTTGTAATGTAATATTTAAAAAAAAAATAAGGGTTAACTCCAGAATTTTGATTAATTTCAGTGTTAGGAAATTTTGTGTTTCAGGTCTAAGTGACAAGCTCCTCGATTGTGTTTTTTTTTGTCTCATGACGTTTTGAGTAGTTTCCGCTTGGATGGGACATTTCCGTTCCACTGTCACTTTTATACAGAATTACTTGCTGGGAGTTTATTGCTCCCTTTTGATTTTCTACTTTATTTTATTTTTTATTAAAAAGATAAACATTGATGTAAGTTGGAGGGCTATCGGTCGCAACGCCATTTGCAAACATGACAAGCATTTGAATCTCAGATCACCAATAAGAGTGACTTTTTTTTAGAGATGTTAGCTTAAAACAATACATTTTGGAGAACCCGGTGTGTGTTTGTCGTCATCGTGTCACTGCGTGCCAATGCACCACATTTAAATTTTTTGTTATGGGTAAGCATCAGCCAAACAATTTTTAAGTTTGATAAAGTGTAAAAGTGTTTGTTTAGTCAGTGTTATTGTAGGTCCCGCTTTTTCTTTTCAGTGCGAAGAGGTTCTTTGTTATTTTGAGTACGATTAACAGTGCATTGCATGTATGTTTTAGGCATAAAGCCCTGCGCTGGCTTGTCAAGAGTCTGCAGGCTGCTCAATACTGCTGGTTGGGGTACCAGGCGACGCTGGCAGCTGCATTGGCTATGAGGTTTTGACTCGCAAACAAATGTTTTCTGCATTGGCAATTTTAAACAATTGTCGACAAATTGAAGGACGGTATTTATGAACCTTTTTGTTATAATCTCAGTAATTTATTTATGTTAAATAGACGTTTGCCTCATTATCGGTGACACCTTTATCTCCGTCAATTTTTTTCTTCTTACTTAGGCATCAAACAGTTAGGGATAATTTTAACTATGTTGTAAACTATGTAATGTAGAAATATAAAGCAATTTGTTCCACCCTATAAGAACAACCCTTGCGAGGCTGTATTCATTTAGCATGAGGGTATGCAATCCCTACATGGTATTACTTTATCTATGGTTGTACTAACATAATTTTAAGTATGTGAAGGCTTGTTATTGGAGTCTCCTGACTTCCATCAATGTTTGTGTTTTTGTGTTTTTTTTTTAATATACACTTTTGTTTATTTTTACAACTAAGGTTAGTGTTTTATTTACATCCACAACACATTACTTCTTTCTTGTTTTGTGAGTAAAACAAGTGGCGCCCTTCACACTCCACAGTTTGATCTTGGAGCGCCCGAGAACCCACGAGCTAGCAAAATCAAACCGCAGAGAGGGCTTTACCAACTTATAGTGTTACAGACTTTTACCTAAACCTCCTTCGATGACAAGTAGATGCCTTGTGTCCTAGCAGTAGGTCGAATTATAAAGGCTGTTATAGTGGGATGGTGATGGTAGGAATAATGGAGTAGGAACTTGAGGCAAGCTGAAAACCTGTCATATAACTCTCCTATAATACCGTAACATAGAGCTGCAGACCTGGCTGAGAATTAGTTAAAGTAGTGGCGCTACAACTCATAGACATCCAAAGTCCTTGAGGTAAACTAAAATGTTTTTATCATTAAATTGGTAAAGAATAATAAAATAAATAAGCCAGTCCATTTCGGCGGTTTCTTCATGTGGAATAGAATCCCTTTGAGCCCCCTATCGACACAACACTTCACTTTGCCAGATGCTTGCAAGTGTTTAAAAAAATTATTGAAAAAAATGTGTTTGAGGCAAATTTAATTTTTAACAGGGTATTATTATTATGATAAAAAAATAAATATTATAATAAATACAGATCATTTCAGTGGGATATTTTACCTCCTAGGTGATCGAGAAAGTTACGTATTCGTTTGTAGTATTGTAAGTTCTATTACAGTCTATAGAAGTCTATAGTAAGTTTATAGTCGTCCGACGAGCGTATCTATACAGGGCAATCGGGAGGGGGACGCGGGACGAGCGGGGTGTGTGTGTGTGTGTGTGTGTGTGTGTGTGTGTGTGTGTGTGTGTGTGCGAGCGTGCGTGCGTGCGTGCGAGCGTACGTGCGTGCGTGTGTGTGTGTGTGATCATCCATTTTGATATCTAAGCGGACGCGATTTTTTTACAAAATGTTTTAGGGGTCCCGATTCCGGTATACAGCATCTGTTTTGAGATCCAAGATGGCGGACGTGACTTAAACTTAATATCAATTTGGGTGAAATTTTCGTGGTTTTCGGGATTCCAATTCCGAATACAACATCTATTTTGAGACACGATGGCAGACGTGACTTTTTATCTAAATATCTATATGGGTATCATTTTCGTGGTTTTCGGGGGTCCCGATTCCAAATACAGCATCTATTTCGATATCCAAGATGGCGGACGCGACTTTTTTTTACAAAATGTCGATATGGGTATCATTTTCGTGGTTATTTTCAGTCCCGATTCCGAATACAACTCCCATGTTGCGATCCAAGATAACATTAACGATACCCATATTGACAATTTGTTAAAAAGTCGCATCCGCCATCTTGGATCTCAAAATAGAGTCTGTATTTGGAATCGTGACCCCCGAAAACCATGAAAATGATACCCATATAGATATTTAGATTAAAAGTCGGAATTGCGACCGACGATAATGATACAAATATTCATATTTTATTTAAAAGTCGCGTCTGCTGTGTTGGATCTCGTCATTGCCATTTTGCGTAACAGATTTACATCAACATAAAGAACAATGAAACATTTTTTTCTTTTTACATTATATTCCTTATACTTACCCTACACTACATAAACCACACCAACAATCAAAATCAAATGTAGAATTAGACTTAAATTAAAAATGTGATAACCAAGACAAAAACGGCATTTTCCCCAACTTCAAAGGCATGGGATACATCAATGGATGTATTTTCACTGTGGTTTTATTGTGTGAGAGAGAGCGTTTATCTGAAGAGTTATTTCATGTATTTTGGGTTGTTTTTTAAAGGATTCTAGAATGTTTACCTCACTTTTGCGATTTTCACTTGTTTTACAGAACTTGCGATATAATTCAGTATTCGTGTTCATTGACGATATCACAATAACTTGAACCTACCATATGAATTTTGGAGTAATTACTCCCTTTAAGAGGTTAATTGGAGTAACTTGCCATATTTTTAATTAACACTTTAAATAAAAAAAAAATTAAATGTTAGTTAAAAATACTGGGTGTAAAAGACATGAACAGTCAAACGAGAACCATGTATTCTATACATCAAAATAAGACATATTTCAAAAAAAATATTGCTGGGAAATGATTTTTATTTTTTGGTGTTAAAAAGAATTTCAAATTGTATCGCGCAATGTAAAGGGCTCAACTCGCACGCAACTCGCAAAACCGCGATATTTTTGCTTGACGGCGGCCCCGTTCGTTAGTGTCCGTGCCCATCGAGTGAGCTACATTGAACGCTAACGTTTTGAAGCCATTTTTTGTTATGAAATACTAAAAAAAATGATAATGTTTCTTTGGACAATAATTAAGAAATAACGTATAAAATACGTTTTCATAAAAAAATGAAAAAAAAAATTATGACTTTGACCTTCAATAAAATCGCAACTATCAATTTCCCAGGTATAGTCTGAAGGAAAAAAAATGTTATGATGGTGAGCAGAATACATGGTTTTCGTTTGACTGTTCATGTCTTTTACACCCTGTATGGCACCACCGTAAGTGGCAGTGGGCAGGGCGCAGGGCACATAGCTAGGAGGACTGACGGGCGCCCTTAACGGGCGGGAAGGTCCTCCAGTGGCGACCACGTACCGGGAAGCGTTGGTACGGTAACCTTACCAGATTACACCTTGTGGAATGACAATCTGGTAAGGGTCGCGGGAATTAAAAATATAATAAATACTCCACAATTCATATAGGTTTAAGTTATTACAATATCGTCAAGAAACACGAATATTGATATTATATCACAAATTCTGTAAAAAAAGTGAAAAATTGAGAAAGTGAAGAAAATATTCCAGAATGCCTTAAAAACCTAAAATACATGAAATGGCTCTTCTCTTCAGATAAACGGTCTCTGTCACACTTCAACTTACATAATTAATAAGACTTCAGTAGTCACACGAATACGTAACTTTCTCGATCACCTGGCAGGTAAAATGTCCCACCGAAATAGCTGTTTTTATAATAATATTTTTTTAAAATATTCTGTTAAAATTTCAACTTGCCTCAAATACATTTTTTTAATATATTTTTAACAGTTTTGCCATATGCTTCCAAACCTAACACCTAGGAGACTACTAAACGATCAAAGACGCTAGATTCCCTCGAGGGAATCTGGCGTCTTTAGGGCGTGCGAACTGGATGGGGAAAGGGTAGGGTCTATTAGTAGGGTGGACGGACACCAATTATGTGACGCCTAACCCGCTGCATCATTTATGTTAAGTTATGAGCTTTTTATGTTATAATGGACTCTTTTTGACATCGTTTTTGAATAAGTATTAAATAACTTTTCTTTCCTTGTTTTAGGAGTACCTATATATACATTATTGTGTTGTCGTTGATATTACTTGACACGTCTTCATATTCATCATCAGCGCTACAATTGAGCAGTTTTGAGCTAAATCGTGCACGGCGCGACTCCCCGGTTCCTTCGAGGTGAGTTTCCAAGATCAGATTACATACGTGAATCACGTACTGACTGACCCTGACCTGATTAATTTAGTGTTCGTAGTTTCATAGGCGCGTATTCGTCATTAGACGCTTGGTGTACGTACGTACGCCTGCTCGCGGCTTGCTTACATACAAAATGAAGGTTTGAACAGTATAGACATTTCAACTATGACGTTATTTTATTTTCTGTAGCACTTTAAGTGGCTTCACAATAGTTTTTTAAAGATTCGTAATGTTACGAGCTAGGGGTTCGTAAATTTAGATAGAAACACCTGGTGACACTGATGAGACTTTATTCCGGACAC
The DNA here is from genome assembly GCA_955850985.1 of Elophila nymphaeata. Taxonomy (NCBI): domain Eukaryota; kingdom Metazoa; phylum Arthropoda; class Insecta; order Lepidoptera; family Crambidae; genus Elophila; species Elophila nymphaeata. The sequence goes on along the minus strand of OY039071.1, from coordinate 24,699,952 downwards.
CACTCTAAAGTTTACATTACCAAGCAACAAGGTCCAATCACAATGCTAACTTAATCCGTAGTATTCGCCTTAGTCGGTATATCACACTAGATCACTTAGAGAGTATCGCTTTGACCCGCACTTGTTCGCTTCTAAACTTAGAATGTCCATACACTGCAATCAACAGTCCTTTTATACTACGCAAAACGAAATCACGCAAATACTAGAATGTTCCACTATTATCTTGAACAAACCACAAAGTTCATGTGACGAATATAAACCTTATGTCATAGGACGAATATAAACCTTATGTCATAGGACTGTAGGTTCATTTTTGCTCGAACGTTCCCATCGTTTTTAGAAGTTTCTCGTGTAATTCGTATAGGTCCTTCTGGAAGCTTCGATTACTTTCTCAAACATTCTATTTCTCGTGATTTCTACGGCAATTTACGTATTCGTAACACTGCCCCCTTCTTAGAGATGCTCGTCTCGAGCATCATCATTGCTTGTTCCCCAACTCAGTCACGGGGAATGGCCCGGCGACATCTACTGCAATGCGTTCCCAGGGTACAACGTTGTACAGTTTCAAGTTTCCTCGTCTCCGTGTATGCGGCCCTTTTACTGCAGCACATGTAGTGCACTTGCGGCACCAATTCCGCAGATCTTCACGACAGTGGAGCCAATAAAACCTCTCTCGTACTTTTATTAGTGGCCTCCTAAAGCCGAGATGACCTCCCGAAACACCATCGTGTATCATACGGAGAACCTCTGGAACTTTGATTTTTGGAACAACTACTTGCAGGTGGAACTCTCTGCCGGTACTCTTTTCCCATCTCCGGTAAAATATTCCATTTTGTATAATAATTTGTCCCATTGCGCCCAGTACGCTTTAGTTATAGCACTCTTACGTGCCACCTCGCTCCATGTTGATTTTACGTCTCCTCGTTTCTTCCACCTGACGATGTTACGAAGGTCCTTATCGTTTTCTTGGGCCTTTCTAAAAGCATCCTCTTCCCAGGATTCCAAAGGAGCTGTCCGAGTGAGCTTCAGAGTTTGCTCTTCGGACTCTTCTTTAACGCAATGCTTGCAATCCTTTGAGCTTGGCGTTGAACTCCATTTCTTTATCCACACAACTTCCTTACATTCTCCGATGGCTTCGCCTTTACTTAAGTGGACCTCGTGATCATCCAGATTCAGCACATTGGCAACTGCTCTATGTCCTCTTCTAACTAAAGTTCTGTAGGCTTGAGCTTCTGCACGTCCGGGTATGACAATGTTTCTCAGACTGGTTACTTTTCCGTGTACCCCACCAAGTATGAAGAGTCTTCTTTACCACACTTAAATATTCCATCAGCAACATCTATTTTGCAGTTGTATTTCTTCATGAAGTCCAAACCCAATATGCAATCATCCATGATGTCATCTATAATGACGTCATTAATGGTACGCCACTTCTCCCATGTGAATGATAACTGACATTTCTCCAATGATGGGTATTGGCTTTCCCGAGGCGGAAAGAAGCCGACAGGTGACTTTCCTCTTGCTTCTCTTCTCGGACTCGACTACATCCGGTCGAATTATTGTTCTCGAGGCTCCTGTGTCAATTGTTATTTTACAATCATTACCATTTATCTTTCCGGCTATTGCAATGCTCTTCCCATTATGTGCATGTAAGATGATGGTTGTCGGGACATTTTCCGCGCCGTCAGCCAGTACTCGCCAGCTAGTTCTGGCTGTTACTCGCTTCGAAGATTTGTATTTCTTCGTCAGCTCCTCGATACGCTCCTTCAGTGGGCAATTGAACTGGAGGTGCCCTCTTTCTCCACACTTGTAGCACATGGCACGGAATCCTTTCTTGTATATAGCTTTTACCTCTTTCACCTTCTCGTGACTTCTCGAACCTTATGGCTCTGCCGGATGTCATGCCTTACAGCTTCGACCTCCAAGGCGTGCGCTAATGCTTCCTTAAGGGGCGGGCAAGAGGTATTGTTAGTTTGACGCATGTTTAAGACGTTTAACAACACTTCTTGCCTAATTTTATCTATCTGTCCCAATAGATAAAATTGGCAAATGGCCTTGGGGGAGAGCGCAGGTCGTGTTGATCCCCAAGGCAAGCCGGGCTGTTGTCCTTCACGTGGTTGCTGCCTGTTATTGGTCTGATTCCCTATGAAACAGACGTAACTGAAATGGTCAGACGCTTAGCCTACCTTTTTATCCTCTTTATTCATAATCCTCACCCATCCCATAACATCCCATCTTTCCTAAGGCTGACCCACACCACAAAGGCCTTCGGTTTCGACGGGAGATGAAGGGCGACCCGTTGAACTACCCAGCCCTTCCTGCGTTAAGGCCTACGCAGTCGATCGCCGTACGGGAGGATGAAGGAGTCCTGGGAGGCTGAGTGGAGCGAGAGTCGGTGGTTGTTACTCTCGTGACGCAACACGCCCCTTTGGTCCTAATTTCTGCCTAAACGGTTGCCCCTCATGGTAGCCCTGTGAGGGGAAATGGCCCCCGTGTCCCGTCAGAGGGACACCGGCTAGGAGTGGAGTGGTACGGCAATGGCCATGCTGACGGAGCAAGAGTGTGCAGACTGTTCATCTGCACATTTCGAGCACCCGATGTCGCGCCCCCTTGCCAACTCACTACCCCTATATCTGTCCAATAATCCTAGTGCGCCAGTATTGGGCACTCCCAGATGTGCGGGCTCCATGGAGGATGGGAAATTGGATAGACGAAAAATTTGTTTACTTTAACTATGGATACAAATGTGAACAGCAACCCTACTGCTCCCGACGGGAAACCGAAGGGATACTGCAGTGATCTCGGGCGGAAGGCTAAAACCCAAAACCCGATTGATCTTGCACCTTCTGCGAGCAACAGTGCTCTCGAGATAGCGGGGAAACCCGTACATCCAGTTGGTCTTCCATCTGCGGTGGACAGCAGTGCCCTTGGGCGAGCGGGGAAACCTGCAAACCCAATGAAGCTTGCTCCCTCTGCGGGTGGTAGTGATCCTGGTAAAACGGGGGAAGCTGGTACCTCGATTGAGCTGGCTCCTCTTAAATCCGCTCCGCAACATCCAGTTACGGAAAGTACCAGACTACTGATTAGTGGTTGGTCGGCGGCCGGCGGAAGGGAACGTAAGGCTGGCGAACCCCCTGCAAAGGGAGCTAGCAGGCCATCGAACCCGACCGACGTGCGCGGACCGGCTACTGATCAGCCTTCTGGTAAGCGCAGGAAGAATCGGCGGAAGATGAAGAAGAAGGTGACCGCCGCCACTTCCTCCCCCAACGAGACCCCATGTAGCAGCAGGACGTTGGAGACGCAAGTGGCAACTGAAACACGGGGCAACCCGAGTCTTGGTCAGCCGCAAGCGAGGCCACTCCCTGACAGCAACAAGGTGGTCTCGGCAGCGACAGGACAGCGGAAGGGTAAGGCAAGGGCTAAAAGGGCCAGACTCGATGAGACAACGTCTCCTCGGGAGCCCAAGAAGCTCAGGCTAAACCCATCCGACGGTCCAAGACCTGCCACCTACGCAGCTGCAGCAAACACTATCAGAACTCCGGTGTTTCGAATCGCCATCACCTCGCCGACGAGTGGGTTCATCTCACGGACGGCGGCTGATTTGATCCAGGAGTTTCTGATGGATAGGATCGATGACCTGGCAATGAGCGAGGACCCTAACATCCGTGGACCCGCTTTTTGTGGAAGACCTACCTTCATCGACGGAAGCCTGAGGTTGAACTGCATGGATCAGGTGACCGTCGACTGGGTCAAAACCACCTTGACCAACTATGCTCCCCCGGATACGGATGGCCTCATCGTTATGAGGTCTGAGGACATCCCACAACGTGTCCGGTGCGGGATCCTGCTGCCAAGGATTGAGACTGACCGGATCATGATCGGTCGACGTCTCAGACTGGTGAACACATGGGCGCAAGTCGACAGATGGCTACTCCATGCGATTCACGCACAGGAAAAAACAGGTACGACATTCATTGTGGTAATTGTACCGGAGAATGTCGTACCTCTTATACTGCAGAGGGGCCGTAAACTCTGCTACGGACTCGGAACGGTTTATATGAAATTCCGAGACGCCAAGGGGAAGTTCGCCAGCACATCGCCGACGAGCGAGCCCAAAGCGCCCTCGAGAACCGTTCCGAGTCCGAGTGCAGTGCTGGAGCTGGGTAAGGAGCCTACAGGCAACGAACCCGGGCCAGCCCAAGAAACGGTCCAGCTGGACATTGAGGACGGGCTCCCCAATCTTGAGGAGCTCATTCTTGGAGGGGATGACAGCCAAGATGGCATTCCCCTCTAACGCACCCGTCCTCCAAATTAACCTCCACCATAGCGTCGCGGCGACGGCTCAAGTGCGAAGGTGGTTGGAGGTCAACAACACGGCCGTCGTTCTGATCCAGGAGCCGTGGATCAGAGGCGGTACAGTACAAGGGCTCTCCGGTTTAGGAGGTAAGCTTGTGTGTGCCGCAAACAACGACATAAGGGCCTGTATCTACATTTCAAGTAACATTAAAATACAGCCGCTAATGGATTTCTGTTCCAGAGACCTATGTGCCGTAAGACTGATACCTAATCAAGATAACAGCTACCTTGACCAGGTCATTGCATCAGCATACATGCCAGATGGAGAGCAGGTCCCACCAGAAGAAGTGGCTCGTCTGGCAAACTTCTGCGAAAGAAGCAGACTTGAGCTGATCATCGGTACAGACTCCAACGCTCACCATCCACTGTGGGGCATGGATCAAGCTAACAACACCTTTTATTTGAATTCCTTCTGTCAACTAACCTAGAAATACTAAACAGGGGCATCGAACCTACCTACGTCGGAAGACGCTGTAGGACTATCATTGACCTCACACTGGCGACGCCAAAAGCGGCTGAGCGGATAGCTGAGTGGCATGTCTCTGATGAGGCCTCCTGCTCCGACCATCGGTGGATCTGTTTTACACTGCAGGTACCTCTCATTACCGTCATACCTCGTAGGTACCCGCGAAACACAGACAAGCAGCGGTATGCACAGCACATTGCAGCACGTCTAAACGCAAGCGACTACAGTGGTAGATGTTCGGACGTCACACAAATAGAAAAACAGGTAACGGACCTTAACGATGCCATCATGCACAGCTTCGAAATAGCCTGCCCTCTCAAACAGCCGCAGATAACCAAACCGGGAAAAAACCATTGGTGGGGACCCGAGCTGGAAAGGCTACGCGCAACAGTGAGGAAAAGGTTTAATAGAGCTATGAACACTAGAAACGATACAGACTGGGACAACTACAAAGCAGCCAAAGCTAAGTACAAAAAACGTATTAGATATTGGAAAAATGCATCTTGGAGAAGTTTCGGCAGTGAAATAGAATCCAACATGCAGGCAAATCGAATCAGGAAAGTCTTGGCCAAACAGGGTACTTGCGAAATGGGAAACCTACGCAAACCTGATGGCACTATGTCACTCAGCCCAGATGAGAACATGGAGACCCTCCTCAAAACACATTTTCCAGATTGCCACTCCACAAATCAGGTAAGCTGGCAGGACACCCACGTTATGCCTACAGAGGAAAACTGGAATCTAGCCTGTGAGATTATCACAAAGCAAAAGGTAATGTGGGCTATAAATAGCTTCTCACCCTTCAAAGCAGCAGGTACTGACAACATCTTCCCAGCACTTCTACAGTGGGGAGGCGAGAGCATCACTCTTACACTCACAAACATACTTCAGGCCTGCCTGGCTCACCAGTACATCCCCTATCAGTGGAGAGGTATAGGTAAAATTTATACCAAACCCAGGTAAGTCTGATTATACAGATCCCAAGTCCTTCAGGCCCATTAGTCTAACATCGTTTTTACTAAAGACGCTTGAAAGACTATGCGACAGGGAGCTCCGCAGTGGACCACTGAGTAGTGCTCCACTTCACGCAAACCAGCATGCCTACAGCGCCGGCAAATCCACGGAATCGGCACTGCATCAGGTAGTTGGTAAGATCGAACAAGCGCTGCAGAACAAGGAGATCTGTCTAGGTGGCTTCATAGACATCGAAGGTGCCCTTGACAAGACAAACTTCTCCAGCATTGAAGCTGCCTTACTAAAGCATGGAGTAGAGCGGCTTCTCTCGGGCTGGATAGTTAACATGTTACGCAACAGGTATGTAAGGGCATACGGGGACAGCAACCGGGGGGCCTTTGTGGTGAGAGGATGTCCACAGGGAGGAGTTCTGTCGCCACTCTTGTGGAACCTGGTTGTTAATGAACTCATTGACCGACTCAATGCCAGATACTATTTCACCGTCGGCTACGCAGATGACATCACCATACTGACTGTAGGGCGATGTGCTAGCGTAGCATGTGACACCATGCAATCAGCACTACGAGTTGTGGAAAAGTGGTGCAGAGAACACGGCCTAACCGTCAACCCCAGCAAAACGGAACTGGTAATGTACACAAACAAGCGGAACCTAGGCAACTTCAGCCTGCCCAACATGTTTGGAACAACACTCAGTCTGTCAAAAGAGGTAAAATATCTGGGTATTATCTTAGACAGCAAACTGAACTGGAGCAGTCACGTGGAACGTAAGCTAAAGTCAGCCAGCATTGTCTTATGGCAATGCCGCAGGATGGTAGGCAAGCGATGGGGACTAGCACCAAAAATCTTCAAATGGCTTTATGATATGGTCATAAGGCCCATGGTAAGTTACGGAGCTCTAGTATGGTGGCCGAGGACGAATTTGACGACCTGTGCTAACAAACTGGAAAGCTTCCAGAGACTCGCATGCTGTGCAATCACAGGATGTATGAGAACAACCCCAACAGCAGCAATGGAAGCGATGCTTAACATGCCCCCGCTACACATGCACATACAACAGACAGCCGCTGAGTCAGCGCTGAGACTGAAGCACCTAAAGCTGGTAAAGTATGAAAAGGTAAAACATTTTGATAAACTAACACATGACTGGATAGACACACCTCTGGCAGAGGCCATCAGCGACAAGGTGAAACCTGTCTTCATCTTTGATAAGAAGTATAAAATACACTTATCGGAGATATCCAGTCAAAGTACAACTCACAAAGCACTAACCATCTTTACTGACGGCTCAAAAATGAGCTCAGGTACAGGTACGGGTGTTTTCTCTGAGGATCTAAACATGAAAATCACAATGCCCTTAGGAGCTCATAGCACAGTCTTCCAGGCTGAGTGTATGGGCGTAATTTTAGCAACCAGGGCAATTCTAGTGAGAGATGTAACAAACACTAACATTATCATATTCTCTGATAGCAAATCAGTTTTACAAGCCCTAAACAACAACGTGATTCGCTCTAGCCTCATTCACGAGTGCCATTTGGGACTAAACATGGTAGGAACAACGAACTCTATCACCCTGCATTGGATCAAAGGGCACAGTGGTGCACGAGTGTCACGGTCTAAACCGTCTTTCAATATACTTACGTTGATTTTTAATAAAAATCCATACAAACAAAGCATCACATAACTATCAACTATATTAATTAAATATTTTATACTAATGTTAACTTTTACTTGTTTTTAAAACAAATATAAACACAGCAATTGTGCTTGTGAATAAACTTGTTTTGATCTGTTTACTAATGACAGTTCTCATGTCGGCTAACGCCGATACCCGCTTCTAAATTCTATTATTTATAATAATGATTCTGACTACCCTCCATTTTAAAAATATCTCGAACTTTGTATACAAGCCTTTTGGCCCATCTAATTTGTGCCATAAATTAATTAAATAACTAATATATTTTAACTTGTATTTTCTGCCCATGGAAAATCTGATAAACATTTTAAATCATTTTTGTTTACATGTTTTACTGCAGCAACCATAGATACAGATACTCTGTATAAACCGTCCTTTGGTTATGGCTGCATTATTCATTAAACGGAACTCCCACTACAAATTTTTGGGAAAGTTCTCGAAGTAATTAAGTATATAAACTGTAGCTCGGAGAAACTGGGTCTCTTCTTCCATTTTCTCCAGCTACAGTTTGGTAATCTTTCTTGTCGTTATATCTGTAGTACGCGATCCCCGAACTAGGAGATCCTATCTACGGGCAGCCGCCTACCCTGCTGCTCCGCTGCTGTGCTTCGAGCCACCCTACCGGCCGAAGCTGAACCCACGCCGACCACGCTGGTAGTCGACGTGCCTGGTTCCTGCCGCTTCCTGCGCTAACCTAGCTAAGCTAAGTCTCTCTTTCTAAAGTGCGAGAACCCCAGTGCGAAAGCCTACCCGCGCCCTGAGCTAATAAACAGTGTTAAGTTTAACTAATCCTTTATTTCTCTCTTTTCTGCACATCTGGCCGTGCTTCCCACGGTCAGAGCGTGTCAGTGGCGCCCAACTCGCTCAGGGTTCTTCGCTCTGTGGTTCTCATTTTTTTTTTCTCTTTTTTATTTTAATTTTTGGTTTAGGTGGGTACCTATTTTTTTTTAATTTTTGGTATAATTATATTATAACGTGCGAATAATTTTCATTACGTGATAGCCCTAAGCTATTACTATTCTTTTTACTAAAATAAGGTTAATTTTTGCCGGTTGTTCGTTTTTTATTAGCTACCCACTTAATTTTTTTTTCTCTAACGCTGCAATTGAATTGTTTCGCACACACTCGCCTTAGCCTCTTTTGTAAGTTATAGTGTTGTACTTTACTATGGCGGAAAATACAAGTATTAATTTCCTTTCATTACAAAAATCTGAGCTCGAATATGAGGTTGCTTTGCGCGGTCAAACTCCGGCTGACACTGTGTTCGAATTAAGAAAGCAGATAGTGAAATTGAATAAGGAGTTTCCAACTGAAACAATTTCACTTTCACATTTGCCTCCTTCTGAGGATTTAGACGGAGTTGTGGCTTATTTGGATAAATCATTTAAAATTATAAAATCTTTAAATAACAAATTCGATAAAAATTTATTTTTGAGAACGGAAGTCTTACTCAACCATATTTATCACCGGTTAAATAGGATCGAGGTTGACGAGTATGATTTGGATGCGGTTCTTTCCGACTGCAAACAAAATTTTGAGTCGCAAATGACCGAACTTAGAACATTGTGTTACAAGTTCCGCTTCCTGTAGCGCGCTAATTCTATATCTAACCTAATAAATAATCATTGTCACCTTCATCACTTCACTTAATTATTAATTTGTGAAATACTAATTATAATAACTGTAGATTACTTAAAAATATCTAAAATATAGCTAAACTTTAATTGTGTTATACAGTTCTTACTTCCGGTTCATGAAATATAATTGTTTTGCCTAATAATAACTATAATATTTTATATATCTATAAATAAATGCAACCAATAATTATAAAATATTTATTTAATCAATTACTTTGTATTTAGTCTTCGTATTATATAAAATAGTTTATTGTGACACAATTTTGTAAGAAAGTATAAAAGTTGTCGTCGTCCATTTTGCTCTCTCATTATTAAAACGCTCGTCGAACAGTCGAGACCAAACTTACTGGTTGTTATTTCTCCACTCTGAACTCTGTCCGTTACAATTGTCACCATCTAGTAAGACTACCTTAACTGTTGACGATTTGCAAAGGGCAATCATTGGTCTAACTGTTGATAAAAACCGTACTCCGGATTTATCAAAACTAAAATTTAATGGCAAGTCGTGTGTGCGTGCATTCGTTCAAAAAGTGGACGAATTTGTTGAAGCAAGAGGCATTGATCATGATAAGTTGCTGTCTTTTGGCTATGAAATTTTCACGGACGATGCTCTTCATTGGTTCCGGTGCATTAAGCCCAAGGTGGATAGTTGGTCTCAGGTCGTTGATGCTTTGAAATCGGATTTTAGTCCACATGATTTTGACTACCAATTTTTGTCAGAAATTAGGTGTCGTTTTCAAGGCGAAGGCGAAAATATTAGTATTTACCTATCTAACGGGTGTAAAAGACATGAGCAGTCAAACGAAAACCATGTATTCTACTCACCATCATAACATTTTTTTTCTTTCAGACTATACCTGGGAAATTGATAGTTACGATTTTATTGAAGGTCAAAGTCATATTTTTTTTTTCATTTTTTTATGAAAACATATTCTCAACATTATTTCTTAATTTTTGTCCAAAGAAACATTATCATTTTTTTAGTATTTCATAATAAAAAATGGCTTCAAAGCGTTAGCGTTCAACGTAGATCACTCGATCCGCGCGGACACTAACGAACGGGGCCATTGAACTCCGTGCGCGTGCATCCTGAGTGCAAAAAATTACCACGCGGGCGACTAACATTTATTACCCTTTAACAGTTGATTATGAGGAGAATGAGATCGATAGCGCCGCAGTCGTGCATTATTAGTAATAATCACGAAAGTTAAGCTACCAAGTGCGCGGTCGGCACTCGGATGGGTGACCGAAAATTTATAAATTTGGAGCAGGGTAGGCAAAATAATGATCAGCTGATGAGTTAATGATTAAATTACCTAATCAACGTGTTAAAACTTAATTTATTTAAGTATTGGACCCGCAGTCAGCTGACTAATAAATTATTAGATCTACCTACCAACCAGGTAGGGTTGAACAAAGTAATAAACGATCAACCATCCAATAACCTGCCGTCAAGCTCAGACCGCCAAGTAGTAAGCATCTACATTACCTGGTTATTAAGTCTTTTATCACTGATAAAGAATTAGGTACGTACTTTGTTGATTTACCATACAAGTAACAGATAGGTATTGAATAACTACCTACATAAAACGGTGATTTCAATTTCATACACATCAAAAAAGTTACTTCTCATTCTTTTACATTTTTAAAATCACAGTGCCTGTAAAAAAATGAGTTTTCTTTTACGTTCAATTTGATATAAACTTATGACTTTAAGGATAGCGAGAAAACATATCCAGATAGGATAGGACCCACAATTCCAAATTTATTCCATAATAATGTAAGAATTTACGCTTTGACTTTAGTTCCTACGTAGATGTGTAGGTATGTTAGTAAGGACTGACAATTTCTTCAAGTTCCAGAGACGATAACATTTTGAAGAAAGCTTTAAATGAATTAAGGCATGATTACTTATTTTACACTTGTTATAAAATTTAATAACAAGGAAGAAAGGTACAGAAAATAAAATACCTACATTCAATCAAGCATTGCTTCGTAACCTAGCAACGCGCGGGAAACTCGTGTCGCGGCAGGCGCTTTGGCCGGCGGCCGGCGCGGGCGGCGCGAGCTCAAAAGAGTTACCTACGTACTGCGCTTGCATACAATGTTGCCAACTTAGTGTTTGCTCTAAACCTAGTAAAATCTTTTTTTTGTTCATTGTGTTGTTTGCGATAATTTAATTCAATGTTTACTGTTTAACGTCATAACCGAGCACCAAAGCAGTAATTACTTTTTACTTCGCGTTGCATGAATAAACGGTAATGTTAAAACAGGAATTAACACGATTTGTTAATCAATAATTATTAAATCAGTAATTACTGGTGAGATATGGCAAGTGTACTACACACACCATCACTGATAAATTGGCACTCTGATAGCGATTGATTTATTTGGTTAAATGTTTTTTTTTACATACCTAAGTTGAGTTATTTATTGTATCTGCGCCAAATCTGAAACGATTACGACAATTATTTTTTGTTATAAAGGTCGTAATAGCAGATTGGTTTCTTTTACATTAAAAACTGCCAAAGTACATGAATAAACGTTCATGTCAGCTTATAAAAAGTAGTTCGCCGTCACGACCGACCGCCATATTGAATTCGTATCTGTCGCTAAGCGGGCCTCGTAAAAAATATTGTTTGCGGAGTGTTTTCTTGTAAACGACCACCAGAAACATTAAAGTTATCCTAAAACGGAGTTGCTTATCATACGAAAGTAATTTTCTATTCACATCAACTACTGTTTCACATAACAATACAATTTGTCATCTACAAATTTTGCGACAGAAACGACGATATAACAACGTTAGGCGATATGGTGGTACGCCGAGTGTGCGCTCTTAATAGCGATTATAATTTTTGCAACAGTGTGCACTAGTGAGTAAATGTGTGTTATGCGTGTTTGCCCCGCAAAAAACGGCAGAATGTTTTCTGTACTAAATCTGCGTTATGCCACGTCCCGTGTTAAATGGTCTAAGGTCACCGTCATGACGATGGGATTAGTAGATTTTTAACGACAATTAGCTCATACATTGTGGTTAAAGTATTGGAAAGTTTTTCAAGATTGTCTACCACAAGTGTGTTTATTTTAGTTCCTTTTTTTGGTTGGTACTATTTTATTTTCAGATAAATTCAGATAATTAAAATGTATTGTAGTACTAAAAATAAGTATGTTTGGTTGCGGAATTTTTATATCAGTAGCTGGCAACACTCCGCGTGATTTATTTGGAAGTTCTCTACCTACTTCGCTACCGCTAGTCTCTAGCGAAACGCCACGGTAGCAGCGCGCTTATGATCGAATGCTTTCGAACTCGCGTAAATGAGGTTGCGTAATCAAACCGGTTTTATGGTATAATATCGTGCCGTCCGAGTAATAAGCGGTTCTAAGGCTTCAGCGCAATATTCAGTGCAGTTTGTGTTGTGATCGTGGTGATTTAGTGAGTGTTAGAAACAAGATCCCAGGCATGTTTATAACGCCCGCGAATATGTGAACATGGTTTACTGTTATACTTGGTCCCGTTTTCTTGCCGCAAAGAATAGATGGGCGAGCTTACCTGGATCTGTTAAACGGGTACATTTCAGACGCTCTGTACAACATGCCACTAACTCAGCTGCGAGTACCAGCACGACGGCGACACCCCCAAACACACATTGTGAGACCCGTTCGGAAGCGGCTGACGGAGCTGTTCGGTGACCAAGGGATTGGGCGGTATGGGCCTATGCACGATCGCCAGATTACCCCTCTAGATTTTTTTTGTAAGGGGTTCGTTAGGGACAGAGTTTTTGACCGCCCTTGCGAAACGGCTGTCGAGATGCGTCAAAAAATCATTGACGTATTCGACGAACATAAGCATCCTGGCGAGATCACGAATTAAGATACGCTGTAGGTATCGAGCGCGCATGTGTCTACACGTCGAAGGTCGCCAGTTTGAACCACACCTCACCCTTTCGGAAGGCCTATCGTAGATGAAAATTAATGAAAAGTAGGTAAGTACCTAAGTAGCTAGATTACATTTATGTCAACCTACATTGTGAACTTCGTGGCCGTCTGGCAAAATTATCGCGATTTTACGATGCGTACGAGTTGAGCGCTTTACATTGCGCGGTACAATTTGCAATTTTTTTTAACACCAAAAAATAAAAATCATTTCCCAGCAATTATTTTTTGAAATGTTACTTATTTTGATGTATAGAATACATGGTTTTCGTTTGACTGTTCATGTCTTTTACACCTTGTATAATGGATGGCATGTTCTCTCGTCTTACTAAGCCCTTGCCTGAGGTTGAAAAATTGGAAATCATTACACATAACATCCGACCTTGTTATGCTAACGCATTAGCTTCTGTTTGGCCAATATTAAATATTGACACGCTTAAGGCTGTATGCCAAAATTTCGAAAAGGTACAATGCCAGTTTAAAAAATTTAATGAGCCTTCTGCTCCTAGTTCTTCAACTCTAGCTCCTGAATTCGCTTATAAGGGCAAATCCAGCGCTTCTGTTAGTGTTGAAAAACCTACTTATAAATCTTATAACGGTACTATAAAACCGAAGTCTTTTGTTACTGCTGTAGCTTCAGCAACTCTATACTGCCCGAGGTGTCGTACTAACTCGCATAGTCTAAAGGCTTGTACACAACCAAGAACAATAATATGTTTTAAGTGTGGGAAAAAGGGTGTACGTACTCCGGATTGCACTAAATGCAACCCAAAAAACTAGTTTGCCAGGATTGGAGAAATGGCGACTCTGATCGCTCAAAATTTAATAATTTCTGCAGTGAGACCGAGTGGAATCAGTGGTTAGCTTTTGTTTCGAACGTCTTTTCTAACCACTCGGTGTCTCCAATCCTGGAATCTCAAAATAAATTTTCACGTCCCTATATAAACTTATATGTTAATAATAAGAAACTCGTTGGTCTGTTGGATACTGGTTCAGGCATATCTTTATTGGGCAACAGTTCTGATGAATATTTCAAAAAACATAATTATAAAATTTATTCTTGTAATCCGTTACAGCTTTCTGCAGCTGGCGGTCAAAAATTTTTTGCTTCTAAATACCTTATTTTACCTTTAACTTTTAATAGAAAAACCTATAATATAAAACTTTATATCGTACCAGAAATACAAAACAATCTAATCTTAGGTATGGATTTCTGGAGAACTTTTGGATTGTTTCCTAGTGAACTCGATGGCCTAGTAGTCAATGCATCTCAGGAGACTAATATTTCTAACATAGCCCTTGATGACCCTAAACATATTTTTTCATATGCTCAACTATCTGAGAAACAAAAGGAAGCTGCTGATGATATTATTTCCAAATTTCGCGGAATTTCTTATGAGGAATGTGGTTTGGGTCGTACTTCATTGATAACTCATGCTATCGATACTGGTGATGCGGTTCCGATACGACAACGATATTACCGTATGTCTCCTCAAAAACAATCCATTCTCAGCGATCAACTAGATGAGATGCTTAAAGAGGACGTTGTCGAACCATGCGATAGTCCCTGGTCTAATCCCGTCCTTCTAACACCTAAGAAAAACGGTGAATATAGGTTATGTTTAGACAGCAGAAAACTAAACTCTGTCACTCGTAAGGATGCCTATAGCTTACCTTATATCACTGAGATACTTGATAATCTCAGAGATGCTAAATATCTTTCCAGTGTTGATCTTTCAAAATCTTTTTGGCAGGTTTTAATAAAGCCTGAAGATAGATGCAAGACTGCATTCTATGTTCCCTCTAGGGGAACCTTTCAATTTAAGTCTATGCCCTTCGGGTTAACTAATGCGCCCGCTACGCAGCAAAGATTGGTAGATTTACTCTTTTATGGGCCTGAATTTGAGAACAAAGTGTATGTTTTCATCGATGACATCATAACGGTGTCAAATACTTTTGAGGAACATATGTCTTTACTTTCGCGTGTTCTAGAGAAACTAAAATACGCGAACCTTACAATTAACTTTGAAAAGTGTCAGTTTTTCAGGGAAAAACTAAGGTATTTGGGTTACGTCGTTGATTCGAGTGGTCTTCATGCAGATCCAGAGAAGGTAGACGTTATTACAAACTATCCTACACCATCGAATAAAAAGGAAGTTCGTCGTTTCTTAGGTACTGCCTCTTGGTACCGTCGCTTTATCCCTAACTTTAGCACATTGGCTGCGCCTCTTAACAAACTTACCTCTCAAGGTAAGACTGCACCTCCTTTTGTCTGGACGCCGGAGGCAGAGTCTGCTTTCAATAAACTCAAAGAGTGTTTGTCATCACCTCCCATTCTATCTTGTCCTGACTATTCGGAACCATTCCAAGTTCACACCGACGCCAGCGATTATGGCATTGGTGGGGTATTGACTCAGATCCAAAACGGCGAAGAGAGGGTTATAGCCTACATGAGTAAATCCTTGTCAGCCCAAGAACGCAACTATAGCGCTACGGAGCGCGAAGTACTCGCAGTAATTGCGGCTATAGAACATTGGCGTTGTTACTTGGACAATGGTAGGAAGTTTACCGTATATATAGACCATTCCTCTTTAAAATGGTTTCTTAATATTAATAACCCTACAGGACGTCTAGCTAGGTGGGGAATTCGTCTATCTGCATTCAACTTCGACATTAAGCACAGACGTGGCAAAGACAATGTTGTTCCAGATTCCCTATCTCGCGCTGTGCCTGTAGCGGCTATAGATAGTGCAAGTTCATCTTCATCACCAGTATCAGATCCTTGGTACTTGGAGATATTTGACGGTTGTAAATCCTCGCCTACATCTTTTCCAAATTATAAAATTAATGATAATAAATTATATAAATTTATTAAAACTTTGAATCCCTTAGCTAGGGAATTTGAATGGAAAGAGGTAGTTCCGAAAGACAGTCGCACTAGTATCATTATTGATAATCACTCTAATCCTACTTCTGGTCATCTCGGTATCTATAAAACTTTAAAACGTATATCTTTAAAATATTTCTGGCCTGGTATGCATAAAGATGTTGCTACCTTCGTAAATAATTGTGATGCTTGTAACTCTCATAAACATGCTAATCACCCTACCTTAGGACTTATGGGTCGACCTAAGGAATGTTCTAGACCATTCCAAATGATTAGCATGGATTTGGTTGGTCCATTGCCTCCATCTAGGAAGCAAAATACAATGCTGCTTGTCGTAACTTGTTGTTTCTCTAAATATTCATTATTATTTCCTATACGCCGAGCTACTGCCGAAGTCATAACAAATATTTTAGAAGAAAAAGTCTTTCTTGTACATGGCATTCCCAGTACAATTCTGATGGATAATGGAAAACAGTTCGTAAGTCAAAAATTACAACATATGTTTTCTCAATATAAATTACCTAAAGTACGTTATACGCCTAAATATACGCCGCAGGTAAATACTGTCGAGCGTTATAATAAAACTATTATGACGGCTGTTTCCACATTCATCAACGAGGATCACAGGATTTGGGATCTAAATATACCAAAAATTCAGTTCGCTCTCAATACTGCTGTAAGTGAAGTAACGGGATATACCCCATCGTTTCTGGTCTTCGGGAGAGAATTGGTTTCATGTGGTTCTCATTACGTTGACGTTGATCAAACCGACGATATAGTTTTCACAGCTCGAGATGCCTATGCAGAAAATACTGGAAAACTAAGGAAAATCTTTGACCAGGTCCAAAGCTCTCTAATCAAGTCGCATTCTCGTAATTGTGGTCCTTATAATCTTCGTCGCAAAAACTTTGACTTCAACGTTAATGATATTGTCTGGCGAAAAACTTACTATCAAAGCGACAAAAATAAACAATTTTCTAAAAAACTTGCTCCTAAATATATTAAATGTCGTATTAAATCTAAACTATCGCCCTTGGTCTATGAATTGGTTGATATGAAAGGTAAAAATCTAGGATCTTGGCATATCAAAGATTTTAAACTAAATAAATACTCTTAACTAATGTAAAATATTACAATTACTAACATAACAATAATCTTAAAAAAATATTGTATTTATAGTCTAAAACTATAAATATAATAATTTCCTAAACTATAACTAACATTTAAAATACAACAAAACATACATTCTGATGTATTGTTTCTTTTTGAATAATTTAAAACAAAATATTTTTAAAATAAGAAAACAGTTCCTTATCTTATAAAGCTGTCTTGTTTTTTTTGTTCACAAATGCATTTGGTTCTAACCAAATGAAATTTTTGTTGAATTCTTTTTGCTGGTCGTGATTTCTTTGCTTTGTTTTTTTTACAAAATAATCGGTAATTAAAAATAAAATTGCTAAACAATTTTTCAAAAAATCCCTTCCTTATTTTTTTTCAATGTTAAATGGAGAATACTCTACCTAAATTGCGCTCTTATTCTTTTATAGAATACTTTGAAGTATCTCTTGATTTTACTTTCACAGCTGTGACCTTATTGTTTTTCGGTTGCTAAACAACTGGATTACTCTCTTTTGCCTCGCATCTGTAGTCCTAGGTACTACCAAGACTCTAAATCTTGTATTGTCGATACCTCTCGTCAATGTTGCAGGTTACTCTTTTGCAGTTGTGTTGTATCTTGGGTGTCTGAATGTTCTATATAACTCTATTACTCTGAAGTTTTAGTTTCTTATTGAGAGTGTAGACTTTTTTAGGGGATTTTTGTCAAGCAAAATCCTACACTAAAGGGGGGGATATGTCACTGTCTAATCCGTCTTTCAATATACTTACGTTGATTTTTAATAAAAATCCATACAAACAAAGCATCACATAACTATCAACTATATTAATTAAATATTTTATACTAATGTTAACTTTTACTTGTTTTTAAAACAAATATAAACACAGCAATTGTGCTTGTGAATAAACTTGTTTTGATCTGTTTACTAATGACAGTTCTCATGTCGGCTAACGCCGATACCCGCTTCTAAATTCTATTATTTATAATAATGATTCTGACTTCCTGTTAAACCTCGGAGTAAGTACCGCTGCAGCGGTTCCAGGTAAGTCCAAGTTTTTTATTTCTTATTTTATCCCGTTCTATATGAATATCTTCTCTAGTATATTCCTGTGATTTCAACTTTCTTACACTTTCTTCATTACAAACGCGTGCATGCAACACTGCAATGTTGGAAGACCCTTCAGAATCTATAGTTCCTGATAATATCCATCCCAATGCTGTACACTGGGCTATTGTGGAACCAGAAGGAGCTCTTTTTAGACCACTCTTCAAAACCTGTGTATATATTTCTGCTCCCAATAGCATATCTACCTTATCTGGAGCATGGTATTTGGGATCTGCTAATTGCATGTCGCTTGATACCACCCAGTCCAAGTATGCCGCCTGCCTAACAGGTAAGAATGAGGTAATAGATTTTAAGACATAAGCCTTTACAACCAATTCAAACGATGGATCAACCTTTGATTGAATTCTTACATCGACTACTGCATTAGAAGTCAAATGATTTTCTCCTCCCACTCCAGACATTATTCCCTTTGCAACCCTTTTCTTTAGACCTAGCTTTTGGACTAGGTCTTCTGTAATAAAAGATGCTTGCGAACCTTGGTCTAATAAGGCTCGTAGAGTATGCTTAGATCCATTAATCGAGATAGCCCTAATAAGAGCTGTCGCTAGTAAATCTTGATTATTAGTCGAACCCTTTGATAAACAAGCAACCAGCTCTGTTTCGTCCTCCACCTTAGTTGCATGTACTTTGTTATTTACTATTTTCTCGCTTGACAAACTATGTACCCCTTTATTTAAATTTGAATCATATTCACCTTGTGCATGCAGTAATGAATGATGTCTTCGTTTACAGATTCTACAAGAAGCGGTACTTTTACAAAACCTGGCAGAGTGGTTGTAACCTAAACAATTAAAACATAAATTATTTTCCTGAACGAAGTCGAGTGTCCACGCTGTTAGTTACAAATTGCTTACAACTAGATATTTTATGATCTTCATCCTTACAAAACTGACACAATAAAGCTGTTGCATGAAATGTCTTTGTTTTATTTACATACATGTTGTGGTTTTTGGTCTGTTTACCATCTAAAAATTCAAATGCCCTATACCGACAACTCAAAAATTCTTTAAACTGTTCTAATGTAGGTGAATGATCGGACTCAATGTTTCTACTAACTTTTAATTCCCATTCTTTTCTGCTTTCAGAGTCCAATTTTAAAGCAATAATATGAATAATTAATATATCCCAAGATGTAACGTCAATGCCTAAATTTAAAAGTGCACCCAAGCAATCGGTAGTGGTGTCCAGCAAATCCTTTAGAGCGGTCGCTGACTCACCCGTGACACTTTTTTGACCTAATAACCTCCCAAGAATACAATGTGATAAATATTTTTTATTATTATATCGACCTTCAAGTAGACTCCAGCATCTCTCATAATTGGTTTCCGAAATAGGGATATGCCTCGAAAGCTGTTCTGCTTCGCCTGTCATATAGCTTTTTAGGTAATGCAGTTTTTGTACCTTATCCAACGTAATATTCTTGTGAATGGCGGAAACAAACAAATCTCTAAAAGTTGGCCACTCGGTATATTTACCTGAAAAGTTGGGAATAGTAATCCTCGGTAATTTAATATTATTATATTTACTATCCACTGCATTAGATCCATCGGAAATCTGCTGACACTGTGAAGTTGCGAATTTACTCGCAGCTAATTTTAATTCAGATTTCAAATCTAGATACAAGTCTTCGCCATTAAAATAGACTTCGTTCAATGTGTAAGACGAAGTCTGCAATTCTTTATCATCAAAATCCCTTATAATTTGATTATGAGTATGGTTAAATTGAGACCAAAGCTCCTCTATATTTTCCAACCTAGTTTCTATGTATTGTTTTGTAATTCTATCTTTAGGCGATTTTCTATAATTACTTTTAGCCCTGGAAAGTCTGCTACAAATATCATTTTGTACTTTAATTAATGAGTGCAAAGACATTTTGTAAACACTCTTAATCTATAAACTATAATAAAATATCACAGAGCCTAAAAGATCTTACAGAATACTTAAAATTTTACAAGTTGATAGAAAAACTCCACGAAATTTACTAAGTGTTTTGCACCTTATAATCTATATGAAATCGGGCATAGGTACCCCGTCTGAACACAGTTTGCCTTAAAATTAACTAAGTTACTTTTATATCTACTAAATTATTCTAAGTCCACTATTCTTCTAAATTATTAATAAGTTAATTGTCTCTTGAAAATAAAGTTCAATTTGCTAAGTTTTCTTTCTTTCTTATGCTTACTCGTAAATTTTTCAATGTTTATTTCTACGTTAACACAAGGTTCACTTTCGCTTTACATATAGAAATCAGTCAGTACTCACGATTGTTGTGTGCACACTTAATTGCCACATCCATGAAACTCGCGGGATCTTCAACTTTCCCACCATGTATTTTGGGTTCCTTTTCCTTAATTTTGCCGCCAATAACAACTCCTTCCTCCACGTCACTTGCTCGCAACTAGGCTTGAGGCATAAATATTGGATTAGGTACGTGGATTAGGTATTTTTCGATACCAGTACGTACCTAATCCACGTTACCGAGGATTAGGTATTTTAGTATTCTAAGAATATTCATAAAATATTTATCGATTGTAAACGAAACTACACTCTATACGTCTATATTTAAGATTCAAATGCATATGGGAACATTCACACCCCATCTAGGATTAAATATCTTAACTATTAACTAATGTAACGTTATGAGAACTTTTTTTGTGATGACAATTCAACCTTAAGTCAATAGATGGCGCTGAACTACATTTTATTTTCTTTTGGTAAATTTTAATTAATTCCTAAAATAAGAGATATTTTAGGAATTGATAAAAATAAGAACAAAATTAAAATAAATCACAATGATTATTATGTATGTATATCTATTTTTTATAATAATAAAATCAATTTAAAATAAAACCTATACCGAATTTTTAATTCTGTAATTTATTTAATTTATTACTCTACCTTACCTCGGTACTTTACTTATTTTTATTAATAAACAATTCCTAAAATATGTGATAATTTTTTACTTATAGAAAATACTTTTTGCAGTTCAGTGCCATCTAAAGTCACATAAAAGAAAAGTTTCAATAACGTTATTTCGTAAAAAGGTTCGATGAAAAATACTCGATCCTAGATGGCGTTTGAATGCTCTCTAATGAATTTGAATCTTATGCATTAGACATAGCGTTTAGTTTCGTTAACATTTAAAAATACCTAATCCAAGGAACAGGTGCCTAATATTTATTTAACGTATTCAGTAAATATTAGGAACGGGTGGATTAGGTATACCTAATCCAAACACCTGTTCCTAATATTGAACGTATTGAATAAATATTAGGAACAGGTGGATTAGGTATTTTTCTTAATAAATATTCAGAATAAGGAATGTATTAGATTACGTACGATATTAGGTACTGGGTATTTAGATGGATTGATCGTACCGAATATTTTACTTGAATGATTAATATTATTGTTAGGTGTTAATATTAGACTTTATTACGAATGTAAAACTATTTGTTTGTCTGTTACCGTTTCACGCCTAAATAATTGAAAGGGTTTTGATAAAATTTGGTGTGGTGAATTTTGATGTCATGCGAAAGGACAATTATGGTACTTTTTGGCACAATAACTGATATACCTACACGCGAGCATAGCCGCGGGCGAACATTAGTATTGAATAAATAAATATTCCCAGTAGCACTTTTTTACGATTTACGTTCATACCTAATTAACACACTTATGAGTAGCATATCTATACATATAAAAAAAATTGGAGTGTCTGTTTGTAATATTGAAATATCAAATAACCGTTTTTTAATACATGCATATGAATATAAATAAGGTATATACACCAAAATAACATTTTTTAAAAATTTTGTCTGTCTGTTTGTTCCGGCTAATCTCTGAAATGGCTGGACCGATTTTGGCGGGACTTTTTTTGGCAGGTAGCTGGTGTAATAAGGTTTTTTTTCTTTTGGTAAATTCTACGCGGACGAAGTCGCGGGCACAGCTAGTTTATTCGCTATTTATAACTTAATATTCGCGAGCAATCATTCTGAATATGCAGTAGGACCCTATTACCTAATATTGATACTTACTAATGAATATACCTTCCACATTTCGAATATTAAATACCTATGTGGTTAGATAAGTATTCAATAAATATTAGGAACAGGTATTTGGATTAGGTATTTTTAAATATTAGGAACAGGTGGATTAGGTACGCAATTTACCTAATCCAGCCCATGTCTACTCGCAACTCCCGTCTCACTATCTCTCTTCTCCAACAGGATTCTTGCTGCGGGGAGGATGATGCTTCTCTCGTTAGATAAGAGTTAAACACCTGATTTAATTGTTATTGAATTGAATTCAACCAAAATGATATATCCCAAAATTATCCGGCTCGAAGGACCATGTTAAACCTCGGAGAATTTGAGGTTTAAGCTGGGGGTTGATGTGGGGTTTCTAAATCACAAAAAAAACTGGTACCCACTGCTGCAGTTGTAAACTGCAGCCCAATTTATTCTCAATCATTACATTACAAGAAAAGTACTTATGATTTTGAACAAAACTCTTAACATCGCCAACTATGATGAACCACAATAATGACACCGCCATCTAGTGACAGCCACACGAACTAATAAAGTATTATTAGTGCCCACACTTAACACACAAACACAAGTAACACGTTAAACACTACCCTCCATTTTAAAAATATCTCGAACTTTGTATACAAGCCTTTTGGCCCATCTAATTTGTGCCATAAATTAATTAAATAACTAATATATTTTAACTTGTATTTTCTGCCCATGGAAAATCTGATAAACATTTTAAATTATTTTTGTTTACATGTTTTACTGCAGCAACCATAGATACAGATACTCTGTATAAACCGTCCTCTGGTTATGGCTGCATTATTCATTAAACGGAACTCCCACTACAAATTTTTGGGAAAGTTCTCGAAGTAATTAAGTATATAAACTGTAGCTCGGAGAAACTGGGTCTCTTCTTCCATTTTCTCCAGCTACAGTTTGGTAATCTTTCTTGTCGTTATATCTGTAGTACGCGATCCCCGAACTAGGGGATCCTATCTACGGGCAGCCGCCTACCCTGCTGCTCCGCTGCTGTGCTTCGAGCCACCCTACCGGCCGAAGCTGAACCCACGTCGACCACGCTGGTAGTCGACGTGCCTGGTTCCTGCCGCTTCCTGCGCTAACCTAGCTAAGCTAAGTCTCTCTTTCTAAAGTGCGAGAACCCCAGTGCGAAAGCCTACCCGCGCCCTGAGCTAATAAACAGTGTTAAGTGTAACTAATCTTTTATTTCTCTCTTTTCTGCACATCTGGCCGTGCTTCCCACGGTCAGGGCGTGTCACGAGGAAACGATGCTGCGGATGAACTAGCCAGAAGGGGGTCAGGCATGACACCGGTTGGTCCCGAACCAATCATCCCCCTTCCTCCGAGCTGGTTCAAAGGTAGAATGAGTCAACGGACCAAACTTTTACACGAGCGATACTGGAACAATTTAGAGGACTGTAAACAGGCGAGACTCGCCCTACCCAACATACAGCCTCGCCTATCCAAAGCTCTATTACAGCTAAGTAGATCCCGACTCCGACTAATTACTGGAGCCTTGACTGGACATAGCAATTTTAACAGACACCTTTTCAACCTAGGTATCACGGACAGTCCACTATGCAGAGCCTGCATGGTGACAGAAGAGACAGCCGCCCACGTTCTGTTGGAATGCAATGGAGTGGCATGCTACCGGGTAAAATACCTGGGATCCCCGGGTAGCCTCCGGGAGGCATTTGGCGACGTCAAGGCGCTGGGTGACTTCCTGGAGGAATTAGGATGGCTGGAGTGAACCAGCCCCACACCCTCCGACGCAAAACAGGCGCAACAGTCGTCGATTTGCGGAGACCGCCCGTTGCGAAGAAGAAGAGAAGAAGAAGAAGTGAGGCGTGATGCCGGAGCCTCACCGCAGCTCTAACCTCGAAGTCCTTAATACTGTCAACGAAGGCTTGCACGGTGTTGGATTCCACCATGTTCATGTCGGCTGCTGGGTAGGCCTTCCGGACAAGCTTCTCGATCTCCAAAGCCCATTGCTGTAGCCCTTCCTCCGAACGCTGGTCTCTGTCGCGCAACTGAGCACGGAAGACGTGCTCCAGGTGCCGTTCTCCGTATCTCGATTCCAATGCCTCTAGCAGGTCTTTGAAGCCACTTCCGGAATCAGGTAGTACCTCCAACACGGTAAGAGCCTGTCCTCGGAGTGCAACTGTGAGGGCGGTTAGGCACCAGGCACAACTGTCCATCCATTCGTAGCGGCGATCTTCTGAAACTGTTTACGGTAAGCAGCCCAAGACGAGGTACCGTCATACGGAGGCAACTTAACGTTGGGCCCATGGGCTGCACCTACAGCACCACCCGATGTGACTGCTACACCCTTGGTTTCCAGACGCACCACGTTTCTTTCTAATTCTGTAGTCTGCTCTTCATATTATCCACGTCATTACCCAGGATGCAATACTTTTCTTCTACTGCACTGACGTCTTTCTTGAGTTTTGCAACCACCCTGCTTATCTCGCTGACTGCCGACAACACCTGCCGTTGGTCACCCTTTAACTCTGCTCTTAGCTCTTTCTGAGCAACGGTTAGCTCTGCTCTTAACTCTTTCTGAGCAGCGGTTTGCTTTTCCTGAGCAGCGGTTAGCTTTGCAGTTAGCTAATAATCACTTTTATTTTTTTTGCAGTTAGCTCTTTTTATTCGTAATCGGAACCCCCAGAAACCACGAAAACGAAATCCATATTGACATTATGTTAAAAAGTCGCGTCCGCCAGCTTGGATCTCGAAATAGATATTGAA
Organism: Elophila nymphaeata; assembly: GCA_955850985.1. Lineage (NCBI taxonomy): Eukaryota > Metazoa > Arthropoda > Insecta > Lepidoptera > Crambidae > Elophila > Elophila nymphaeata. The sequence goes on along the minus strand of OY039071.1, from coordinate 24,674,962 downwards.
TTCGTAATCGGAGCCCCGAAAACCACTTAAATTATATTCATATTTAATTTATATTAAAAAGTCGCGTCGCGTCGGCCATCTTGAACTCCAATATACAAATGAGATGTTGGTATTTTTATTTATTTATACTATATGCAGTCTCTCACAGCATATGTAGTTTAAATACCAATATTGTAACAGCACTAAAATAATTATTTTTTATCGAGGAACACCAGTTTAAATCATAATAAAACAGAAATATATTTTTAGTATCAATGAAACGGGCTTTATTTGATAGAACATTTTATGACATTAATGTTTAAATATGACTGCGGCCATGTGGCCGCCACGGCTGGCGCATACAAGGCGCAATCTGGAAAACCAATTTAGCGAAATTTGGTTTTGCGGCCGTATTTCGCCAATAACTCTTGGAATGTTGATTTCAAGGTATTAAATGTCTCTGGTTTATCGATGTAGACAAGTGAGGATAACCCACAAGCTTTTGTCGAAACATCATTACATCCACAGAAAATTACTGTTTGGTGCGCTTTATGGGCCTGCGGAGTCATTGCTCCAGATGTCTTCAAAAACGATGGTGGTCAGAATGTTACTGTCAATGTTGAGCGGTATAGGGACATGATTAGATTTTTTTTCGTACCTCGATTAGCTCGCATTAATCTTGCTGACATGTGGTTCCAAAAGGATGTAGCCACATGCCGCACAGCGCGCGCTACAATTGATTTACTCAAAGAAACTTTTGATCAAAGAATAATTTCTCGTAATGGTTCAATAAAATTGGCCACCAAGATCGTGTGATTTAATCCCATTGGATTATTTTCTTTGGGGTTATGTAAAGTCACTTGTCTACATCGATAAACCAGAGACAATTAAACACCTGGTAATCAACATTCGAAGATTTATTGGCGAAATTCGGCCGCAAATGCTGCGAAAACTTTGTGAAAATTGGTATGCCAGATTACGCCTTGAACGCGACAGCCGTGGCGGCCACATGGCCGAAATCATATTTAAACATTAGTGTCATAAAATTTTCTTTCAAATAAAGCCCGTTTTATTGATATTAAAAATATATTTCTTTGTTTTATTATGATTTAAACTTGTGTCCCTCTATAAAAAACACCCTTTCTATACGTTTAATCGTTACGCGACAACCTTAACCAATAGCTCCCGAACAAGTGTATGGCAGTTCGGTGGCGCCACCGCGCTCCTCTAGTCCCACGTTCCCCTCACGATTGACTCCGGCTCGTCGTACGGCTTCTATAGACAGTGGTTGTATGGTGTTATGGTTATAGATAACGGACAGTTATACTTATATATATCACTACATAGTATAAAACAAAGTCGCTATCCGCCGTCTGTCTGTCCCTATGTACGCTTAGATCTTTAAAACTACGCAACGGATTTTGATGCGGTTTTTTTTAATAGATAAAGTGATTCTTAAGGAAGGTTTATATGTATAATACATGCATATTTACATAAGCATTGCACCCGTGCGAAGCCGGGGCGGGTCGCTAGTATATATATATATATATATATATATATATTAGCAGAAATGAAGAATGAATCGTTGCGAATCATGACGTCACCAACAACGCCGCCATAAAAGCAATCGTTAGTTCGCTCTCAGCCCATTTGCTTGTCGGACGTTGAAGGGTGAGGTTGGTTGTAGTGGTGATCGATGTGATTTGCATTGAGTCATTTATTTCATCCTTATTATTCGGTTATTGTGTAAAGAGTGGTTTTCTGTGCATTTACTTAAGTAGTAAATAAATTGGGAAGTCTGGCTCACATCATTTCATCCTCACCGCTCGCAAGCTCGCTACGTCGCACTTCGTGCGCCGTCGGATGAAACGATGTGAGCCAGACTTCCCAATTTATTTTTATGGAAGTTTGTATTGATTTAATCCAGATTTACACGATACTGTTTTGGTGAGTCAGTGCAGGCAGCTCCTACTATGGAACCGTCATCGGGGTCGCGAGATCTTGGATACAATGACTGTGAGACAGCCCTCTCAATTTATTTTGTGGAAGTCGACTACTGAACCGATTCGTGAATATTTTTTATGGTACCAAATGTCAACAAATACGTATCAAAAAAGAAGCCCGTAAATTGGATCAGAAATTTCGTCGTGGTACATACATAAAAATACATACCAAGCGAATCGAGAATATCCTCCTTTCGAAGTATGAACACTGATATTGAAAGAAACATAAACTCACCTGAGTTCTTTTCACGTTCCACACTGATTTTATAAGGTTAACACTTATTGAATACCGTTTACAACTTAAACTATTAAAAACTGGAGTCGTTTAGAAATAGCCTGTCGACAGTCCTGTTCTCAGAGCTTCCTTGCTGAGGCCAACCGGCAGGCCGAAACCAGGTCCGTAGTTGGGCAGCAATTAGGCAAATCGAACAGAGACTGATTAGAACATTGAAACCTACTAGATTTTATACAACTATATTGCTGATCATAAAATCAATATTGTAATGTGTGTGTACACAATTAAATTAGTCAAAAGTCCTAAGTCGACAATATTAGTGCAATTGGTAGAAAATAGTAATTAAAATATTAAAATATTAATCAACATATTTAATGCATCGCATGCAATTGCAAATCTAAATCGGAGGCAGTTGTAATAAATTATTAAAGTGTGGGTTCAGTACTATTATTTTCTTAATGTTTTATATCATTTGGTACGATAGTTTCTGAAGGTTAATAGGTTAAGTTATATAAAGTAACGTACATTATACATATCTATAAAAGTTATGTAGGTACATGATATCTGTGTGTATGTTATAAACTTATGTATACATAACTGTTTTTATTATTTGTGAAAAAATAACAAATTTTATCTGATACAATAAACAATTAAGAAAAAATTATGATGCTGTTATAAAATGTTGTTAAAAAATATCACAGATGTAACGAAAGCTATACTTGATTATTTTGTGGCGATTCATATTTTTGATAAAAAAATGTGCTAAGTATATATAATGTTTTCCTTATGTTAACTGAAAATTTGTGATAAAACGATAAATAATAACAGGCTTATAAAATGTATACTATCTATTATAAAAATTAATTAAATTGAAAAATATATACATATAAATAATATAAAAATTGACATAACCAGTACCTACCTATTTAGTTTACGGATTCCTAAACAGGATATGCTATGAGTTGCTCCAACATTAAATTATTGCAAAATATTTGTAATTCAATAAAATTGTTTACGCCAAAATAATTGCTGAATGGTCGCCTATGCATGTGTGCTAATGTGGTGTGTAAAATCTGTAGCGAACAATCGGGTATAAAACTTCGTTCTAAGCAATCATAGTCACAGTCATCGGAGCATTCGCCGAATACTTAATAGTAAATTGTTAAGTGTTTTTAAATTCTCTCGTTGAACTTCATTCTGATCGAACTGCGCCGAAATGTACGTAAGTTTAATTTCCTAATTTTTACAACAAATTAGGATAATTTCCATAAAATTACTATGGAAATGTATCTTGACTTGTTGTCTTCTTTTACGGTGTTATTTGTGCAATGCACTACACCTTTAGAATTACTTAGTAATTCCTAATGGTTTTAGTGATTGTATGAGATAACTTTAGCTCCAATTTGTTCTATAAGTACCTTTGCCTTTTATTCTACAGGTCGGAATCAGGGCTTAAACGAAACGCACTTGCACTCTACTCAGACTCAGAGCTGCAATCAGACGTGGAAGAAGATTTCGTTGTACATACATCGAAAAAACCAAAGAGTTCAACGAAGCCCTCCAAAGAACCAAAACCAAAGGGGTCTAAAAAGTTGTCCAAGTATGTATACCTTCAAAAATATTTTTAGTTTTAGTAATTTTATTTAACTTAGTATACAGGTTTATTATGCGATTGGTAATTGTTTGCGTTGTGTGGTATCGCTCTGCACTTTACGTTCAACCGTAAGTCTCGTTGGATATTTACGTCGGTCGTGTTGTACGGAGCTGTAAATCGTATGGTTAGTGATCAATACATCCGTCGCGTTGTATGAACCTATACCGTTTAGTAGGTTAACGGTCGTTACGTTAATTTCGTTGTACAGAGCTGTTATTCATAGCAGGTTAGCGATCAATACATCCGTCACGTTGTATGAACCTATACCGTTCAGTAGATTAACGCTCGTTACGTTAATCTCGTTGCAAGGTGCTATAAATCGTAGTCGGTTAACGATAAATACATCCATTCCGTTCCATGAGCTTATGCAGTGCCGTAGGTTAATGCTCGTTACGCCCATCGCAATGTATAGACCTGAGTGCCTAGACAAGTGGTCAATCGATTGTGTCGAACGCTTGACGAAAACGATATAATCTATGAAACCATGGCGACCGTTTGAAACGATTGATATCGTTTGCCACTTGTCTAGGCCCTCTGTTAATCGTAGCCAGTTAACGACCTGTAGGTTCGTCGCGTTACAAATATCTTGAAATCGTAGGTTGACGCTTGTTATGTGAGTACGCCGTAATTAACCTTGCATGTAACTGTAGATATTATAGGTTGACGTTAGTTAGCTATTATACCATTCTCGTTGCACAGATGCGGACTGATTTGGTCGTACTTACTGTAGTGCTATTGCTTATTTCATGACAATTGTTTTGGGAGACACGTACTAAATTATATAACTAACTAGCTGACCCGACAGACGTGGTCATATCTTAGCTATGAATAGATGAGTCAATCGCGCGAACTGTCAAAAGTGCGAAGTTCAAGTAGTCTTTCAAGTTTTTGGTAACTATCCAATGTTCTACACAATTTTCTTAAGTTTTCTTTCAGTAAGAACCTTCTGAAATCAAAAAGGTAAAGACATTCTAAAGTTGTGGCGTGACCGAGGGAAATAGGGATTCACTTGTGTATTAGATATAGATAGAAATTCAATTATGTCTCAAGCTCTCTATGATATTATTATTGGTGCATAGAATTCGTCAATTATTGGTAACTCACATTAATAAATTCGGATTGTTACAGAAACTCGAAGGACGATATCGCATCGTCCTTGTTTGGAGAACCTACCGATTCGCGGGCTGCTTCCCGCTCATCAACGCCGCTGTGGTCGTCACTGGCGCGTCGGGTCCCAGGTGGTGTGCTGCGGCAGCTCGAGGTATATGAGAAAGGTGACATCTTTTTTGACGTAAAGGTATTCAATACGTGCGACATTGAAGATATTGCCCCTCTTAACCGAACAAATAAGTGGAGCGCTCAGCTCCGTCTGCGGGTTGAGCCGGATGATCCACTCTGGGACCAATTAAAAAGATTGTGCGGCGACGCAAAGAAGCGGTTTAAAAAAGAAGCAATTTTTTATCCCGATAAAAATACATAACATAAATAATATTATTATTACGCTTTTACAAATTATATTTTCCCTTAATATAAATAATTAATCTAGGTCGTAGATAACAAGTTCTATCGTAGGTCGTAGATAACAACTGCTATGGGTAAAACTATTTACTGTTAAATTTTTTAGCAGTCTATTTAGTAATGATATAGTGCAGAATCTATAAATATGTAAGAGTTGTTTGACAAAGGTGCCATAACAATTCTTTGATGTAAAGGTGTTCAATACGAACAACATTCAAGATATTAAATATCTGTGTGCTGCGGCAGCACGGGGTGTATGGGAAAGGTGATATATTTTTTGACGTGAAGGTATACAATAGTGCGACGTTGAAGATATTGCACCTCTTAACCGAACAAATAAGTGGAGCGCTCAGCTCCCTCTGTGGGTTTAGCCAGATGATCCACTCTGGGACCAATTAAAAAGATAGTGCGGCGACGCAAAGAAGCGGTTTAAAAAAGAAGCCATTTTTATCCCGATAAAAATACGCGAAGTTAAATAATACTATTATCACGCTTTTACACATTACATTTTCTGTTAATATAAAATATAGTGGGTTCCTTTTGCTTAATTATGGGTGAAACTATTTACTGTTCAATTTGTCACCAGTCTATTCAAAGTAAGGCTTTTCCAGGCCACTTGCGCAGTATTAAACATAAAAGTAATAGCGCAATATTTATTAATACAAGAATTACAAAAATTTCTTCAGCATTCAAAGGTCGCATAGGTTCATATCGTATAAGTGCTGAGCGAGAGCATCTTATGGACGGTAGCAACAACGTAGCTGCTACATCTGCAGACCAATATTTGAGGTGTGTTGCCTCAGATGTGCGTGCGCTACTTGAGACTGCGTTAAATAATATCAAAGTAAATTTTGAACTCTTTGTCAAAGTTATCTTACCTAAGGATGATACGATGGAAATTAAATCCTTTGCTACTGAAAATATTTCACTACATCAAAACTTTAGTTTTGATGATTTAGTGGATACAGTTTCCGACATCATAACTAAAAAGATTGAGGAATTTCAGGAAAAAGGTAGCGGATGGTCTCTTTTGGATATTTTATACCTTGAAACTAACATTAATAAATATACTCCACTGAAAGGGTCAAGCTATTTGAAATTGCCAACCAAAATACAATCAAAACATGCTTGTGTTAACATAAAAAATAACGATGACTATTGCTTCGCGTGGACTGTTACTGCTGCTTTATATCCAGTTAAAAAAAATAGCGAAAGAGTATCATCGTACCCTCATTTTAGTACTGTGTTAAACCTAAGGGACATGTCATTTCCTGTTTCGTTCAAAGATATAAAAATATTTGAAAATAATAATCTAAATATTAGTGTTAACATATACGGATTAGATAGCAAAATAAATATAACTGGACCATTGTATAAAACTAAATTACGAAAAGAAATTCATGTGAACATGCTTTTTTTACAGAATGGTTTTAAATCTCATTACTGTCTTATAAAAGATATGTCAAAATTAGTTAGAAGTCAAGTGACTAGTCATCATGGTAAAATATTTTTCTGTGATGATTGTTTGATATTTTTCAAAACTAGAGAAAAATATGAAAATCATGATTGTGGTGGATTCGTAACAATTTTACCAGAAAAAAACACTATATTACAATTTAAAAATTTTCAATTTAAACAGTATATGCCATTTGTTATATATGCAGATTTTGAAACCTTATTAGAAACATGTATTGATAATCAGGGTATTCATACAAAACATACGCATCAACATATTCCCGCTTCATTTGCATACTATATTGTTTGTAATTATGATAGTTCTCTTAACTGTTTAAAATCTTATCGTGGTCCAGACTGCTCTTCAAAGTTTGTATATTATTTACAATTAGATGTAAAGAGAATTTACGGTATTATTCAATCAGCATCCAAAAGTCCCATGCCTATATTACTTAGTGAAACTGACTCAAAAAATTTTGAAAGTGCAGAGTATTGTCATTTATGTTTTAACTTATTAATCTTTGATAAAGTAAGAGACCATTGTCATTTTACAGGCAAGTACAGAGGTGCTGCCCATTCTTTTTGTAATCTTAATTTTCGAGTTCCTAAATTCATTCCTATTTTCTTTCACAACTTATCAGGTTACGATTGCCATTTATTTATACGTGAACTAAGCACTATTCCGGGGCATATTAAAGTTATTCCTAAAAGCAAAGAAAACTATATTTCATTTACCAAATTTATCCAACTTTCAGAACAAGACTTTGTCGCAATACGTTTTGTAGATTCTTTTAAATTTTTAGGAACAAGCTTAGAAAAATTAGCTAAAACTCTTAATAAACACGATTTTATTCATTTACGTGATAACTGTATGAGTGAAGATCAGTTTTCGTTGTTGTGTAGAAAAGGTATATATCCATATGAATATATGTCTTCGTGGGATGTCTACAAAGAAACAAGTCTACCAGATATAGATAAATTTTATAGTAGTCTCACGAATGAGTCTATTAGCTTAAGTGATTATGAACATGCAGTCAATGTTTGGAAAACGTTTGAAATAAAAAATTTTGGAGAATACACTGACTTGTATGTCAAAACTGATGTTCTATTACTTGCTGATATATTTCAAAAGTTCCGCAAAACATGTAAACAAAATTATGATTTAGATCCTGCTTTCTATGTTACAGCACCTAGTCTTAGTTTCGATGCGATGCTTTTAAAGACAAGAGTAAAATTAGAACTATTATCTGACTTGGAAATAATCCGCATGATCCAACAGGGCATTCGTGGAGGTATTTGTTTATGTTCCAAAAGATATTCTCGATGTAATAATAAATATGAGCCCAATTTCGATTCAACAAAACCTAATAATTATTTAATATACTTGGATTGCAACAACCTGTACGGGTATGCTATGTGTAGTTATTTGCCATATGCTGATTTTAAATTACTTGATGAAAACCAATTTAATCAACTTAATATAATGAGCATTCCCAACAATAATGACTATGGTTATATTCTAGAAGTAGATCTTGAATATCCTGAAAGTTTACATAACTTACATAATGACCTTCCATTTTGTGCACAAAATTTTATACTACCTGGCTCTAAACATAAAAAATTAATTCCTAATTTATATGACAAATATAATTACGTAATTCACTATGTACATTTAAAAGTTTGTCTTGATCATGGTTTAAAGCTCAAAAAAATTCATAAGGTATTAGCATTTAAACAAAGTCCATATTTAAAACAATATATTGATTTGAATACAAAATTAAGACAAAAATCAGTTTCTCTTTTCGAACAAGACTTTTTCAAGCTTTTAAATAATAGCATTTTTGGGAAAACGTTGGAAGATACTGAACGCAGAGTTGACGTAAAACTTGTTAGTACCTGGCATGACGATCGTAACACTACGAAAAAACATTATTCTGCAGAACAATTGATAGCCCGGCCCAACTTCCATAGTTCAGCCGTGTTTGACGAAAATTTGGTAGCCATTCAGTTGAAACGAGATAAAGTATTTTTAAATAAACCAATATACATCGGCTTCACTGTTTTAGACCTTTCAAAAAGTCACATGTATGATTTCCATTACTCCATTATGAAAAATTTTTACAAAGAAAATTTGTCATTGTGCTACACGGACACTGACAGTTTGTTATATTCCATACAAACGGATGACTTTTATAGCGATATGAGAGATCATTTTATTTCTTATTTTGATAGTAGTAATTATCCTCCCAAGAATCGTTTTAACATAATTCCAAAAAACAACAAAATTCCCGGTTTATTTAAAGATGAATTAGGCGGTCAAATTTTATTAGAATTTGTAGGATTACGATCCAAATTATACAGCATTAAAACAAATGATTATGAGATAAAAAAAAGCAAAGGGTGTTAAAAAGCCTGTCACGAAAGGATTAACGTTTTCTGACTATACAAACTGCCTTTCCACTGGAAAGGAACTCAGAGGTAAAAATGTTCTTTTCAAAACAATCAAACATCAAATTTTTATTAGAGAACAGAATAAAGTAGCATTATCCAGAAAAGATGACAAACGTTTTATATCAAGCGATAATATTTCAACCATAGCATGGGGGCATTATTCTATTACTATATAGACAGTGGTACTTACAGCAGATAGTCAAACCCATAGTTCAGAGTCATTACTAAATAATGTATACTTATTAAAAAATAATTGCAATCTAAACCAAACTAATGTTAATATTTAAAATGTGACATTGTGTTTTAAAATTATTCAAATTAATATAAGAGTCACGACTAATTATTGTATACCGATTAAAGATGTTAATTACCATCTAAACCAAATTATTATCATAACAGATAAAATTTATTATGTTAAAAATGTGTGATTATGTAATAAAATTATTGAAATAAATACATTACTTTACATAAGTTTTGTCGTTTAATTTATATCCATTTAATATTTACATATAACCTACATAATGTCATTTTGTTGAAGACATGAAATTTATAAAACAGTTTACACGGGGCATCAAATTACATCACGTAGGTTAATTTATGTTTAATAATTACACATATATAATTTGCTGACTCGATGTAGTAAATGTGTTTATGTTGTAATTGTAGAACAATTCAGTAATTTAACTTTGTAATTAAATGCACGATGCAGATCAAATGACACCAACACAATTTGTAAATCTTGCAAAAATACCTTAGGTTAAACGTTCATAGTTCTAGTATAAAAGGTTGGTATTTAAATTTAAAATGTATATTTCATCATATCATTGAGGTGGAACGTAATCGAAAATAAAATTTAATAAATATACTATACTAAAATCATGTCGTCGGAAATGGTAAGTAATTTCTAGCATTGAACACAATTTCTCTTGAAATTTTTTGTTCTTTATGAATACTAAAGTAATTATTGTTTATTTCAGAATCATTACGAACAAGAAAACTTGGACGAGCTCCAACTTTCTGGCCATCAACCACTATTCTACCAAGATGCGCAAGATACACAATGTTACGACGACGTTTTGAAGGAGCCAGAATTGCGTCGGGCACGGGCCGAGACAATCAAAAAAAGGTCGTACATCAAACATCACCACCGACGTGAGCAATCATTCATTATTAAAAAAGAGCCAACAAACGGGAGGCGCCTAGTGAAGATACAAATATATGACATATCGGAATCGCGAATGGCCTACAAAAAGAAAGATCTGATGCTAGCTGCTCAGTATGTGGTCAAAAATGACGATGATACAGTAATGGACGAAACAGAAAAACTGGTAAATAACATATCGAAAAAAATGTGTGGCTATAGCTACAGTTTTTAGATGATTATATGGAATATAATTGTCTTAAACTGTAGCTATAACCACACATTTTTTTCGATATGTTATTTACCAGTTTTTCTGTTTTATCCGTTATTGAATCGTCGTCGACAACTTTCTTTCGGTTCCTAGATCAAATTCTCAAGTGGATTATATTCACTTTAACATTTTGTCAAAGTGAAAACCACAGAGAGACAACACATAATTGTTCTTATAATATTTTTATTACTTATTATTATTATTCATGAATATGTGATTAATATAAATAGATTTTGACAAAACTGTGTGTTGTTTTAGATTATGTTATTAATAAATAAGTAAAGTCGGTAAAACTGTTGTTTCATTCTGAGCTTATAGTTAATTATCCAAATATAGGAATGGTAAAATAAAAGTATGGATATTATGTTAATGTAATTATTTATTATCATTACATTACATTATTATCTAAGCACCATTTTTTTATACACAACACATTTTTTAATGCACAATACTTTTTATGATAAAAACAATTAAAAGTAGAAGTATTTTTACAATACATTTCACAAAGAGTATCTAGATTAGGTATACCATTATCTGTAATATCTATAACATTTCTATGACTATATAATTCCTGTACCCATTTGATTTTTTCTAGTCCTTTCACAATAATTTTTTTATCATTTAAATATGGTTTTATGATTCGACGAAATTCTCTGTAATCGATATAGCCATCGCTCCACCGATAGCCTCTATTTCTTTCTATCTACTCCACATGTTTTCTTTCTGTAGCAGTGAGAGTAAAAAATGAGTGAGGAGGTTTTATTAAAAATACTTGGGTGTACTCTTTAGTCGCAATTGCTAATTCCTTTACTATAAATTCATTATCTTTATTTTTAAATCCTTGTACATCTACGATAATACTGTCGTTCATGATATTTTCTTAACAATATTACTTAAAGGCCTGTACTCAAATATACAATCGTTCAAAATGAGACAATATGCAGCTGTCTGATCTGGTATTTCCACATCTGTTTCAATTTCAATTCTCACGTCTATTGACCCTTTCAAGGACTCGTGTTGACGAGAACAGTCAATTACAAATAACGGAGCAACGTCTCTGAATTCTTTCAAAGTCATCAACGGCTCCGATCGGCGTCCGTAATAATACTGTTGAAATCGTGCATATTGCTCATATAATAAAGAAATCTTATCGTCTGAGAAACTGACATTCAATCCTTCGTACGGAAAGTAAGTTGAGTTTAAAAAGACTCTTACATCACGAACATTACAGTGATCAAATTCGGCCATTGACATTTCAGCATTATGTTTGCGATTAGTCTGTAAAGCAACAATAACAAATCGAGGTTTTTCGATTTGTGACGAAGTTTTAATTGACCATGTATGTTTACGAGTTTGAGGTATCAATGGATATTCATACAAATCCCAATTACGATACGTTAGTATGATGGCCCGATCTTTTTCTAAGTGTTTCAATAAATTGAGTCTTTCGCGATCGGCCACTTTAACATGTGGAACTCGCCAAACAATTTTGTTGATGATGATGTCGTCCACCACCTCTCCAGGCTTTAATTTTAAAGCGTTAAGATTTGTGTTACATCTTAATAATATTAACTCATGTTTACAGTTAATTATTATTTTCTCGTAATCTTCGGCGAAGCCCAATATTTTATTTAATGGTATTGATGCTGAAAATGATCCATCTTTAACATTATTTGTTCCATTAACAGACCATCCCCATACTTTAGCAGATTTAGATTCATTTTCATTTAAAGATAAATAAGATTTAATGGTCGTTGTAATACCAGCATTTTTCACTTTGTCTATTTCAACTCCGTTTAATTCATAGCGGATGTCTTGAAATAAAAACAATGCAGGATTATTCACAAAGTTGACACTTGACACTTTTGCTTTAGTTGTTGAATTATACACGTTTACTTTGCCCTCAATATACAAAGTGCTGAGTGAAGGCAACACTACAAGTCTTGTTGGTTGATAGGTATCCGTATTTCATCATTCTTGTTAAAACTTGTTACGTATGGTTTATACGAATGATATTCAAAACTTTCTATACTGTTGTCGTGGACTCCCGTTTGAGAAATATTTAAAATATTCATTTTAACAAGCCTATTAGCTTAAGGAATTCTTTGTTGTTTTTTGTTAACTTCTTTTTCATATGGAGGGGTGCTTCTTTTCGAAGGGTTCTTTTAGAACTGAATTGGATGCATGGTGCAAAGCTGTTTTTATAAAAATTTATCATTTTTTTCTGAAATGTAAATACAACTGCACTTCTTCGCCACGCAAATTGATCTGTCTATTTTCTGCATCTAACAACCTTATATTGATTGCACTAATTGCATTCTGATTAACAGGAAAGTAAATTATGTTTTTAGGTACTTCAATAATTCGATAACCAGGCGGCACGTTTGGCACAAATTCATAAATTATATGACTTGCTTTCCCGTTCACGAATGATCCACTGACTACATCGCATTCTATGCGTATTATGGTAGTTGATAAAATATTAACAGGATACTGAGATTCTGTATTTATATTGGCCTTTATTGTTTCCATACCAAAACCCAAAATTTTGCCCAGTGAATCATTTTTGTCAAAGTGAACGTCTTCGGAACAAAAAATATTAGTTTTCAGTGTATTATTATTACAAGTAAATTTTAATGCAGTATTTTTAACACTGTTTTTTAAAAAATCACAAATATCTTGAAGTTCATACGCTCCTTCAGGAATTTCTATGACTTCATTTTTACCATAATAAAACTTATTATTTCTTTCGTCTATATTAGGGATCGAATTAAATGTAGAAAAATACAAGAGTCCGCACTCATACTCTCCTCGTAATTCTAAAGTGGGTGAGTAGTTTGTTATTAAGGAAGCTCCTTTTGCAGTTATGGATACAGTGAAAGACATTTTTATAATGATGAAGTTTTTTATTTTGTTCTCTTTATAAATTAGTTTTCCAATAATCTCTTAAAAACTTTAAACAGAGGTGACCACAGTTTATAGTATCAAAAGTTTGATGTTGGATGTAATTGTAGTGTATTGGCGTATCCTTTAAATACTTGATTAGTTCTAAAGGTGGTTTTAAGTTGCCAAAACTATTATAATATTCGGAGTATTCATTTTGTTTGACGTAGGCTACCCAATGAGTTCCAGGATTATCAGAACTATCCAAGTTTAGTATAGCACATTCTATTTTTCTAGGTTTGAAAGGTAACGCATCTCTCATAAAAACACCGCGAAAAAATGGAATATCGGACGCATGCTCTATTATATCAACATCGGTAAGAGCTCGTCTAGGTAGCCGTCTAATCAGTTTTTTGGTGGATTTATATATAAACCTGCTCCCTTTTTATGAGGCTTGAGATACAATCCTTTGCCAAGAGCAACCGCCTCCATCATTTTGTTGTGGCGTTGAGATTCTTGATAATTTTTTTGCGCCATTTTGGAATCATTTACAGCTTTTGCTATACCTGCTGCACCTCCAGCTAAGGAACCCAGAGCCGACAATCCAGCAAATATTGGTATTAGAGGTAGTACTCCACCACATTTAGGAATAGGAATACAACTCGGAAAACGCACTCATTTTTTATTAGCAAATAGTTTTTTCGCCGCTGCATAGGCATATTTTATAGCTGTACCTTTGTCTTTTGATTTGATTTTTTTTAATTGCGCTTTAATTTTATTTACTACTGACATAAATGAACGAACTCCAGCACCCGCTTTTAGTTTTGCTTTCATTGCATTTTTCACTATCCATGACGCAACTTTTTCATTTTTACCTGCATCTTTTGATTTCAATCTTTTTTTAGCCATATTTAAAAGTTCTAAATCTGCTTTATGTCGGACGTCCAAATCACTATTATTATAAGCAATATCGTGATACATACAAGCTTCGTCCAGTTGGTTTATACCTCGATCACCTCTCAGTAACCGTCTCTGTAGTTTTGTACCAGGACCACAAAATTGATAACCAGGTAAATGTAACTCAAAAGGCAAATTATTAATTACGCTGTTAATGATACCACTGTCTTTGCTCATTGATACTCGTAGAGTGATTGTATTAAGTTATAGTACTTGATTATATTAAGAAATCAATGAATCTTTGTCAACCCAACTATTTTCTTTATCACCGAGACCTAACCCGTTTTACATATAATTTGTTTCCCTTTCTTTTTATAATTTTCTCGATAAGATAAATATCAGGAAACTTGGTTTTCTGCATTTCAAAATCGCAAAAAGACCCCAATATTCTTTGATTATGCTTATCTTCTAAGTGATAGGTTGGTGGATTCGTTTCATTAACCTTTATAACTTTAAATATTTCGGTTGACCAATTAGGTGTATAGCCTTTGTAAAATTCCCCTTTGTATTTACTAATGCGGACATAATCTCCAACATGGTACTTGGGTTTCCGATCTGTCTTACAATATTGTGTTTTGATAATGTTAGTCATAACAACCATCTGGTTTAATTGATTAACATCAATAGGTCTAAATTTTGTTATTCGATGAACAGTACTATTATAAGAGTTTACTACATCATTTAAGTTTTTTTGTATCCATTGAAATTGACCACATATGCTAAATAGTTGTTACAGATGACATTTTATTGTTCTTATTACTCGTTCTACAATGGATGCTTTTTTTATGGAGTAGGTGGAATAATGTTTTATATTGTACTTTTTTAATAATTGTTTAAAATTAACATTATAAAACTCCTTTCCTAAATCGGTTTGTAAATGCTTAGGTTTTCGCTTTGAACTGGATAATATATTTTGCATGGCATTTGTAACAGATTTTTTGTCTTTTGACTTCAAGGGATTGACCCACACATATTTTGATAAAGTGTCAATTACAACTAAAACATATTTATAACCTTTATTAATACGATGATATTTCTGAAGATCCATAAGATCAGCTTGCCACAAATCATCTAAACCTTTAATAACTGTACTTCGACGAGGGAAATTCTTTCTTGCTGCTCGGTGCAGTTCATCGACTATATCCTTTTTACTCATTTTTATTTGTTTTTACTTGAATCATACTATCTATTTCCGCTTTTGAATAGAACATTGAAATCAAACGATTAGTAGTTGCTGTTTCAAGATTCTTTAAGTAGAGCTGGACACGGGTATTTACGTTCTTTATTTCACTTCTAAGCTCTTAAATAGCTTTATCCACGTATGATTTATTTACTGCTTCGTCATCTTTGTCTGGCGCAGACAGACCTTTTAGTTTTGATGACCTCAAATCAAAATCTCCGGACTCATTTTTTATTAATGAATCGTCCAAAGTGTTAATATATTCTGATAATCGTAATCGTTTATGAACGTGATGACCAAATTTGTCTATATTCATTGCAATGCTAATGCGTTGCTTACTTTAAGTCGACTGATTTTTTTTCCTTTGAATGTTCTTTATATTTTTTTAATGATACCGGCTTCATGAAGCTCTTCAATGATTGCAATAATTTCATTCTCTAAACCTGTGTTACCTGCATCACGAGATGCAAATAACAATTTTAATCGCTCTACCAATTCATTGGGGTCGTCCCAATAGATGTAATCAATATCTTTCTTCACAGTTTTATTAAGTTTGATACCTTTACCTTGTTTGTTTTCCTTTTCATTAGCTATATTTTTTTTAGAAAATTGGAACAATGGTTTTATAATATTCACATATTTAAATCCTTTGTTGCATTTAATTGGTTTGGTGGGGTCACAATCACGTCTGTGAGCGTTGGTATCTATTAATAGTAGTTTATAATTGTTTAAATTAATATCGGTGATTACATCTAAATTTGGTTTCTTTTTAAACAATAGTTCTTTTAATCCACTAGTGCTTTTAAAAACTCGATTACCAATTTTGAATGTATCTTCATCATCATAAACTAAGGTTTTGCCAAGCCAAAGTTTTCCACGTTCTTTTCTTATTCCAAAAGGTATATCGCCAGTCATGACTTCAGATGAAACAGACCATGACAAAGATTGAGGCGATTGCAAGGATTGAAATGAACTGTCGCTAATGTTGTGCTCACCAGAAGTTTGTTTCACGAGAGTTTGGTTTTGATTCTCGTAATCATCTTGTTCACTCATAGCTTCATTGAAATCCTCACTAGATGAATACGAGGTCTCATTTTTATTTTCCTTTATTTTTTGGAAAACATGCGTATAGTCTGATTCTTTTTTATTTTTTTCATCATTTTTATTTGCTAATAATTTTAAGGGGTCGACTATTGGCTTGAATATTGTATCTAAAGTAGAATTATTCATATTTTCAGCTTCTTTTATCATTTCAACTTTTCTTTTTATAGCTGCAGCAGATTTTACAATTTGTTCTTTGAGATCCCTTTCCATTTTAATTACTATTGTAACAGAATAAAATCATGTGAACAGGAGTGTAGTACCTAACTTCAACAATAGATGGCAGCACTAGTACAGTGCATCGCGGTATCATTGTCTCCTACTGTTTACTAAAGTGACCAAATTAAGTTTTGTTTGTGCGCTCAGGTAATCCCACGCTTTGTGTACACTTGCCAATGCACTGACTATAGCACGCTACTACTAGTGTCTATAGACGGTCATAAGGACGGTTGCACACTGTGTCAGCTTAATCGTACTTACCTATTGTACCTAATAGCCCTAATACAGTCAAGTTTAATTCGATCTTCGGGTTTGATTTATCCGTCATCCGCAACACTACCCTGTCCAAACCGAAGGCGCTCGGCGAACCTTACGCGACCCCATTACAATTGGCGCTCCAACTCGTGGCCAATCTACCAGGAAAGTCACCTCACCCTGGCTTCCCGGTCGAGTAAAAACCCACGTCAACCAGAATTCTTCGTGACAAAGTTTGGCCGAACGACAACGGTGAAGACTGGAAACAGCGGGACTATCGTCGATAACATGGCTGTCAACATTACCAACGACCAATTCCAACAGCTCCTGTCTACCATTGGCTCCGGTCGACGCAGCACTTTGGCATCATGTCACGCCTTCTTCGACGGCGAAAAGGACTCTGAAGCGGTTGAGACCTTCTTGGCAGCTGTCAACGTGTACAAGAAGATTGAGAAAATCACTGACAGTGAAGCACTCGCCGGCCTCCCGTTGCTCCTGCGTGCTGATGCGGGTAAATGGTGGCAAGGTTTAAAACACAACGTCACAACGTGGGCTGACTTCGAGAACCGGCTACGCAACAGCTTCGCTCCCAAAAAACCAGCGTGTCTCATTTACTATGAGATCACGAGTGAAAAGCAGCAATTAGAAGAACCAACTGAAGCGTTTTTAGCAAAGAAACGAATGTTGTTCTCTCTCCTTGACAGCAGACATTCTGATGTAACGCAGCTAGATATGCTGTATTACCTACTACATATACGTATACGGGAAAGAATACCGCGTACAAGTTTCAATAACTACGACGAACTCATAGCAGCGGCTCGCAACGTCGAACAGATTATGTATGAGAAGAAAAATGACCCTGTCCCGAGCACTTCACACCTGCAACAATTAAATCGAAATGCAAAGCCAAAATGCAAGTTTTGCCATAACTTCGGCCACACTGTAGAAGTATGCAGAAAGAAGAAGAATTTCGAGAATAACAGGCGTCCGGCTTCCTCGATTAACTCAACGCAGCAGACTCAAGCACCGTCACCCTCAATGCCTGCCTACTCCTGTTACGGCTGTGGTACGCCTGGAGTAGTCCGTACTAACTGCCCACAATGTGCCGCAAAGTCCCTTCCAATGAAGACGGAGAAAATTGACTTTTGCGCCGTGAATCTCAAAGTTGATTTGCGAGCAAGACCAGTCGTGCCCATTAACATCAACGACATCCATGGGTATGCCTTCATAGACACGTGTGCCAAATCAAGTGTAGCGTCGTTTACCCTGTATAAACAACTGCTCCAGAAAGGGTATAAGTTCCGACAAGAGCAGGCACAAATATCGATGGGCGACGGCGTCTGTAAGTCACAAAACGTACTATTAGTCACTGTACCAGTTACCTTATGTGGACGTACCATTCCCACAAACTTCATCGTTCTTCCCGAATCGCACTATAACAGAACACTATTGGGAATAGGTTTCGTGGAAGACGCAGGCATGATTTTAGACATCCCACAATTTACTTGGCATTTCAACAATGCTCCAAATATTATTTACGAGCTCTACGACGAAGAATTCGTTACATACGGAGGCCTAAACCCTATCGCGCAGATTGCCCCACAAGCGCGTGGTGACCCACAAATTGAATCAGCACGCGGATGGGAAGCCCCAACAAATATATCAGAAGCAGCCCTACCGAGTCAAAGCGCTTCTAGTACTACCTATAAAATGTGTTACATCAATCCTACGAAAACAACACAAGCGCCAAAGCGGCCAAGAACAGTATTCGATGGGTATTCGCCATTCGTAGATTATATGATGCGTGACGCCCAACTAAACGTCCACAGACTGGAAGTAGAATTGTCTCCACATGCGAGGACACTCTTTCCGGGACCAGACCCCTACTCACAAGAGGACATAGGTATTAATTCGGTTAGTCTAGACTTTCCGCCACCACGCAATGATTTAACGACTGAACAACAGTATAGTCTAAATAAATTGTTAAAGATGTATGAAATGGTTTTTATTACAAAGAGGCACCCTGCTTTGAATGTCGAGCATCGAATTGATACCAAAGACTGCAGTCCTATAGCAGTTCCTCCTTATCGACTCTCCCCACCTAAAAGAGAGATCCTTCGTAAGGAAATTGATAAGATGCTCAACGATGGTATTATAGAACCCTCCAATACTCCATGGGCAGCACCTGTTGTCCTAGTACCTAAACCTAACGGTACAACTAGAGTATGTATCGATTATCGCAAACTCAATACAGTCACCGTGTCTGACACTTACCCTATGCCTAGGATAGACGACCTCTTGCATGAAGCCAAGCCAACACTCTATATGTCCACTCTGGACCTGAAATCTGGTTACTGGCAGATTAAGATGAATGATAATGATAAAGTCAAAACAGGCTTCATTACGCCTTTTGGAATTTATGTCTTCAATCGTATGCCTTTTGGACTGCGTAATGCACCAGCCACTTTCCAAAGGTTGATTGACCGATTTCGTGTCGACCTTCAAGTTAAAATGCTCGCATATCTCGATGACTTGGTAATCTTCTCTACTCTCTCTTTCGAGAATCACCTGACGGACCTCGAAGCTGTGTTTCTAAAGTTACAAGAATACAATCTTACCGTCAATCTAGAAAAATGCCGATTTTGCTGTTCTACCATTCGTTACTTAGGACACGTAATAACGCCTAAAGGGTTACAAGTAGACCCACAAAAAACAGACGCCATTGCTTTAATGCCATCTCCAAGGAACATACGACATTTAGTGTCCTTCCTCCAGACGTGCTCCTGGTATCGACGTTTTATTGATAATTTTTCAAAAATCGCTGAACCATTGACAAGATTAACCAAGAAAAACACAAACTGGGTCTGGACAGATGAACAAGAATCCGCCTTCAACGAGTTAAAACGATGTCTTACTTCTGCTCCAGTATTACGACAAGCAAATGAAAATCAGCCTTACCGCATTAAAACTGACGCAAGTAATTACGCCATAGGGGCTGTGTTGGTCCAAGGAGAAGGTAAAGAGGAGCATCCTGTTGAATATGCCAGTCGCCTCTTAAAACCGGCAGAACGGAACTACTCCACAACCGAACGTGAAGCGTTAGCGGTAGTCTGGGCAACATCTAAATTCCGAAGTTACATTGATGGTTTACCTGTGGAAGTGGTCACTGATCATCAAGCCTTGCGATGGTTACTATCTATGAAATCACCCACAGGAAGATTGGCGCGTTGGGCATTGCAATTGCAGGCGTACGATCTCACCATAAAATATATTCCAGGCCGAATCAATGTAGTGGCCGATATGCTGTCTCGTCCGGCATGCAATGACGAAGATACTTACGCTTGTGGCATCTGTAATGTTAGCATTGACATGCCAACTCGTAGCTCAGCAGAAACTAGAGAAGAGCAGATGAAGGACGACAATATTGCAAATATTATTAAAATATTAGAGAGCAACAACTGTCCTGAAGATGCGCATTATTGGAGTAGCAAAGGTTATTTCACAAACAATGGTTTACTGTATCGCCAGAACCCACAAATAGACTCTGAAGACGCCCAGCTATTAGTACCCAGTCATGAATGGGCTAACGTACTTCGGATCTACCATGACGACCCTTTAGCAGGTCATTATGGGTCAGAGAAGACCTATGAGCGAATTGCAAAAAGGTATTATTGGAAGGGCATGCGTAAATACATTGAAAGTTACATTCGACAGTGTGTTGCATCTGCTATGACTCCATATGCTGGTCAGCTATCTATAGTTCCGGAACCTGTACGACCGATCAGGAAAAGAGGAAGGCCAAGAAAAATAAAACCTAATCCCGTAACTGTAGACCAAGCTTCTCCACGTCGTGGACGAGGACGTCCAAGGAAACAATAACTTTTACCATCTTCCTCGTCGGGACGACATCGGAACCTGAAGGGGGAGACTGTAACAGAATAAAATCATGTGAACAGGAGTGTAGTACCTAACTTCAACAATAGATGGCAGCACTAGTACAGTGCATCGCGGTATCATTGTCTCCTACTGTTTACTAAAGTGACCAAATTAAGTTTTGTTTGTGAGCTCAGGTAATCCCACGCTTTGTGTACACTTGCCAATGCACTGACTATAGCACGCTACTACTAGTGTCTATAGACGGTCATAAGGACGGTTGCACACTGTGTCAGCTTAATCGTACTTACCTATTGTACCTAATAGCCCTAATACAGTCAAGTTTAATTCGATCTTCGGGTTTGATTTATCCGTCATCCGCAACACTACCCTGTCCAAACCGAAGGCGCTCGGCGAACCTTACGCGACCCCATTACACTATCCTAATCAGTGTCACTGATGGAAATGGTTTATTCTTAACATAACAAGTATTTAAGTATCTATCCACTATTCATCTACCACTATAAATGTATCAAATGTTTTTCTATAACATCCTTTGTTTCGTTCGCAATCTTTATTTATCACTAAATAACTATATGGTTTATTCCATATAGTTGAACTCATCTCACGAAATTTAGACCATGACATATCAGACCCCACATGCTCATCATAGACGTGTTTCAAATTTATGTCATCTTGCTTAAATAATATAATTAGATTTGAATTGTCCCTTACTAGTTGTTTGGGTATTTTAGTATATGTCTGATTAATATAAAAGCAATCAACATTCTTGTGACGTCCCATGGCAAAATAATCTCGGATATTATTTTGATTTTCACAAGCTACATCATCAAATATAATTATTGAATTCGGCAAAGCTTCATGTGGACTTAAAATCTCACTATTATGGCTATATTTATTAAAATGCGTATCTGCAACTAAGTCAAGTACCTTTTCTAAATACACGTATTTCGGTTGATATAAAGACTTTGAATATACATAAAGATTACGAAATCGTAAACCATCTTTGTGTAACAATAGACTAATAACTAAGTTGGTCTTTCCACAATTCGAAGGTCCACATACAATACACCGTATAGAATTCGGTAGTAAATTTCCATGACGTCTTGGCTCATTTGATGATGCAGGACATACACAGTCTAACTTCAGTGATAGTTTTTGTTTAACAAATTTCATAATAACGTTTTTAAACTACAATTTGACCGCATTGTTTCGAGGGTTACAACAAAATGATCTTAAATTTCAGCGTAAAATATTTAAATAATCTTAGCTATATTAATTCATTTACAATGGTATAGGACCTGTGTAGGGATCTGGATTAAATCAATACCGACTTCCATAAAAATAAATTGGGAAGGCTGGCACACATCGTTTCATCCGACGGCGCACGAAGTGCGACGTAGCGAGCTTGCGAGCGGTGAGGATGAAATGATGTGAGCCAGACTTCCCAATTTATTTACTACTAACGTTTATATTTGGCATCTATATAAATTGAACGATATAGAATGGAAATTATTATTCCAACTAAGTATAACTTCGTTTCAAAAATTTACTTCGCTTCCCTTCGCCCGCACTGTAAATTAAGCCCACGTGGAAATATAATTATTATGATGGTAATAATAATAAATATATTTCCACTCTCACACTAATATCATTTAATACTATAAGAATCATTGAAAAATCATGTATCGATAACTAGATAACGGAGGAGAATATTTATGACCATGATCCATCAACAATAATTTGTAGTCGTCCCGCAAACATTTTGTCGCTACCAGGACTCGAACCCGGACCGCATGATGTGTAGGCAGCGATACGACCACTCCACCTAAACGGCTATATGTATTTTATTATCTACTTTATAATAATTATAATATATTTCTACACTCACACCAATTATCTAGCCCAAATTAAGTATCTTTAAGAACTTGTGTTATGGATACTAGATAACGGACAAATATACTTAATAATCTAGATATTTTTATAAATAAACTTAAATAAATATATAAACAACCATGACTCATGAACAAATGCTCGTGCATTCGCGCGCGGAGCGGTGTGCCGGTCGCACGCATTGTATATCATTACTACTACTTGTTTGTGAGAAACTTTTTATAACTACCCTCATTAAGTTTAATAATTGAAATGGATGAAATAAATGATGAAGACGATAATAGTTTATGTTTAAGTGATAAAAGTGAATCTGAAGTGGTGAGACAATGTGAAATTGAGATGGAAGAGATAATGAGACGTGATAATATGGAAGTTGAAATGCAAAATACGAAAAGGCCGCGGGAGGAAAGTGACGAAAACAGTGAAGAAGGCTTCATAACCGTAACGAACAAGAAATCTGCAAAAAAGCTATTAAGAAGTAACTCATTAATTTTTAAAAGTACAACAAGTTTGGAAAGGAAAAATAATTCGGCAGAAGAGGAAAATGGTTATGAGATTTCTCTTACTTCGTTGACTGTATTACCAAAGCAATTTGCAATGGCCAAATTATTCAGACAGGAAAACATAGAAAATATTACCCAAATAAAATATAAAAGTCCCTATAGAATTTTAGTTCTATTTAGTACAAAAGGACAAGCAGAGAAGCTGTTACTTTCTTCAAAGATGACCGAATTAGGATACAGATGCCAACCTACCATGGAAACCAGTGTTACATACGGAGTGATAAAAGGTGTTGATCTTGACCTAGATATAAAAGAGATTGAAGAAGCATTAAAATGTGAAAAAGAAATAATATCTATACTAAGAATGAAAAGACTTAATCCTGATGGCAAATGGATTGAAAGTGAGTCGATTCGAGTGTGTTTTAAATCCGACACTTTACCATTGTACGTATATGCATATGATTGCCGTTTTAGGGTAGATGCTTACGAGTTTCCTGTATCGCAATGTTCCTTATGTTGGCGTTTCGGTCATTTTGCTAAGTTTTGCCCTAATAACAAGATTTCATGTCCTAAATATGGAAAAGGTCACCCGAATTGCGATACGACAGAGTTTAAATGTTTAAACTGTCATGGGAGCCATATGGCGCTAGATAAGACTTGCCCTATGTTTATAAAGGAAAAGCGTATTCGTACAATTATGAGTAATCAAAATATAACTTACCGAAAAGCCTTACAAATATATATTAAAGGTGAAAACGTACAACAAGACAAGACCAAGGAAAATTTTGTGCCGGAAAGTACAACTCAAACGCCAAATGTTAGGCAATATAGTAGTGTAGTGAAAACAAGAGCGATAGTTCACGAGAATCAATCTGATAACAATAATCCTCAGGAGGATTATGAGGAACATTGTAAAGGAAGTAAACAAAATATTGTGAAGAAAAAGAAGAACAACAATATTGTGAAGAAAAAGAAGATGAAACAGCATTTAGGAAATAGCTTGGACTTAGAGACTGATAACGAATCATACAATAATAAGGAAGAATCTGGAGAAGAAAATACTAAAAAGAAACGAAAATTTGACTTCAAAAATTTATTTAGAAGAGTGAGTGAAGCTTTAACTACAGAAAAGGACTTTGGGAAAAAGATATTCGCTATTCTTAAAGTAGTATTTGAAGAGATCAAAACATATTTATTTTACTTTATATCTAAAGGGGAAGCAATGGAATTAATTTTTAGTATATTTAATGGACAAGGCACAATCTAATATCTCCTGTATCAAAATACTTCAGTGGAATTCACAGAGCATCAGACCCAAATCTTTAAGCCTTGAAGCATTGTTAACCCAAGAAAACATTCACATTGCATTGGTAAGTGAAACTTGGTTAGAACCTGAATCGTCATTCCATATATCTGGGTATAATATATTCAGAAATGATAGGTATGATGGCTATGGTGGTGTCGCGATCGTGACTCACAAGTCGGTGCGAGCCCAAGTTTGTACCGCCAACATTAATAATACAGGTATCGAAATTATTAAAGTAAAATTGCTAAACTGTAGTTGCTTAGAATATGTTATATCGGTTTATTGTCCATCAACAGTGCGTACAACACAGGGTGACTGGGATGATTTATTTATGCTTAGCAAGAAAAAATCATTGATAGCTGGTGATTTCAACGCCCATCACACCAATTGGTCGTATAAAACAGATACAAGGGGTTCTCAGTTGGTAGACTCAGCTTTAGAAAGTGGCTTTGTTGCACTAAATGACGGCTCAGCGACTAGAATGAAATTAGTTGACGGTTGTATGCAAAAAAACATCTCCCGATGTGACATTTGCATCATCGGATATAGCTATAAAATTCGAATGGCAGGTCATGAATGAAAACATTGGAAGTGATCATCTTGTTATTAAATCAACTGTGGGCTATCAAGACTCCGTATATTTTAATAAAAGACGTAACTTTGCAAAAGCAGATTGGCAATCTTATCAAAATGATATAGAAAACTCGTTCTGTAATTTGAATTCTCTAGACCTTAACAATCTACCAATGATGTATAATATCTTTCAACAAATACTGCTTAAAGCTGCTGACAAACATATACCATATATAAAAATTTGCACAAATCCAGAAAGAAAATTCCGACCAAAACCTTATTGGAATCCCTCTCTTTCACATATTGTGGCTCAACGTAGACTAGCACTTACTTGTTTTAGGAAAAATCCTACACCTGATAATTTGAAAGCCTTAGAGGAGAAAGTTGCTGAAGCTAAGAGGTTAATAAGTAAAGCTAAATCCCAAAGTTGGCAAAACTTTTGTAACAGTATTAACGAAAATACCACGACCAAAGAAGTATGGCTACGTATGCGGTGGTTGAAGGGTTTCCGAACAGCAAATATTAATAGTCCCTCAGATGAAAGTAAGACCAAATTGTTATCATCCCTTACCCCTGACACAGTAGCATTGAACCGACCACTTTTTTTATCTACAAATAATCTCCTTGAAACCGATTTTACTTATCAAGAAATGATACACTGTTTCAAAAAAAAGGATAGTTCTCCAGGGGATGATGGTATTAGCTACTCAATGTTAAATAACTTGCCTGAAAATGCTAAACAATTCATGGTAGTGCTTTATAATGCAATATTTCGTAATAACCATATACCTGAGCAATGGCGTAGCATTCAAATTGTTCCAATCCCTAAAGCAAATGTGATAAACAACAATCTTGTTGAGCCAAAATTAAGACCGATTTCACTCATATCATGTGTCTGTAAAATATTTCATTCCATGTTAGCGAAACGACTTGAATGGTTTGTCGAAAAAAATAAAATCCTTCCTGATTATTCTACTGGGTTTAGAAAAAGTCAGTCATGTTTAGATTGCCTCGTCCGATTGATTTCGTACATTCAATTGGGGTTTTCAAATAATCTGCCAACAGTGGTGTGTTTTTTGGACATCGAAAATGCGTACAATAATGTATCAGTTAGTAAATTAGCTAATATTCTCGATGAATTACAGGTGGGTAAAATGTTATGTAGCTATATTTGGTCTTTTTTAAGTGAAAGGCATTTGTATCTTAAAAATGATTTGGGAAATAAAGGGAAGGCTAGGTGGACCAATATGGGACTAGCTCAGGGAGATCCATTATCTCCCTTGATCTTTAATGTTGTTACGGCACACATATGTTCTCAGATTGAAAACATTTTGGTGTGTCAGTACGCAGATGATTTTGCATTTTATATCAGCCACGAAGATTTAAATTACTGTGAGCAGAGCCTTCAAAAAGCATTAAATGTAATAATCAAAGAATTGGATAAGATAGGATTAAATTTATCGGCCACTAAATCAAAAATATGTATTTTTAGTAAAGGTAGAAAACAGCATCAAATTTCGTTGAAAGTTAATAATATCGTTTTAACAGTCAATGACTGTATTAAATATTTAGGTATGTGGTTGGATCGCTCGTTACTCTGGAGAAAACATGTCAATGAGATTGGTGAAAAAGTCTCAAAATTATTAAATCTTCTTAAAATGTTGGCGGGATCTTCTTGGGGGATGCACCCAAAGCATCTCAGAAGAATATATATTGCTTTGCTTAGGAGTAGACTTGATTACCGCTGTTTCCTGTACGACAATAGCTCAAATACTCATACCTGTAAATTAGATAAGATTCAAAACCAAGCTTTACGAATTATAGGAGGATTTATAAAAAGTTCTCCAATACACGTCATGGAAAATGAGCTCTGTGTTCCACCACTGTTTTTGAGAAGGAAATATTTAGCATATAAGTATTGTTTAAAGGCTAAAACGCATAGAACTACCGTAGATTTGTTATTAGAGCTATCAGCCGCCTCTGACACTCCCTACTGGAGGAAAAAAAAGAAACCCCTGCTAAGCGTAACAAATAATGAAATGAATGATGTTGTTATTGAATCTGCTTTCCCTTTAGATATGTATTCCTTAAGTGTCTGGGTTACGTATATTGATACCACAAGTATTATCAAAGCTAACTTAGATAGTGTAAAGTGTTCTAAAAATTTGTTAGACATAAGTTCCGTGAAATTTGACATTATACAAGAGTTGCATGAATATTATGATGATACTTGGCTAAGGATTTTCACTGATGGGTCAAGAAGTCACCTCGGTAGAGGAGCAGCTTTTTATCGTTCTGTAGGAGTAAATTGTATGCACAAAGTGGTGGGTAATGTGTCCATCATGACTGTGGAATTGATTGCAATTTTAAATGCCCTTCTCTATGTTAAGAACAGTACTCATGGCAAAGTGGTGATTATTAGTGATAGTAAAAGCGCCTTACAGCATATAGCTCGATGCGCCTCTGGAATCAGAGGTATAACGATAGCTTATACGGTATTACAAATAATGCTTGACATAGAAAACACAGGTACCCAGTTAAAATTGCAATGGATTCCATCTCACGTTGGCATAAGGGGAAACGAGGAAGTTGATAAATTAGCAAAACGTGCGATTACTGAAGGGGTAGAATACTATATAAAACCCTTCTATTCAGAAATACTAAACAAATTTAAGAAAGTTTGGTTTGCATTGTGGATCAAATATTTTGAGGAGAAATCCACAGTGAAAGGCATTTGGTATAGAACATTACAAGACAAACCTCCTCGTGTACCCTGGTGGGATAACGTAGATTTAAGCAGATCTCAAATTGTATTGCTTCACAGATTACGGTCAGGACACTTTCCATCAAACAAGTTTGCACATCTAATGAAAAAGAAGGAGTCTCCTAATTGTGACACATGCGGGGTGATCGAAGATGTGCATCACTTGTTGTTGGAATGCGTTAGAAATCAAGCGGAGCGGCAAGCATTGATAACGCATTTAAACTTGAAAACATATGACGTTGGTGTTATACAGCAAATCTTAGCAGAACCAACATCTAAAGCTGCTTTCATGCTCTGTAAAACCGTAAATAAACTAGGTCGTCAATGAATGCCGCTCTGTGTGTCTGTCAATCATGTGTACATAATATGACCCTTTGATGTATGTATTACTGTATTAAAATGTAAAGGATTAGGCTGTGATGGAACTGACATATCTGCATGATAAAAGTTCCTAATTAAAAAAAAGAAAAAAAAAAAAAAAAAAAACAAATGCTCGTGTTCATCACACTAACATTTACCACTACCAGGACTCGAACCCGGACCGCCCGATGTGTAGACAGCGTTACTGACCACTCCACCACGGCGGCGTATTATGTTCTTTTATGTAAGCATGTCATAAAATATATTTGTCGTAGCGTAGGCGGATCGTATAACCACGGTAATATTATCTATAGTAAGTATAACACGCCGTCTTACAAAACGGCGCGGCGGATTGTAGTCTCTGAGTGTGATGAGTTAAAATATTTCCACTCCGCTTGGTCATAAAAAAATAACCTAAAGCTACCAATAATAAGCGATCTCCATTCGATTATACCTACCTTAGATTAATCTAAGGAAGAAAAGAAGCAAATCTAAAGGCTTAATAATTTTATTTGGCTAATCAGGAGGAATGTAGAAACCCACCGATATCAATCAACAATAAACTCTTGGTTTATAATAGAATAGAATAGACTTTATTCAGACAATGTACATAGATTTCACATACATTGAATGATGTGATAACATGATACCATCGAGCACATTACCATAGTTGGTTATGTGCTCGATGCATGATAAACTATTTAATTTTCATCAAATTAGCAATGTGTGCTGGCAGAGAAGAATAAGATCACCCCATATCCTCCAACGGGTGTCGTAGAAGGCAACTAATGGACCAGCATAGGGGTATTGATCACCTTAAACTCTTTCCACCAATCCACATTGGGCAAGCGTGGTGGACTACTGCCTAAACCTCCTTCGATGAGAAGGAGAGGCCTTGTGTCCGAGCAGTGGGTCGAGTTATAAAGGCTGTTATGATGATGGTAACACTATTTAATTTTCATCATATACTGCATTTATTGATTATTATTTATTAAATGATTGTTAATTATTATTTGCCACTGACATCTTTGTCTGTATGCCTTTCATAGGCAAAGGCCTCTTCCAACTTCTTCCATAGCCAACAACAGCTTTATTTGGTCTGAGTGACATCAGACCAAATAAAGCTGTTGTTTACAAATGAATCATAAAACCTGTATGGACATATGGCATTGAGTTGTGGGGAGGTGCTTGGTAGCTTGTCTTACTTGGAAATACTACAAAGGTTTCAAAATATTACTTCGAATATGATTGCCAGCATGGTTCATAAGAAATAGTGAAATCCACAAGTACTCATCTCAAAATATCGACTATCAGAGAAGAGATCAAACAGCACAGCATCAGATACAAGCAAAGGCTAGTGAGATATGGTAATCAGCAGGCAAGGAAATTTCTTATTGTGACAAGTGAAAACCGTCTCAACCAATTGCAAATCACTGAACTTAATACCAGAAGCTAATTTTAGTATGCAGTGATAATTATTAGTGGTACTCTTGCTGGAGATTCCTATACCTATCACATGAACATTCAAAATATCTAATTATGGCTTGGGAACCGATGGCAGATTAAGAAAGTCAAAAAATTATTGTTTTGAAACTGGTGTTGCATAATTCGAAATCAATAACATTAGTAGTGTCTGTAAATACTTCCATTTACTTAAATCATACATTGCCAATTTGTGAAGAAAAGAAGATTTCTCAACTTTACAAAATTAAGTTTGGTCAAAGTATTAATAGCTACAGAAACTAATAGTATATTTAGGCATATGTGACAAATATAAACTTATAGGCAATTATTTCTATCTGTCGTGGTTGTTGGCTTTAGTTGGTGTGTTTACTAGTGTTGCTAATTTTTGGGGTTCGGTGACTCTTTATGCAAGCGACAGGCTGGCAACCTATCACTATTTGGATGCACTGCATGGCCATACTGCCAGATGTGGCTTTATGTATAACAAAATGGTGGCTAAGGCTCTGCTCAACCCCCATGGGATTATGAGGGTGATTGTATGTAAGTATATCTATATACATATAAACTGTTTTGACTCCATTGTCGTGGAGTGGTAATAATAAATGTTGAATACACATCAAGAGGTGGTACAGCTTTGATTTCTGGCAGAGGCTAATGTTTTTGTGATCAAAATGATTATGAATTATGGTTGTTTATATATATTTAATTTCATTTACAATAAAGTTCTTAATGATACTTCTTTTGGACTAGATAATTGGTGTGACTGTGGAAATATATATTATTATTATTGACACAAAATGTATTGTAATAGCTTAGTAGCATATATTGAGCGTTGTGGTTAGTGAATAATAAGAAAAGATGGTCATTAAAGTAATTTTATTCATATTAACACATTTAACTAACTATATAAACATACTAGATTATAGCAATGAAATAAAATAAGATTTATTTGTAAAGTATTTATATCTGTAACTGGATAACATTACAATTTTATTCATCCCTTATAATATTATATTATATTATGTGATAAATGAATGTCATTATATTTATCTTTGAGAAAAAACTTAATGGGGACTTTTCACATAGGAATTTGGAGTACCTATGATATATGGGTGGTTCCTGGGGAGATTAATTTTTCGTGTCACAGGCCAATATAATCTATATTATTGAGATTAGAATATTTAAATAATTGTCAAAACCTTGAAGAACTACTACTCTCTTGAGGCATCATAAATAAAACCGCTTAATTGTTGTTTTAATATAATAAAATCACATTTGAAACCTGAAATCGGGGGCATTTTACCGATTTTCGACGTGTCACACGCGTCTCGCTTGCAGTATTATCGTTAATATTATTTTAACTGTACGTGATATTACCATAATTTATATATCATTAAAAAATACAGAAATGTCTCTATTCTTATATAAAATTCTGTATAAAAACCTATCAATTTAGAGAAGTTAAGCCGTTTTAAACATTTGTCACGCGGCGGGCTTAAATTGAACCCCATGACAAGATGGGAGTATTTCAGTAGTGTAAATATGAGATAAACCTTCAGTGATTGCTTGTCGAGGGTCTCTAGATGTGTCCTGAATTTCTGATAGAGGAGTTGTCATTCGCTTACAAGCATAACTGTACAGATCAGTTCTTATTTTAATTTTAATTTTGGTACACCTGGGTAGGTAAGATCTGTGGGTCGATTTAAAAATAGAAATGTCAACCTATGGTTAAAACTGTTTCTAGAATACGATTTCCTTTCCATCTGAGTTTACTATGAGGTAAAAATATCTCGGATATTATTGCAAGTTTTTGAGTAGTTAATCAAAAACAAAATTGTCATGATCAGATCCATGGTCTCAAATCTATGGATGTTTTTCCATGGATCTGATGTTGCGTCATCGCCACCAGTCCACAAGGTATTCCAAAAGTTGTTTGACGCTGTTCTTTTGTTATGCATATGACCCCACATTCGTGAAAGGTGATATTGTTCCATAAAAAAAGAGACAACGCTTCTCAAGATCTCGGAAATGCTGAAAAGCCTTAATGATGCCTCTCGACGTGTTGCGAGGAATTTGGATAAGACGAAAGTAATGTTTAATGCACAAGTTAATTATCCCAGAGCCTCTGTTAGTCGGAAATTTGGTCCTCAAAGTTGTTTAGGAATAAATAGAAACCACGTGGAAGTAGTAGTAGGACGATCCAGTTCTGCTGCTCCAGCATTTGGAAAGCTTAGACATATCTTTACTTCTTCCCTGCACAGACGTGGTCACTTACCAGAGGATTACTCCACTAATTTATAGTCGCTCAACGCGCTATGTTAGAGGATAGGCTCAGTATCTCATTAAAAGACAGTTTGTCATCGTTATGGACATAGCCCTAAGAATTAGTACGCTGAAGTGGCAATAGACTGTACATGTCTGCTGGAGAACCGACAACCGTTAGAGCTGATGAATGCTGGAGTGGAGACAAGCGTAGTATTAGACGCCTTACAACCCGTTCTTAGTCTGATGACCTTAGGAGGACTGCTGGCAGCAACACAGGCTGTTTTGACTTAATTTGTTGACAAATCACACTAGCACATTTCAAGTTTTAATAAAAAGAGGATTTTGAACCCATGCTATCTCATAACGGTTTCACAATAAAGTGAGCGATTTGAAAGTATATTTTTCTATATTTATAAAAGCTGTTTTCGAGTTATATAACAGACCGTCTCGCACGTAGGTTTGACAACTTCCAGCCTCCCGAACAAATCGGATTCCTTAAAGGTATTGACCACATGATTTATACAGAATACCGAAGAATACAATCTGCCATTATGCTGACCGTTTGTGGACTATGAGAAAACCTTCAATTATGTCGAGATTTGGACCGTGCTCCAGTCACTCCAAAGGTGCCAAATAGACTAGGTCTAAAAACCTGGCGATGGAAAATCAGCGAAAATGAAAAAAAAAAACACGAAAATTTGTGGCTTTTTTGTTGCTAATTAGTTGCTAGAACACCGATTTTGTTGCTCGAACCGATCGCCAGAAATCGGCAACAGTTCTAGATTTATATTAAGATAGCGTGAAAATGTGTCAAAACCGAGTGTTTTGACAAAACCGATCAAACAAATGAGGGTAAATTTGTTGCTAATTTGTTGCTATAAGATGTTACGGAAGAAAGTGGAAAAAAAAAATTATTCAAATTTTATTTAACCTTGTTAAATTTGATATCGTCCACGCTAGCTTAATTCTCGATTTTTCCAAGGAAATTTCCTAACAATAATTTGTTGCTGCGCACAGAAGGTCTTGTCTGAGTGCAAAGAGTCAGCAACAAAATAGAAACCGGATGTCGGTAGTGTTTGGAGACCGGTAAGCAATCAAACACGCCACGCTAGCTTAATCCTCCATTTTTCCATGGAAAAATCCTAATAATAATTTGTTGCTGCGCACAGAAGGTCTTATCTGAGTGCAAAGAGTCAGCAACAAAATAGAAACCGGAAGTCGGTAGTGTTTGGAGACCGGTAAGCAATCAAACTGGCCACGCTAGCTTAATTCTCCATTTTTCCATGGAAAAATCCTAATAATAATTTGTTGCTGCGCACAGAAGGTCTTGTCTGAGTGCAAAGAGTCAGCAACAAAATAGAAACCGGATGTCGGTAGTGTTTGGAGACCGGTAAGCAATCAAACACGCCACGCTAGCTTAATCCTCCATTTTTCCATGGAAAAATCCTAATAATAATTTGTTGCTGCGCACAGAAGGTCTTCTCTGAGTGCAAAGAGTCAGCAACAAAATAGAAACCGGATGTCGGTAGTGTTTGGAGACCGGTAACAATCAAACCGGCCACGCTAGCTTAATTCTCCATTTTTCCATGGAAAAATCCTTATAATAATTTGTTGCTGCGCACAGAAGGTCTTCTCTGAGTGCAAAGAGTCAGCAACAAAATAGAAACAGGGAGTCGGTAGTGTTTGGAGACCGGTAATCAAACAAACCGGCCACGCTAGCTTACTCCGCTACCGACTCCCTGTTTCTATTTTGTTGCTGTCTCTTTGCACTCAGAGAAGACCTTCTGTGCGCAGCAACAAATTATTATTAGGATTTTTCCATGGAAAAATGGAGGATTAAGCTAGCGTGGCCGGTTTGTTTGATTACCGGTCTCCAAACACTACCGACATCCGGTTTCTATTTTTTTGCTGACTCTTTGCACTCAGAGAAGCCCTTCTGTTACAAAAAACAAATTATTATTAGGATTTTCCCATGGAAAAATGGAGGATTAAGCTAGCGTGGCCGGTTTGATTGCTTACCGGTCTCCAAACACTACCGACATCCGGTTTCTATTTTGTTGCTGACTCTTTGCACTCAGAGAAGACCTTCTGTGCGCAGCAACAAATTATTATTAGGATTTTCCCATGGAAAAATGGAGAATTAAGCTAGCGTGGCCGGTTTGATTGCTTACCGGTCTCCAAACACTACCGACATCCGGTTTCTATTTTGTTGCTGACTCTTTGCACTCAGAGAAGACCTTCTGTGCGCAGCAACAAATTATTATTATGATTTTTCCATGGAAAAATGGAGGATTAAGCTAGCGTGGCCGGTTTGATTGCTTACCGGTCTCCAAACACTACCGACATTCGGTTTCTATTTTGTTGCTGACTCTTTGCACTCAGAGAAGACCTTCTGTGCGCAGCAACAAATTATTATTAGGATTTTTCCATGGAAAAATGGAGGATTAAGCTAGCGTGGCCGGTTTGTTTGATTACCGGTCTCCAAACACTACCGACTCCCTGTTTCTATTTTGTTGCTGACTCTTTGCACTCAGAGAAGACCTTCTGTGCGCAGCAACAAATTATTATTAGGATTTTTCCATGGAAAAATGGAGGATTAAGCTAGCGTGGCCGGTTTGTTTGATTACCGGTCTCCAAACACTACCGACATCCGGTTTCTATTTTGTTGCTGACTCTTTGCACTCAGAGAAGACCTTCTGTGCGCAGCAACAAATTATTATTAGGATTTTTCCATGGAAAAATGGAGGATTAAGCTAGCGTGGCGTGTTTGATTGCTTACCGGTCTCCAAACACTACCGACATCCGGTTTATATTTTGTTGCTGACTCTTTGCACTCAGACAAGACCTTCTGTGCGCAGCAACAAATTATTATTAGGATTTTTCCATGGAAAAATGGAGAATTAAGCTAGCGTGGCCAGTTTGATTGCTTACCGGTCTCCAAACACTACCGACTTCCGGTTTCTATTTTGTTGCTGACTCTTTGCACTCAGATAAGACCTTCTGTGCGCAGCAACAAATTATTATTAGGATTTTTCCATGGAAAAATGGAGGATTAAGCTAGCGTGGCGTGTTTGATTGCTTACCGGTCTCCAAACACTACCGACATCCGGTTTCTATTTTGTTGCTGACTCTTTGCACTCAGACAAGACCTTCTGTGCGCAGCAACAAATTATTGTTAGGAAATTTCCTTGGAAAAATCGAGAATTAAGCTAGCGTGGACGATATCAAATTTAACAAGGTTAAATAAAATTTGAATAATTTTTTTTTTCCACTTTCTTCCGTAACATCTTATAGCAACAAATTAGCAACAAATTTACCCTCATTTGTTTGATCGGTTTTGTCAAAACACTCGGTTTTGACACATTTTCACGCTATCTTAATATAAATCTAGAACTGTTGCCGATTTCTGGCGATCGGTTCGAGCAACAAAATCGGTGTTCTAGCAACTAATTAGCAACAAAAAAGCCACAAATTTT
This sequence comes from Elophila nymphaeata, assembly GCA_955850985.1. Lineage (NCBI taxonomy): Eukaryota > Metazoa > Arthropoda > Insecta > Lepidoptera > Crambidae > Elophila > Elophila nymphaeata. Next base: position 24,639,162 of record OY039071.1, on the reverse strand, counting down.
CGTGTTTTTTTTTTCATTTTCGCTGATTTTCCATCGCCAGGTTTTTAGACCTAAATAGACTATCGGTACATCCAAGTGAACGCCAAATACATGGCATGGTGGCGTGGTGTGACTCTTCTTCAAAAAGGGCGATAGGGCCCAATTGAAGAACTATAGACCCGTCACGCTCCTGAGTCATGTTTATAGGCTATTTTTGAGGGTTATAATGAATCGTCTCGCACGCAGGTTTAACGACTTCCAGCCTCCTGAATAAGCCGGATTCTGAAAAATCACATACATACTGTTCGGGATGAATAATAATCATACACAGTTCGGTGCACGCGCACTCGTTAGACGTAAGTCATAGCTAATAGCGTTAGGTTCGTAAGATAGATAAGTTAATTTCAATTTCGTTTTATATCTCTTGGTTTTAATCCTTATGTGTCTTTTATGTCTTAATAGTTAGCTAGATAGGTTGTCTTTATTGTGTAATCGTTAAATTGATAGTATATAATGTGTTTTAATAAGATATAGCGATTTTAGTGCTCAGATAGGCTTAGTACATAGGTTATAGTTAGCTCGTAATAAGTGTCTTATATACTTGCGTTTTTATGGTTTGTTTTGATTATATTTTGTTTTATTAGATAGTTAGGCATCGAATAATGATAGTTAGGTCTCGTTAGGTAGTAATATAGTAATTTCAGTGTTTTTATGTTTGTTGGAATAGTGTTTTTATAGTGCATTTTTATTATGTTACTTGTGTTCTACAGTCCATAGCTCTCTAAGTATTATAGTTAGGTAGGGGATTTTGGTATTAAAATGTTCGTCTTGGCATTAGTTTCATTCCCTAACCACAAGAAAGGTCTAGGTCTTAAACCTAGACCTACAGAGACCTGAAAATAGGAAAAGTCGATATTGAGAAGTGGGGGTCTCTGACACTTATAATAGTAATAACTTTGTGACCAATAGGTCTATATAGGAGAAATATATATCATTTTGAAGGTCTCAAAAAGGCCTATCTAGGCATGTATATTGAATCTAGGTCTTACTTATAGGTTAAGACTTATATGTAAAAGTATTATAAATTGATAATAAAAGTATACGGCTAAGTAGGGTACGGTGTCGGCTCTCTTTACAGTATAGCCTCGTTCGAGGGAGGTCGCGACTATTTGCCTCTCGCTCTACAATTGTACTCATCTCGCTCACGACCACGCTCCGCGGACACATCGGACTTCGTTGAACCACGCTAGAACGTTTGTATGGTCATCGTCCTGCCTACAAACTTCTAGCACCTCCGCAGTCCTGTGCCAGTGCCTAGTTCGCGTCGAACCGCAAGCTCCGGGTTGTTGGAGTGACGAATCTGCTCGACCTCGCAGTCGCAGCGAGCAGATCGACCCCCCCCCCCCCCCCCGTCCCCTCAACCTGTCGAGTGGCGCCGCCGCGAACGCCCGCTCGTCGAGCCCAGCTCCGAGCCCGCACCGGCATACCGTTGCCGTCGGACCGCGCGCGAGTGCGTGCTTTCGCCCCCGCCTCCGACCGCGACAAACAATTCCGTTACAAGCACTACGGAACTGACAGCCGGCGGTGTGATAATTTTGTGGTAATCTAGTATTACCACAAGGTTCACAGTGCTGCTGGTGTTGGTCCCGTAGGATTTGTAGCGCGGCACCTCTGCCGACGTCCACTGCGCTCCGGCTGCGCCCGCGCTGTTGGTAGGGCTGGGCAGACTCCGCATCGGCGTTGAGTGCCCCCCCCCCCCCCCCCCCCCCCCCAACCCCGCGACCCGCCCCGCGAGTGCGAGTGAGACAAACCCACGCGACAGAGACGCATAGCGACAGTGACGTTTTTCTTTGTGTTGTATTGTTATTGTGGGACTAGTGCTCACCTGCACTCTATTTTAAATAAATAGACTGAGGTGAACACCCATAGTGTGGAAACCGAGACCCAGACTAGCCAAAACTGAACACTGAACACTAACACGTCACTTAACAAGAACTTCCCGATACAAGTGAACGAAAACCAAACAAACATGATGCCACAGAGCCCTCGCAGCCGCCGCTCACACAGCCCATCGAGCTCAGGCTCTGACAGCGAAGGGTCAAGCAGCCCTGAGGAGGCAACCTCCTCACCAGTCACACGGAGTGACAGAGGCGAGCGCCCCATCGAGCGTCCCTCACGCGAGGGGGACGGAGCGACACAGGCCGCTCCAGAGGCAGACTCGGAAGCCCTTTTTAGTAAAGGGCACCCCCGTGTCATGCCGGAAGGCAGGAGCCGCCCCGCCCGCCCCCGCGAGAGCGACGACGACGACAGCTCCGTAGACAGCAACCAGTGGGGAGTGGATAAGCGTCCAAGACTCGGACCTTCCCCCCCCACCCGCCCCGGAAACACTCCGCCCAACATCACCCCGCCCGAGGCATACTATCCTGACCTCAGGCGGAGCAGCGCCGTACACCCCGACAGCGCGAGCGAGGACGCAGGCGAGGAGATGTTCGCCTGCCGGTCCCGCTCGCCCTCACCGCCCGCGCCTATTGTGAGGCCGTCGCCGCCGGCGTCACCATCGCCGCCGACCGCACTCCGGCAGCCGACGCTCCCGTCGCAGTCGACGTACCCGTCGACGTCGTACGCGACGCTGGGAGCGTCCTCCGGCGCCACCGCGCCGTCGTATGCAGCCACCGCTGCTGCCCCGCAGACACCGCGCGCCTCTCCGCGCGCCTCTCCGGAACCGGGAGTAAGAACCCCCCCCACCTCAGCCCCCGCCCCTGCCGCGCCCTCCAGAGCAAGCGGCTACCCGCCCATTGTGGTGGAGCGCCTGCCCGAGTGGCCGCGGCACTTTAGGGCGATCACGGACAGGTTGGGGTACGCACCCAACGCGCGCCCTTTCCGCACGGGGGTGCGATTCATCGCAACAACCCCCGACGAGTACCGCACCGTGCAGCGGTACCTTGTGGAGGCGTCCGAGGCCGACCCGGCCATAACCTGGTACGGGTACGCGCCGGCGGACGAGCGCCCCACAAAAGCCGCGCTGCGCGGCCTACCACCCGACACCCCACCAGACCTCATAATGGAGGCCCTCAAACAAAAGGGCTTTCCAGTGACGCATGTGCGCCACATCCCCGCCATCAGAGGCCGCCCCGGCTGCATATTTTTTGTGCAGCTGGAGCGCCTCCCACAAGAGGAGCTCTCCCGCTTGTACGCGGTCGACGAGCTCCTCTGCATGAGAGGCGCGACCATTGAGGCCTGGAGAGGCCGACCCGGACCGCCGCAGTGTCACCGCTGCCAGGCGTTCGGGCACGCGTCGGCCCACTGCTATCGCCCGGCGAAATGCGTGCGGTGTGCCGGCGACCACATTGCGGCCGACTGCCCCCGCCCGCTCGACCAGCCGCCGACGTGCGCAAACTGCGCGCGGCCTCACCCGGCCAACGACCGCCGGTGCCCGGTGTTCCGCCGGGTGGCGCGCCAGATGGGGGTGGCCATCCCGCCGCCCGCGCCGTCGCGCCCGAGGTCGGGCACGCGCTCTCGAGCTCCGCCGCCACAACCGCCTTCGGCAGACATGCCGGAGGCCTCGCGGGGCGCTACACTAGCCCCGCCATCCAACCCCCCCACTGTAAGGGGGGAACCTGTTCGCCGACGCCGTCGCCGCCGCCGTAGAGGGGGACGCGAGCGCGACCGCGCCGACCAATGGGCGACCACCGCGCCGCCGGCGCCCGCCGCGGCGTCCACACCGGCGCCCGGCACACGCCGGCGTCGCCCCCGCGGCGAACCGCCGCTCACTCAGCCGCCTCAACCACCGCCGCGCGCCGCGCCAAGGCGCCGCGCGCCGGCCGCGCCACAAACGCAGCGTGAAGCGTTGCTCACGCAGAGCGACGCACCGCAGCCACCACGCGCCGCGCCCAGGCGCGACGCGCCACGGCGCGACGCCGCTACCACTCGCGCCGCGCCACAACGCGACGCCGCCACCTTACGCGCCGCGCCTCAGCGCGATAGCGCTGTCGCGCGCGACGCGCCCTCAGAGCGCACCGCTCCACAGTCACACCCCATCACGCAGCGGCGTGATGCACCGCTGCGCGATGCCGAGCCGCCACGCGGCGCCAACTGGCGCGCCCCTGCGCAAGCGCCCCAGCGCGCCGCCCAAGGCGCCGGCCAACCGCGCCCCGCCCAGCCGCCCCGCCGCCCGCCGACCGCCCAGCCGGGCCGTCAGGCGGCGGCCGTCCAATCAGCGAGGGTGGCCTGGGCGCCGCCCCCGCCCCCGCTGCCCTACCCCAACCGCCACCCCCGCCGCCGCCAAGCACACCCACAGAGCGAGAGAACGCACAATCAAGCGCTCCTCGACAGGGTGTGCACAATGATAGCCGACCTGTCAGCGCGCTACCACCCAGGCATGGACACGTTCCACCTGGAGCAAGCGCTGGCAGGCCTTCACAGGATGCTGGCAGCAATCCCCCGGGAGGACTGAGAGTCCTCTACTGGAACCCGGGGGGGATCACCCAACATATCTCTGAGCTCCGTCTCCTCGCCCAGTCGCAGGATCTGCACGTAATCCTCCTGGGCGAGACCTGGCTACGACCTACCCAACGCCTCTCCATCCCGAATTACCACGTCTACCGGCGGGACGAGCTGACACCACAGGGCCGCCCCTGGAGGGGTGTGGCCGCCCTTGTCCGCCGAGACGTGGTACACGATGAACTCCAGCTCCTCCCTTAACCGCCTTAACCTCCCTTAACCAACGCCGATGCGGAGTCTGCCCAGCCCTACCGCGTTGTTGGTAGGGCTGGGCAGACTCCGCATCGGCGTTGAGTGCCCCCCCCCAACCCCGCGACCCGCCCCGCGAGTGCGAGTGAGACAAACCACGCGACAGAGACGCATAACGCCAGTGACGTTCCCTAGGTTAATTAGTTTAGTGTAGTGTTTACCAGTGGTACTTAGTGCTCACCTGCAATCTATTTGGTTAAATAGACTGAGGTGAACACCCAAGAGTGGATGCCGATACCGAGAAAGCCTAAACCACTAACGCGTCACTCAACAAGTGTGCCTAAAGAAAACAAAGAAACCAAGTATAGCCATACACCCAATATGTCTCAAAGCCCGCACAGCCGCCGTTCGTACAGCTCGAGCTCGGACGGAAACAGCACAGGGCCAAGCAGCCCCGAAGAGGCACCCACGTCGCCAATACTGAGCGACAGTGGAGACCGCCCCATCAGGCGCCCCTCACGCGAGGGGGACGAGGCGTCACATGCCTTCCCGGAGGCGGACACGGAGGCCCTTTTTACTAAAGGACACCCCCGCGTCAAGCCGGAGGGCAGGAGCCGCCCCGCCCGCCCCCGCGAGAGTGACGACGACGATGATCAACTCGAAGGCAACCAATGGGGGGCGGACAAGCGTCCAAGACTGGGACCTTCCCCCCCCACCCACCCCGGAAACACCCCGCCCAACATCACCCCGCCTGAGGCATATTATCCCGACCTCAGGCGGAGCAGCGCCGCACATAACGACAGCGCGAGCGAGGACGCAGGCGAAGAGATGTTCGCCTGCCGGTCCCGCTCGTCCACGCCGCCCGCGCCCAACGCGAGGCCGTCGCCGCCGGCGTCGCCATCGCCGCCGACCGTTCTCCAGCAGCCGACGCTCCCGTCGCAGTCGACGTACCCGTCGACGTCGTACGCGACGCTGGGAGCGTCCTCCGGCGCCACCGCGCCGTCGTACGCGGCTACAGCCGCTGCCCCGCAGACCCCGCGCGCCTCCCCGCGCGCCTCGCCGGAACCAACCGGAGTAAGATCCCCCCCCACCTCAGCCCCCGCCCCTGCCGCGCCCTCCAGAGCAAGCGGTTACCCGCCCATTGTGGTGGAACGCCTGCCCGAGTGGCCGCGGCACTTCAGGGCGATTTCAGCTAGGTTGGGGTACGCGCCCAACGCTCGCCCATTCCGCACGGGGGTGCGATTTATCGCAGCGACCCCCGACGAGTACCGCACCGTGCAGCGGTACCTTGTGGAGGCGTCCGAGGCCGACCCGGCCATAACTTGGTACGGGTACGCGCCGGCGGACGAGCGCCCCACGAAAGCTGCCCTGCACGGACTGCCGCCAGACACACCAACCGACCTCATTAAGGAAGCCCTTCAACAAAAGGGCTTCCCAGTAGTCCATGTCCGCCATATTCCCGCCATCAGAGGCCGCCCCGGCTGCATATTTTTTGTGCAGCTGGAGCGCCTCCCACAAGAGGAGCTCTCCCGCTTGTACGCGGTCGACGAGCTCCTCTGCATGAGAGGCGCGACCATTGAGGCCTGGAGAGGCCGACCCGGACCGCCGCAGTGTCACCGCTGCCAGGCGTTCGACCCACGTCCCCTCCAACCCCAGCTACCGACCCGACGTCCTGGACATCGCACTGGCTCAGGCGCTCCCTGGCCCGATGCAGGTTGAGGTGCTGTACGACCTAGACACGCAGCACCTCCCCATCCTGGCCACGTTGAGCACCCAGCCAGCCAGTGCCCTACCCAGGACGCCCCGCCCACGTATTGACTGGGCGGCATTTACCGACGCCTGTCAGAGCATGACACTCGGCGGCCCTGTCTCCTCAGCCGAGGGGGTGGACGCCGCCGCCGAGCACCTGGTTGAGCAGTTGCGCGCCGCCAAGGCCGCCGCAACGCTCCCAGCCTCTGACAGGCCCCGCCGCAACCAACACCAACTTCCCGCCCACCTCCAGGCGACGCTGCGCAGAAAGCGCGAGCTTCGTCGCCTGTGGGCTGAGACACGATGCCCGCGGGTCAAACTTGACTTGAACCGCACCTCCACTCAGCTGTCCGAAGCTGTGAAGGCATGGCGCGGTGCTTCGTGGGAGAGCCACATCGACCACGTGGCTGAAAGCACCGCTGACCTCTTCAGGCTGAATCGGCAGCTGACGAAGCCGGTCGCCCCAGTCTGCCCGCTGCTGGACAGCGCGGGCAGACGTTGCTACGCTGCCGCGACCAGGGCTAACATCCTGGCCGACCATCTGGAGGTGCAGTTCACCCCCCACCCTGCCAAGACAACCAGCGCTGTCGTTGAACACCATAGGCACGTCCTAAGCCGCGTCGAGGAGTACATGTCGGTCCCAACACCGCCGCTTCGCGGGGAGGATTTCATCTCCCCCGCTGAGGTGCGGAAGGCCGCCCTCCGCCTGCCAGAGCGGAAGGCGCCAGGACCCGACAACATACCCTCCGCGGCTCTCAAGCGGCTCCCTAAGAGGGGCCTGGTGGTACTCGCCAGGCTCTTCAACGGCATCCTGCGAACGGGCCACGTTCCAGAGTCCTGGAAGACTGGGCGCGTTATCGTCCTCCCGAAACCGGGGAAAGACAGACGTCTTCCCGGAAGCTACCGACCAATCACGCTACTTTCGCACGTGGCCAAGCTGTTTGAGCGTCTGCTGCTGCGTCGAGTCCTCCCGTTCCTCCCAGTCAGGGAGGAGCAATTTGGATTCCGCAGCGGCCACTCCACCACGCTCCAGCTGGCGCGCGTGCTACACCACCTCGCGGCGGCCACGAACCGGGGTCAGAAGACGGTGGGGGTCTTTCTCGACATCGAGAAGGCCTTCGATCGCGTCTGGCACCCCGGTCTACTCTACAAGCTGGCCGCCACCAGCATGCCGCCCGCCTACGTGCGAATAGTAGCCGCCTTCCTGAGTGGTCGTAGCTTCCACGTTTCGGTCGAGGACGAAGTCTCCCAGTCGCGTCCGATAGCCGCAGGAGTGCCCCAAGGGAGCTGCTTGTCGCCGTGCCTATACGCCGCATACACCGACGACATTCCCACCCTCGAAGGCCATCTTCGAGAGGGAGAGCGGAATGTGGTGTTGGCGTTGTTCGCAGACGACAGCGCTTACTTCGCCTCGTCGCGCAAGGCGGAGACCGCCTCCGCCAAGATGCAACAGCTGCTGGACTTGCTGCCCGATTGGCTGGACAAGTGGAGGATGGCCGTCAATGTCACCAAGACGGCCGCTCTACTGGTCGGGTCGAGCCGACGCACGCTGCCGCCGCTGAGCCTTCGCGGGCAGGACGTATCGTGGTGCACCATAGCCACGTACCTGGGATGCCGCATCGATAGGTCGCTCCGCATGGTACCGCAAGTCAACTATGCGGTACAACAGGCCAAGATGGCCCGTGCGATGTTGCGACCAGTGCTGGCATCCAGGCTCCCGCTTCGTGCGAAGGTGGCGGTGTACAAAATGTACGTCCGCCCGCGGCTCACCTACGCGGCCCCAGCGTGGTACGCGTTGTGCTCCCCGACCCAAAGGTCCAGACTGCAGGTGCAGCAAAACGTCTCCCTCCGCGTGCTGACAGGAGCGGGACGATACGTCCGGAATGACGTCATTGCCCGGGACCTGCGGATGCCGACGGTGGAGGAATTTGTGGTCCAACTGGCGCGTCGTATGTTCGACCGCGCCGACCATGGGCCCCACCTCCACCTCCACAACATTGCAGCCGCCCTCCCGAGGCCCCCAGACTCTTCCGGACGTCCCCTACCCCGCGACCTCCTGTCGCCGCCTACGGCGGAGAGGGAGACGTTCCCAGCAGCCCCACCACCAGCATCCTCGCGACGAGACGAAGCACCCCGGCCACGACTACGCATCGTCTACCGCTCGCAGCCACCACGGGATCCCCCCGTGGAAGAGCTCGCCGTAGACGATGCGACCAACACCGGACTGACCTGTGCCTGCAGCGAGAGGCCGCGCTGGGCTATATTCCCCGCGGACGACGCGCAGGCACCACCACTGGACTTGACACCCTCGAACATGACACCACTGCCACGTGAGGCTCGCACGGCAAGTGCTGAGCGCCGTGGCAACCTACAACCGGACTGACACCCACCAAATTGACACCACTCCACTCCAACTACCACCATCTTCACTCTCCCCACACAAGCTCCTCTCCGGCCGAAGTGTAAGTCGCGGCCCGCTCGCAGGCGCTCACCGGGCCTTGGCCAACGCCAAATCACCCAGTGGGCTGACCGCGCCGAGGGCTTCGCGTCGAAAACGCCGGAGTAGTTGTAGCGACGAGTGAGAGTAGAAGAAAGAGGAGGGAGACCAAAACAAAACCAAGACCAAACCTAGGAAGGCCAACCACAACCACTGCAGCCACACACCTGAACCAACCAACATTACCAACAGCCACCAACAGAGAAGAGTGACCGAGAGACAAGAGTGCGAATGACTGATGATCCCCAACAACCAGCAACCAACCTTCCCCCCCCCCCCCCCCCTTTACTAATCGCTCCCCTGGTGGCAGTTTAAGTCACAGCCCGCTCGCAGGCGCTCACCAGGCCTTGGCCAACGCCATCTCACCCGGTGGGCTGACCGCGCCGAGGGCTGTGCCTCCTAAACCAGGGTCGCAGCACAGGGGCGAAGAGGGGGGCTCGCCGCCGCAAGGCGGCGCAATTTTTCACCGGCGGGTGTAAAGCCCGCTGAGAAGCAGCCCGGGCAATGAGCTGTAGCTCGAGGCCCGCACCGCCCTCCCCCTAGGGGGAAGGTGAAGACCGATCATCTCTCGCTCTATAGGTCCCGCTCTCGCACGCTCTATAAATTTAGATGGTTTGCGAGCTAGGGCATTCATTACGCTCCAGAACATAGCAAGAAACGGAACAGGAAGAACTCTCTCCGCTGACAACCTGCCCTGCTTGACCCTGGTTACCAACATAGAAGATTTGTTTTACTTCAAGATCCCAGCCCTCCGACCTCACGCAATCCCAGCATAGTTACATGTGCCCACGCCGTACAACCCGCACATTTATGGTCCTTCGAGCCGGATCGTCGTGAGCGAAGAGAAGAATACATTGCTGAAGATTTTGAAGAATATAAGAAAATGCCAGTAACCAGGAGTGTCAGTGGAAAGAGAGGGGGGCGTAATGAATCGGGGGCCCACAATACCGTTAGGGAAGATGTTCCAGCGGTGTCACGTAGCAACATTGTCCCCGCGAATGAAGATCGCATTATAGAAGACACGACGCCTGCCGCCGCCACGATGTCCGTCGCCGCCGCCGTACCGTCGCCGTCACCGTCACGATCGTCTAGGTCGCCGCCGCCGTCGCAACCACAGACGATCGTCCCGCCAGCATCGAAGAAAAGCAGCACGCCTTCCCGCCGAGCACGTGTCGCGAAGGCTAAGGAAGAACTTTTGCGTCTGCAAGTGGAGCTGGCACAAGCACGCCTGTCAAGAATAGAAGCCGAAGACAGCGAAGAAGATGAAGAATATGAAGAATCGAAGATAAGCGACTCCGAAACTATTGATCGCGTCCAGTCCTGGCTTGACGAGAGCCGCCCGCCAGCGTTGGACAACGAGTCGCCCGCCGAAGCGTCGCGCGACGCGACGGCGCCACCGCGAACGTATCGCAGCCGCCGCCAGTACTAGCGGCATACCTAGAAGTAAAAGGAAGCAAGAAGCAACAAGCTCCTATTGAAGAGAATAATGAAGATAGAATTAAAGAAAAGACAAATGAAGAAAAGCAAGACTTCGTCAAGAATAGCAAGTCGCCACCAGTACAGAAGCAACAATGTACATCGAAGTCTGACATCGCCGAACTAGCAGCAGCAATCACTACAGCAGTCAAGTCATCGCAGCAACCATCGAGACACCTCACGGAGCTACCATACTTCGCCGGCGCACATCAAGAATGGTTATCGTTTAGAGCAGCATACTTCGAGACTGGGGGCTTTCTCACCGACATCGAAAACTCCGCCCGCCTACGTCGAGCACTGAAGGGGAAAGCACGCGAAGCCGTCAAGAACCTGCTGATCCACCACACCTGCCCGGGGGAGATAATGAAGACGCTGGAAGCACGCTTTGGTCGTCCCGACAGCATAGCATCAACGAAGCTCGAGCGCCTCAAGAATCTACCGAAGCCAGCCGACACGCCGAGGGACATCTGCATCTTCGCCAGCCGTGTCTCCAACATCGTCGCAGCACTCAAGGCGCTCAAGAAGATCCACTACCTGTACAGCCCGGAGACCTCGAGGATCACAATAGAGAAGCTGCCGCCTACGCTACGCTACCGATGGTTCGACTTCGCCGCCACGCAGCCAGATGGGGAGCCCGATCTACTTCGCATATCAAGATTTCTCAACAGAGAAGCGGAGATCTGCGGTCCGTATGCACAGCCGGAGGCCGTCTCGACATCGACGCCGTATGAAAGGAAGACAGAAAACAACACACGTCGTCCACATTACGAGCCTTCACTACGACTGCACCGAAGATACACATGTGCCCGATCTGCGAAGCTGTACCTCATCACAAGCCAGAAGACTGCGCAAAGTTTAAGAAGAGCGACACTGAGAAGAGGTGGGACTGGGCGAAGGAGTACAGGCTGTGTTTCCGATGCCTGCGGCCCAGGACGAAGGAACATCACTGCAAGACGACAGCGTGTGGTGAAGAAGGCTGCAAGTACACTCATCACTGACTGCTGCATCACAAGAGAGAAGCGCCCAAGAAGATAGAAGCAAGAATAGAAGAGAAAGAAGCCGTCGCCTCGACGTGGACATCGAGGAGGAGCAAGGCTTATCTCAAAATAGTTCCCGTGCGCGTCATTGGACCGGCGGGAGAAGAAGACACCTGGGCGCTGCTCGACGACGGGTCCACCGTAACATTGATCGACGCCGACCTCGCTAAGCGAGTCGGCGCCAAGGGCCCCGTAGATCCTCTGCACATCGAAGCCATATCGAACATGGAGCTGAAGGCCTACCAGTCTCGTCGAGTGACAATCGCACTCCAGGGGGCCGAAGTATCACACAGCATCAAGGCAAGAACGATGAACAACCTACAACTGTCGCCGCAGCGGGTCATCGAACAAGACATAGAAGAATGTGAACATTTGCAAGATTTGAAGAATCTACTAGCAACACAGAAGGCAGCTACACCGAAGATACTAATTGGGAAAGACAATTGGCAGCTGCTATTAGCCGAAGAAATACGAAAGGGACGCCGCGACCAACCGGTCGCATCGTACACGCCGCTGGGGTGGGTGCTACATGGGGCGCACACTCGTGCGCTGGGGCAACGCGTCAACTACATCGCGTACACGAAGAATGACGACAATATAGAAGAAATGATGAAGCAACATTTCGCCATCAACAGCCTCCTCATCCAACCGAAGCGCCCACACAACGATCCTGAGCAACAAGCGGCAAGAATAATGGAAGAAAGGACACGCCGACATGAAGACGGTCACTTCGAGACGGCGTTACTATGGAAGAAAAATAGTCCCGACATGCCAAACAACTACGAGAATTCACTACGAAGACTCCAGCTAGTAGAGAAGAAGTTAGAGAAGAATCCCGATATCAAGCAGAAGTACCACGAGCAGATGACGTCACTAACAGCGAAGGGACTCTCGCTACCTACAATAGAAGAAGAAGAATCGTCGTGGCCCGCAGAGAAAATAATCGACAACATAGAAAATACGGGGGAAGAAAAATGTACCTACACGCGTCATCAAACATACAAAATTGAAGAAGGCATCCCGGGTGCAACACGTTTCTCGAAGTGGGAAAGATTACTTCGAGCAACCGCAAGAGTGCTACAGTTCATCGAACTCTGTCGACCGCAGCGAACATACTACAAAAGAACAAAGAAGAACGAAGAAGAAGATCCGGAGTGGAATAAGAACAAAGAAGACATACACCGGCTTCCAAAAAAGAAGAAAGAAGTGCAAGAAGACAAGTATAGAAAAATCGACGCCGCACTGCTACAAAAGGCAGAATTATTAATAGTTCGAGCATGCCAGGAGAGGTCATTCAACGCCGACATCGAAAAACTACAACGGGGCCTCCCTGTATCAACGACGAGTCGACTCCGCACGCTACGAGTCAAGTACGTGGACGGGGTCATTGAACTCGACAGCCGCATCAACCTCGCCAACAACATAGAACAACGAAAAACTCCGCCAATACTCGACGGCAACGAAGAAAGCACGAAGCTGTGGATAGAATACACACATAGACAGCTGTTACACGCCGGCGTCGAAACGATGATCAACGAGTGCAGACAACACTACTGGGTACTGCGGCTGCGACCGGTGACGCGGGCAATAGTACACGATTGCTTACCGTGTCGCATCAGAAGAAACACTCCACCAAGACCGTCGACGGGAAACCACCCAGCATGCCGCCTAGCTCACCACGAGCGGCCATTCAGTTACGTCGGGGTGGACTACTTCGGCCCACTGACGGTCACCGTGGGGCGAAGAAACGAAAAAAGATACGTGGCCATCTTCACGTGTCTCACCACTAGAGCCGTCCACCTGGAGTCAGCAGCGACCCTCAGTACAGACTCTGCAGTAATGGCACTCCGCCGGCTGATAGCCAGGCGTGGCTGTCCCACTGAGATCTGGTCCGACAACGGGACCAACCTGCGCGGCGAGGACCGAGAATTAAGAAGATCGATCGACAACGCCACCGAAGACGAGGCCACCAAGAAGAAAATCCAGTGGCGCTACATACCACCAGGGGCGCCGTTCATGGGAGGCGCATGGGAGCGCCTCGTCCGGGCGGTGAAAACCGCGCTCGCAGCCACCGAACAACCACGTCATCCCACAGACGAAGTCCTGCACACGCTACTCACAGAGGCCGAGTACACCGTCAACAGTCGGCCCCTCACCCACGTCTCCGTGCATCACGACGACCTGGAGGCACTCACCCCGAACCACTTCCTTCTCGGGGGCACAGCACGCATACCCTCACCAGGCGTCTTCGACGACAAGGACCTCATCGGCCGCGCGCAGTGGCGCGCCTCGCAGCGTCTCGCCGACATATTAGGTTGGGGAAAAAGTCTTTTCGCATTATAGTATGTATAAACTTGTAATAAAATCTCTTTGGCTGTACTATTTGTATCTGGCTGGTTTTGGTATCATTGAAAGTTTAAATTTTAAAGAACATAATTCCAAATTCAAATTAGGAAAATGTGTGATTTTCATTTGTTTTTCGTACCGCCAAGATGAGTGAATCTAATGAAGAAATTCGATACATTTTAAAATGTTACTACAAAAAAGGTAAAAATGCAACGCAAGCCGCAAAAAAAATTTGCGATGTTTATGGACCTAGTGCAGTGTCTGTGAGAGTAGCACAAATTTGGTTTAAGCGTTTTCAATCCGGAAATTTTGATGTCAAAGATGCACGTCGCTCTGGTCGCCCTATTACAGATAAAATGGATGCCATTTTTGAAAAAGTGGAGCAAGATCGGCATGTCAGTAGTTACGACGTAGCTGAAGAACTGCCTGTCGATTCTATAAAATTTAAACAAAAACTCGCATCTCACTTCGATATTCACTGTCACTTCGCTTAAGGTGCAAAATGACCTTGATTTTGCATTCTGTAAGCATCACTCAGGCACTTGCGAAGTGAAGTGAGTTGCGAAGCGCCATGATTGTACTAGTGACGAGCTTACACGACAAATTGTTAGTCGAGTTTTTTAGATTCATGTTTTATATCGCAAATATTGAAATTTTGCCACTAAAATTTAAGTTATCATATGTTTCTTGAACTAAAATATCATAATCTAAGCAACTTAATGCAGATTTTACGTAAAAAACAGAAATGGCTAATGGATGGTTTAAACGTAATCTGTGCTCCTCTAACAAAATTTACAAAACAAAATGTCAAACCTATTTGTTGTTTGTTTACGTTTTCTTTTGGTTACAATTAGTACCGAAAATTGTGAAATTATCATGAAGTAAGTATATTATTTGTGTATGTGAAAGATATAAACGATATTTTAAAGTCACGTAAGTATAATATAATCCTTATAAATGTTTCAGTTCAAATGAGACTCGTTCCTCTCAGCCATCGTCAGCCCAAGTTGAGACTTTGGTGGAATTTATGAAAAGAAACCCTGGCTTGGTGAAGGATTTCTTAAGAACATCACCTAGAATGCCAGAGAACGAGGTCGACGACAATGGAAGGAACTAGCAGTGCGCCTAAATAGTTTAGGTGGCATTATAAAAAATCACAAGCAATGGACCAAGGTTAGTATCGCTTATGTTATAAACATGTTACCCTGTAAGAACCACTTCACATTTTTAAAGCAAACCACTTAAAATGTGCAACGAATGTTGGTCTCTGATGTGTGCTTGTTGGATTCATTAAATCATTATTATTAATTTTACACAATGCGAGACTTTATAACATTAGAAAATGCAGATTTTTAACGTATCTTTATTTCATTTGATTATTTATTAGTATTGGAAGTGCCATTAAAAAAAAGTACCATTAAAATACAAAATACGTATAAAACTTTCTTTTTTTTTGATAAATGAAAATTATGTCATGGTCACGGCTCCGGAGTTACATAGGTACATTAATTTTCATAGCTATGTTCTTTTTTCAGCATCACGTCACACAGTTCCTCGTCTTTCTAATGCTCCTCCACCGCCTCAACGGCGAACGAAATTCTCTATATTTACTGAGAGATTCCTGAGGATTTCAAGACAGCAGGTGATAGATACAAAGATCTTTCGCACAAATCCTGCAGACATAATGTCGAGCGCAATGCGGAAAGAGACAGGATCCTGGCCGTAGCTGTGACTGCAGTGGGATAAGGAATGGAAGCATTACATTTTTAACACTTTTTTTCACTTATTTTGTGTATTATCATGCCAGGACAACAAAATAAAACAATAATTTAAAATTTACAAACGCAAATTCATTTTTTTTACAATAAAAGCAATGTACTAAAAAATATCACGCGCAGTCTACGGGCCGGGCGGCGGGCGGGCGAGCGAAACGTCTAGCGCCGCTGCGTGGCCTTGCCCTTGACCGTTGTTGACCCATTGAACCCGCGCACGTTGACCAAGGTCAGCGCACGCAAGCGATACCGGCCGGCCGCGCCATCCCATCTACTACCTAAACTTTTCTGACGCACCCCGACGATAGGGAAGCTAGGTATGTTTTACCACACCTGCTAGATAGGTACCTATCATAATTCACAAGCATAACAGATATCCCGTTTCTTAAATTTTATGACAGACTAAAGTAGGCTTCTAATGTAAAATAACGTAGGTAGGTACTGCATTATACAGTGTCGCCTACGTGCTTAAATATCATCATAATAATCCACTCTTCCACAGACTACTGAGGGGATACCTACATCATTATTACGAAGTTTTAAAATACCGCTATTAGGTATGTTACCTAGTAAACAAGATAATGTAGGCATCTACGTCATCAGTCAACACGCGCTAGGAGACTCTCACGCAAACTCAACAAACTAAATTTCATAACTCACGTATTGACGAGAACTTTATGCAACACAATTAAACCGCTGTACAAACAAAAGTAGCTACAAAAATAACCTTTAGTACAATGAATCTTGCACACATAAAATATCATTATAAACTTAATACTGATTAAAGTCATAGGTACTTTTTGGAGAAATTCTATCACTTTTGGCCGATCAGCTGTTATTCTGCGCGGCACCACCAACACGCGGCCACAGTATATAGATGTGGAACAGTAAGGAAACTACCTACAAATGTTCGAAACGGCACACTCACACAAACGTGTGCATCGACGAGCCCCCTAAGCGATTGTCGCGGTGCTGTCAGTAGTGCGTGCCGCGTTAAGACGAGTGGTCACGTCTAAGTTAATTTACGCGATCTTTTTGAAAATGTCTCGGGCGTATTGCGTAGTATACGGCTGCTTGAACTCAGCTTCATCAAAACCGGAGTTATCGTTTTTTCTTCCTGCTGATTTTGAATGATAAAAATGATTTAATGTTTTCGAAAAAAATTGTTCGAGTGATCGATCATAATAAATTCATGAATCTAAGATGGCGGCTGCAAGAAATTATCAACTTTTTCGTCATGGGTGTCGTTTTAATGGTTTTCGAGGTAGTTAAAGTCGATAGTACTGTCAAAATGTAAATCCAAGATGGCGGCTGCAAGAAATTATCAACTTTTTCGTCATGGGTGTCGTTTTCATGGTTTTCGAGGGAGTTAAAGTCGATAGTGCTGTCAAAATGTAAATCCAAGATGGCGGCTGCAAGAAATTATCAACTTTTTCGTCATGGGTGTCGTTTTCATGGTTTCCGAGAGACTTAACGTCGATAGTGCTGTCAAAATGTAAATCCGAGATGGCGGATGCAAGAAATTATCAACTTTTTATCAAGATAATTTTTTATGTAATGGTTTTTTAATTACTAGGTACCACACACATTTTCGGGTTCAACCCAAAAATGCGTGACAAACACCCGAAAACAGCAGATGATGAACCCGCCCGCGCTCCACCTGCGCTGCGGTGCCACTCGCGCGCCCGCTCCGAAAAGCGCACGAAACGTTTTCGTCCAACCGCAATTTGCATACGTTCCTGCCAAAACTTGTAAAAGGTTACGCCGTGATGACAAGTTAAAGTTCTACAAGTTGTTGTGTCAATATTAAACTGTTTCCCGTATTTTAAACTATCGCCTTTTGTTGAGATTAACCGACGCTATAAGATTACCTATTTAAATTTCATTTGTAATATAGTTATTTCAATACGATTGATTGACCACTATATAACAGAAAACTTTTTTTTCATAAAAAAAAAATCAATATCAAAACCATTAAAGGGCACAACCCTATTGCTTCAATGGAGTGTAGGTAATTATTTTATCAACTAGGCTTAGTTTCCATACTGTTACATTTCTATACTGTGACGCGGCGGCAGCATTCTTTGGCGGATAGTACAAAGACACCGGCATCACAGGCGGCTTCTTTGTATTTGCCGAAAGGACAAATGAAAATGCCGCCCAGTCGGTGCACGGCGCAGGACGCACGCGCAGTTCGCTGTTAGCTTCGAACGTAAACGCATGTGATTTACGGACGAAATGTTATTACCTACCTAGTTCATTTGTGTGTGTGTGTGTGAGTTGTGTTTTAAACTGCCTCTAATTAGGCGTACAGTGCTTGCGAATACGAAGCAATATTAAGTGGATGTGCCTCAGAGAAGCTGGATGAAATGCTTCCTTGCATTAAGGATATCGCGGCGTAGGTATCCAAATCTGGGAGCGCTAATTGCACCTCATTAGACGAAATGCCTAACGTAGGTACGTAGTTTTTATCAAAATGTTAGTTTTATTTATTTCCTTGTCATTTTCGTTATTTTTCTAGTATTAGTGCGGAATCGAATCTGGATCTGAAATCTGGCTTATTTCTCCGTTCACGTACACCCATCTAGGTATTTGTTGTTGTTTACTTTTAAACGTAGATAGGTAAACTATTACTCGTGCCTAGAAATTAAATCAATTAAGACTACAAGGCTTAAAAAGGGACACCAACGAATCGGTATACTGATTGCGTGTAAGTGTGTAAAATAATGTCTTCAATAAATTCGTTGTAACTCGTGACCTTACAAGTCCTGTGTAGCTTAGAGGAGTGCATTCGCCCGGATCGCGAAAGGTCCCTGGTTCGAGTCCTGTCTCGGGCTTTTATCATGTTAGAATTTTTTATCAATTTCGTTTTCTATTTTTTTCACTCAGCATGTCATGGTGCTTCTCAAGTTAGTGAAAAGGTAGGTAGGTAACTACCTCAGACCAAATAAAATCTGAGGGAACTTGATTTGATGACGCGCGCTTTCGCTTATTTGCTAAGTAGGTAATTAATAAGACAAAAGTTGTTACTCGTCGCTTTGATTATTTATTTGTGTATTTTTATTATTTGTATGATACTTAAGTACCTACTAAAATTATTAAACGGTACCCGGACTACTAAGATGATTTCGAGTGTAACATCTGTCCTGGTGGTTGGCTTTTGTTAGTTACTTTACTGAAGTTTCATTACCTACTTTACGAGTTCAATGCCCCTGCATGCACACGTTTAAGGTTGAAAACTAAATGTTGTCCGTACATAAAAAATGACTGTAACTCTGTTAAACTAAAGATTTGTGAAGAGGTTTTCATGATTTGCGGGCTTAGTCTGCGGGCGTTCGAACCTGTTCAGTAGAGTTGTGTAGCTCGCGAATGAGTGATATAAAAGATATATATCTTCACGAAAGAGCTAATGTATCTTTAGCTCAGGTGACGTTCAATTATATCTTTATATCATTTATATCAATGTGTCATAGTTCAGTTTGATAGATACGGACGACGGATACCGAATGAATGGCTTGCGAATGAGTGATATAAAAGATATATATCTTCACGAAAGAGCTAATGTATCTTTAGCTCAGGTGACGTTCTTTATATCATTTATATCAATGTGTCGTAGTTCAGTTTGATAGATACGGACGACGGATACCGAATCAATGAACGATTCCGATCACAGAGAGAGAGAGAGAGAGAGACGAACACAACTTTGTCTAAGCGACACACCGACACACAGTCTCTCAAATCTATGGACACGACTGCAAGATATAGTTTGATGATTAATATCACTTTTCAGACACTTTGGTTTAAAGCGACATAATAACGCTAAAGATAGATATAGTTGTTATCACAGAACATAGAAAGGTTGTTATCAACTACATCTATCTTTAGTGCAAGGCAGGCAATGTATCTTTAATGAGATACTGATATACAAGAGTGATATATATCACTGAGTTGAAAAGATATATAAGTATCTATCTTTTCACTTTAGTGATATGTTTGGCGCATCGCTACTGTTCAGTTTTAGATACGCGTTGCGCGCCGGGGCGCCGCCGCCGCTTGCGTCGGGCCGCTACGGGCCGCCCGCACGTACGTAATACATTGCGCGTTGTAAAATTACCAACTCTTTAAATATTCAATTTAAAAAAAAACTGCTTATGCCATAAATTTACTTTGAGGTAGTAGACTTTATATTTTTCGTTTTAGAGAGCGGGTCCCTTACACCCTGTATATTAAAAGAGTTTAGAGATTAATAATATAGTTTTATTTGTTTAATTTCTTTACTATTTCTACTGCTATGCTATACTATTCTTAGTATTCTTTTGAAGAGCCAAAAAGGAAAGGAGATTCCTAAAGTGACAATAATTATATATAAGTACTAGGTACTAATAAGTATTATAAATACGAAATACAACATGGGTTTTTGTTATTCAAATATACCAAAACAAAGATTTGGCTGCATAGAGGTGAAACATTTCTGAAATTATGCAGACCAGTTGCAAATACCTTTAGGTGCTTACCTTTAATTTGTTTTGGTATATTTTAAAAAGCAATTTTATGAAAGACGAAATATTCATTTAATATTTTTTTACTAGAGCTCCGCCCGCGTATTCATCCGCGTGGAATTATTTTTAAATCAAATATAGCCTATGTCACTCAGGAATAATGTAGCATTTTAATGGTGAAAGAACTTTTAAAATCGCTACACCCAGTAAAGAATTATGACGTAACAAACATTTAAAAAAATCCAGTCGAATTGAGAACCTCTCTATAAAATTATGATAGATAGGGTAGAAAAACATTCTGCCCTAACAAACTGGCTTAAAAAACATTGGATTAAAAAAGGTTGAAACATTTTACGGTTTATCGTCCATAGCATCGAGATTAGTTAAGCGAGTGATACCGTAAATATAAAAAAAATACCGTAGAAACATCTGTCTACTAATGGGCATTGTTATTTGAGATCTAAGTATTGTATTTTATGCGTAAACACAAATTTTAAAAGAAGGTAATTTGCTTCAACCGTCCCCATGCCAGGGGGGTTGAAAAAGGGTCTGGGGTCAATTAAAACACATGCAAATAATACAAAATATAATAAATGAACTTGTTTTATTAAACATCTAATATACTAATTTTAAAACTCTTAATGACATAGTTTAATATCACCAAATGTTTTATTAATATTAAAGTCTATTACCAAACTTATAATCAAACAAGTACCTACATTATTCATAATCAGTCTTCAAAGGTATAAATTATTATTAGGTATAATCACAGATAATATATTTATTATTTATTATTGTTTATTTAACATTTCATGTACACACAAAGACAATTACAAAAGAAGACATTACATAACACAGAAAATTGTACAAAGGTACTGCTTATTTCTAAAAGAAATCTCTTCCAGCAGCCCAATTTAAGGGAGAGAGATTTTGATAGGTAGACGTGTGTGTACATGTACTGGTTGTAAATAATCTATATTAGTTGTGTAATATATCTACCTACCTATAGTATATATAAAAAAAGTTGATTTAAAATAGAACTAGGTACATATTAATGTGACAAAATAATAAAATTTAACTTAGGGCTGATTCTTCAATGGCGAGATAAAAGTTAACAGG
Source organism: Elophila nymphaeata (assembly GCA_955850985.1). NCBI lineage: Eukaryota > Metazoa > Arthropoda > Insecta > Lepidoptera > Crambidae > Elophila > Elophila nymphaeata. Next base: position 24,617,999 of record OY039071.1, on the reverse strand, counting down.
CAATTAAATTACTATCCGAACTGAAGCAAATGTCGTCAATACAAGACACGAAATAACAACTGAAAATGTAATTTTAATTTGTCCATGTAGTACAGTATCAGAGGAGCAAAAAACATCCAAGGCTTGAAAAATCAGCCCTTTAGTCTTTAATGAAATTAAATGTCATATAAGTAATAACTAGTCGTGCCATAAATTCTGTCCCTCATAACATGTCTAATGTTAGAAAATTAAGTGAACCTTGAAAAGCATGTATAATATAGTGAAACGTATACAGTTTGACTATGTATCACAAATGTTAAAATTATTTTTAAAGAAAAAAATAAACCGCCTTCAAAAGTAAAAACGAAGAAATAAAAATTTTGTTTATAAAATCTAAATGTTTATTTGAGGTTGGTCACAAATACAAGTGACAACGTGACAACGTTTATTCCAAATATTGAAGTTGGTACCGACCTCAAAAAACATTTAGATTTTTATAATAAAATTTTTTATTTCTTCGTTTTTAATTTTGAAGGCGGTTTGTTCAATTATTATTTTTTTCTTTTTGTGTTTTAAGTATATGAAGTATTAAGTAGAGTTGGATAGTTATAAAAATCGGTTTTCAACTCAATGTTATCATTAATTAAAGTTAAGGCAGGCTTATCGCCGTTATTTTTCAGAATAACAAAAAAACCTCAAGGTCTAGCTATAAAATTTTGAGGAAACTATTTCTAGACTTTGATCATTAAGACAAAAAAAGAATCATTGAAATTGGTTAACAACTTCCGAATATATCGACGCATAAAGTTTTCCACGATTCTAAAAAAACTACTAAACCGATTGATGAAAAAATGTTATGGGACCAAATGGCAACTCTCCGCATCGAACAAAAAAAATCACTCAAATCGGATTAGAAATCTCTGCGTAATCGGTATAATATAATAATATAATATATTTTCACGCTCACACCAATTATCTAGCCCGAAGTAAGTATCATTAAGAACTTGTGTTACGGATACTAGATAACGGACATTTTTTTTTTAATATACATAATAATTTTAGATATTTTTATAAATAAACTTAAATAAATATATAAACAACCATGACTCGCAAACAAACATTCGTGTTCGTCACACAAACATTTGCCGCTACCAGGATTCGAACCCGGACCGCTTGATGTGTAGCCAGCTATACTGACCACTCCACCACGACGGCGTCAAATACCTACATACACAAAAAAACATAGGTACCAACCGAATTGAGAACCTCCTCCTTTTTGAAGTCGGTTAATAAGAACTATACAAAAGTACCACCTTTAGCTTTGCAAACATACCACATCCAATGGCATCAAGGCCGAATTGAGAACCTCCTCCTTTTTGAAGTCGGTTAATAAGAACTATACAAAAGTACCACCTTTAACTTTGCAAACATACCACATCCAATGGCATCAAGGCGGCTGTTTTCACTAAGTTTTTAGCGACTCTATATTTCGTTGAGGTTTAGAGCAGGCCTTCTCCTCTAAAATTTGCCATAAGCAATAATCCAAAGCAATTAATGTCTGCGTTATTTTTGGTTTAAGCAGGTTGAAAATCCCGATTGGTGTTTTCTTACGGTAAAAACGTTCTTCGTGCTCTGCTGGTCTTTTTAATGCTACCAATGTGCCACCGATGCAACCAATTACACCAGGAATGCCAAACTTTCTGTAGAATCTGTAATTTAAAGTAAGCACTGTTATAATTATTTATTTATTTATTTCTACATGACAATAACAGAATAAAAAATACAAGATAATAAGATCAGGGATCTTACACAAAAAAATTAAAAATGGTTCAGATCATGATTTATAATAGAATAGAATAATACTAGAAAATTGCACTGAAAAAAATCGACTTGCCTCAGGCGGGAATCGAACCCGCCTCTTCCGCACTGGCAAATTTCGACAGCGTAAAGCAGTGTCTCGGTGCCGTAATGGTGAACGCAGCCGCCCGGATTGCGAAAGATGCGGGTTCGATTCCCGCCTGAGGCAAGTCATTTTTTTCAGTGCATTTTTCTAGTATTAAAAATATTGACGCGTTTGTAAACGCAAAAATAAAATTATTCCAGAATAGAATAAGATAAGATAATTATAAGTATATTGTTTCAACTGTGTATAAATATTTATTTAGCACACAAATATATATACCTACATTATTAGAATAGACATTTTTAGCATACCTTTCCTTTACATTTGCCTCTATTGTATAGTTTGAGGAAACCTTATATATTTTTTACTACATCTGGATTATTAAGAGCTTCCACCATTTCATTTATGCAGCGAGATGCTGATGGGTGCGCTTTGTTAAATATGTTCTTATTTTTTCTTTTATAATTTTCTGGTAACTGCCACTAGCCAAGAATGACGATGTGCACAATATCTGTAAAACGTGTGAAAAAATCATTACATAATCTATATTACTCAAATCTAAATAACAACCATATATATCTAACTAAACTAATAATATTATAAAGCTGAAGATTGTGTTTGTTTGAACGCGCTAATCTCAGGAACAACTGGTTCGAATTGAAAAAACTTTTTGTGTTGGATAGTCCCTTTATCGAGGAAAGTTATAGGTTACATAATAATAGACATTACCGCGAGCGAAGGCGCGGGCGAGAACTAGTAATAAAATACAAACACCCCTCTACTATACTTAATATTACCTAATAGGTATAGACTGCATAAACTAACACGAAAAAAGGCTGAAGAAAAGCTCTGGAGGTATAGTATTTTCATGAATTTTACATAAATAATAAATATGTAGATAGGTATGTAGATAGATATGAATTTATTTAATGCTGTGTATAATATCTTTGTAATAATACATACATACAAACATACGATCACGCTCGTAATCCCATGATAAATTGAGCAGAGCCTTAGGCAATATTTTGTTACACATAAAGCCACATCTGGTAGTATGGGCCATGCAGTGCCTCCAAATAGGAACAGGTTGTCAGCCTGTCGCCTAATAATAATTTTGTAATAATGACTTTACTAAATTAAAGTGAAACACTTACCTTTACAAGTATTTGAAATCCCTTTATCTCGTAGTTTTTTATTCTTTAAGAGAGCTAGTAACTCACGCTCCAGTTGGTCAATAAGGTCTTTGTATACCCTTACATAGTCCTTATCTTGAGTTATCCAAATTCTGGAAGCTTGTCGACGCATTTCTAAGTTATCCAAAGAATGGGGCTCTTCTAATAAAGATTTTAATAAAATATTTGTGCCATCGTTTATCAGACTTAATTAACTTTATACTAATACCACAAAACAAATTTTAACACCTTTAGAAGCTATTTCAAATGTATTTTAGCACATTTTGTAACACTTCGTCCGAGATTTCACTCACAAAATACTAACTTTTTATTTGACACTTTGATTCGGGTTCGAGTGCGAAGTGAGCTTCGAAGTGATGGGGGAATTCCTTTACAGAATGCCACGCCTTACGTCATCCCATACATTATTTGTCACAATCTCACGGTCACGTTAGTTCAACTCGCTGCCGCGCCCGCAAGTGTAGCGCTAGAGTAAATTACAATAAACAATCGTGTTTTGAGAATGCCGATCTAAGAACTCACTTCGGAATCAGATTCGAAGTTTAAAGTGAGGTTTTACAGAATCACACTGCTGGGAATTGACCACAAAACAGTTTTGGCGCATTTGAAAAAAACTGGGTACACAAAAAAGCTCGACATTTGGGTACCTGACGAGCTCACTGAAAGAAACCTAATGAACCGTGTACTCATTTGTGATTCTTTATTACGTCGTAATGAAACCGAACCATTTTTGAAGAAGCTGATAACTGGTGATGAAAAGTGGATCACGTACGACAAGAACGTGCGAAAAAGGTCGTGGTCAAAGGCCGGTCAGGCTTCACAGACTGTGGCGAAACCCGGGTTAACTCGCAACAAGGTGATGCTGTGTGTGTGGTGGGATTGGAAGGGCATTATTCATTATGAGCTGTTACCACCAGGCAGGACCATCGATTCTGAACTCTACTGCGAACAACTGATGAGATTAAAGCAAGAAGTTGAGAGAAAGCGGCCGGAATCAATCAACAGAAGGGGTGTGGTTTTTCATCATGATAACGCTAGACCTCACACATCTTTAGCCACTCAGCAAAAATTAAGCGAGTTTGGCTGGGAGGTGTTAATGCATCCGCCGTATAGTCCTGACCTTGCACCTTCAGATTTCCACCTGTTTCGGTCTCTTCAGAATTCTTTAGGCAGTGTCAGGTTAACATCACGAGAGGACTGCCAAAACCACTTGTCGCGGTATTTTGACCAGAAGTCCCAAAATTTCTATAGCAATGGGATCATGTCCCTACCTACAAGATGGCAAAAAGTTATTGAACAAAATGGTACCTACATACTTTAGTTAAATGTAAATAAACTATATTGTTAGGGACGTAGGGCGCTCTTCAATGACAGCTTTATTTTCTCGTTTATTTGGCAGTATAACATTTATTACGAATTTTTACATGCGTTACGTTTAAGAGATATAAGTCGAATGTGGGGGGATACAAAATTTGAAAGGGGTCGTGAACGTAGAAACGGTTGCCGCCCGCAGCTGCTCCGGTGTGAAGGTGGTTCGCAAAGTTTCACCGATTCGCCGTCAGATGTCGTTTACGCCTCAACATGCCGGCCGCTTTGGGAGAACCTTCTTCCAACTAAGTCTTCTCCGTACTTGCTTCCTCGGGTTCAACGGGAAGAGGGCAGATCTTCGACCACGCTCTTCGAATGATGCCTGTTGCTGTTCGAATTTCAGCAACCCTGGATACGCCGTCAATTCCTGGGAACATACGAGTAATTCTACCCATTCTCCATCTCATCGGAGGCAGATTGTCGTCTTTGATTAGCACCAGACTGTTACTCGCTATGTCTTCACCTTCTCCCTTCCACTTCGTCCTTCGTTGCAACTCGGAGACGTATTCTTTTGACCAACGCTGCCAAAAGTGTTGTCGCAGTTGTTCTATTCGGTCATAGCGCCCGAGGCGCGTAGCTGTCGTCGTGGATATTTCTCCGAGGGTTGGTGTTGGTGACGTGGTCAGTGGTCGGCCAATCAAAAAATGCGCTGGAGTGAGAGGAAGGTAGTCATCGGGATCTGTGGACAGAGGTGATAAGGGCCGGGAATTGAGGACGGCTTCGATTTGCGTCAATACCGTATTAAATTCCTCAAAAGTTAATTTAGCAGTAGGTACCTACGATACGTCGTAAATGGTGCTTATAAGCTTTCACCCCTGCCTCCCACAAACCGCCAAAATGAGGAGCATATGGAGGATTAAAAGTGAATTTAATTTCGTTGTCTGAAGTGAAATTCAAAATGTCTTCAGAATTTTTGAAAATTAACGATAATTCTTTCTCTGCGCCGACAAAGTTCTTACCGTTGTCTGAAAATATCTGGCAAGGTTTGCCACGACGCGATATGAAACGTTTTAGAGCCAACAAGTAGTCTTGAGTACTTAAACTGCTCACCAATTCTAAATGGATGGCCCTAGTACTAAAACAAATAAATAAACAAATGTAACATTTAATTAGTTTTGCGCCCCTGCCTTTACGATTTAATATGAACATGGGGCCAGCATAGTCCACTCCGCAATGCTTAAACGGAAACCCAGGCTCTAATCGCTCAACAGGTAGATTACCCATGATGGGACTTAGAAATTTCGGTTTCATACGTGCGCAGGTAATGCATTTATGCACGACTTGCCTGGCCAGGTCGCGAGCGCCTAGAACCCACCACCTCTCGCGTATCGTACACACAAGTAGTTGAGGTCCGGCGTGTAACAATCGTTTATGTTCACTCACGCACACAAGCCACGCCAATCGATGTTTACTAGATAACAATACCGGGTGTTTCTTATCGTAACCAAACTCGTTCGCATTACAAAGTCGACCGCCTATTCGCATAATATTATTTTCATCCATAAAAATATTTAATCCCGATAATTTATTTATGCATTTATTATTTTTAATTTTTAATGGTTGTTTATTTATTAAATTATTATATTCATTGGGAAAGGAACATCTTTGTGCCTCGCGCGTTATCACATTTACAGCTGACTCGAGCTCATTCACTGACAACAAACCGGTTTCACGTGGCCGGCCGCGTACCTTGGCGCTTATGTTATTAGAGAATCGCAAGACGTATGCAACTGCGCGCGTCATACGTTTAAAAGACGAAAAACGCAATAATTTTATTTTTGCGTTTACAAACGCGTAAATATAATACTAGAAAAATGCACTGAAAAAAATCGACTTGCCTCAGGCGGGACTCGAACCCGCACCTTCCACAATCCGGGTGGACGCGTTGACCAATTTCGCCACCGAGGCACTGCTTTTCGCTGTCGAAATTTGTCAGTGCTTGGTGCTTATGTTTTTATGGTAAACATCGTTTCATCAAATCTTTGAAATTTTGCACTTCCCAAGACCCGAACGAAATATTTTTGCAAATATTTGACGCTCAGCTAAGATGAAACTACCTTACATTATGGAATTGTGGAAGGTGCGGGTTCGAGTCCCGCCTGAGGCAAGTCGATTTTTTTCAGTGCATTTTTCTAGACGAAAAACGATTGAAATCAATAATTTCCGTGATGGTATTATTTAATAAATTAGTGGTATGTTGTGTTTTCACTTCCGGTAAATCAAGATAGTTATCAACTAATTCATCGACATTTAAATTTGATGTTTCAATGGTAATCTGACGAATAAACAATGGGCCGTACCACCACAGATCATTATATTTACATGTTAACGAATCTAGGTCAACGCCGCGTGATATTAAGTCCGCTGGGTTCTCTTTCCCTCTTACGTGAAGCCATATCTTGTCTCCTGTTATTTCATTAATTTGGACAACCCGATTTTGGACAAAAGTCTTGAGAACTTGTGGTGGCATACGAAGCCAACCTTGAACAATAGTTGAATCTGTCCAAAAGTAGACCTTATCGAATTGTAGATTAAGTGTATTTTTTATTTTATTATACAAGGTGTCCAAAAAGAGTATCGGGTATTTGTTTCCGCGCCATATTCGAAACGGGGCGACGAAAGGGAGCGGCGAGGGGTTCGTGGCGTCCGCCATTTTGTGGAGTTTTAGTCACGATGAAACAGTACTCGGGGACGCATCGCGCATTTTGCGTACGAGCGTATTATCGTAATGGTGATGCTGCAGCGATTTAACAACTTTAACAACATACTGTTCAGCGACGAAGCAAATTTTCACCCGAATGGTCATGTTAATAAGCAGAATTGTCGGTACTGGACACTGGAGAATCTGAGACGAAAGCATGAACGACTCCTGCACAGCCCAAAGGTCGTTATTTGGGCCGCTATGTCTGCTAAAGGCATAATTGGTCCTTATTTTCATTAAGATCAACGAGGCCGAGCAATCAATGTGAATAGTGACCGTTATTGCGATATGTTGCGAAATTTTTTGGTCCCAGAGTTGCAGGAGTTTGCAGGTTTCAACTCAAGAACGTGGTTCCAGCAAGATGGGGCCACTTGCCATACCTCAAATGACTCAATGGAAGTTGTTAACGAATTATTCCTAAATAAAGTCATTTCGCGAAGGGGTGACATCAACTGGCCTCCCAGAAGCCCCGACCTAAGCCCGCTCGACTATTTTGTATGGGGATACCTTAAAAGTAAGGTTTATCAAAATAATCCGACGAAACTAACCCAGTTGAAGCAAAACATTAGGTCAGAAATGGCAGCAATATCGAGATCTAAGTGTCAACGCGTTATCACCAATCTTTGTTCCCGTTTAGAAGAGTGCCAGCAACGTAACGGTCATCATTTGGACAACATCATCTTTTCCAAATAATTCTCCAATTCATACGCTAACAAAGAACAATAAACTTTTTAATTGTTTACAAATAATTTATCTTTTATTGAACTTACAAATACCCGACACTCTTTATGGACACCTTGTATAACTTAGCTCCTAATAACGCGCCGCATAACTCGAGTCGGGGTATGCTAATTGTTTTTATCGGAGCTAACTTACTTTTGGCACACAATAATTGAACGTTTATTAATAAGTTACTTTCGTTATAAGATAGGCACATAGGCGCATGCACCATACGCATATTGCGATGCATCTGTGAAAATATGCAATTCTTTATGCTGCATATCTTGACCGTTAAAGATATGACGAGGTATACGTATTTTATTTAAATCTTTAAATTTTAAAAGATAGGAATGCCATTGTTTCGCTATTTCACATGGAACCTTATCATCCCAATCTATCTTTATAAGCCACAACCTTTGCAGCATGATTTTTGCTTTAATAATGACCGGCGCCAACAGACCTAACGGGTCGTATATCTGTGAGATGACGGACATCATGGTGCGTTTAGTTAACGAGGAACTGTCAATATCTAATTTTGAAGTAAAATACAATTGATCACGCATATTAGACCAACCTAACCCTAACGTTTTAGACTGGCTGTGCTCACCAATACATAAATCTTTTGATAGTTCCTTCGTAAGTGCATGGTTGAAAGTCCATTTTCGTAAAGGAAAGCAACCACGGCGTAACGTATTCGAAACCTGGTTACAGATATCCAATAATGAGTCTAAGTGATCATTCCCTGTTAACAAATCATCAACATAAAAATCATTTAGGATTACTCGCGCAACAGTGGCGTCGTCGCATTCTTGTGCTAATTGATGCAGGCAACGCATGCTAAGAAACGGGGCGGATGCGGTACCATAGGTTACAGTATTTAACCGATATATTTTTAAGGGTAAGTCGCGATCTGTTCGCCATAAAATGAGTTGTAAATTTCTTTGATCTTGCTGTATTTCAATTTGCCTGTACATCTTTTCGATGTCAGCACAGGCTACGTAGCGATATTGACGAAAACGTAGAAGAATAGAAAATATTTCATTTTGCAATGAAGGGCCCACGTGTTGGATGTTATTTAATGACTGACCGGAAGTAGTGGCAGCGCTCGCATCAAACACAACTCGCAATTTAGTGGTGCTACTACTCTCGCGAAACACTCCGTGATGTGGTAAGAAATAATAGGGCTTATCTAAAGTAGTAACGTCATCAGATATTGCCGTCATATGACCTAACTCCTCGTATTCGCTCAAGAAATCACAGTACATATTTTTATACTGTGGCAAGCGATCTAATTTTCGTTCTAAAGAGAAGAAACGATTTCTAGCGCTAATATAAGAATCACCTAAAGAATCAGCTGAATCTTTTAGCGGCATACGTACTAGAAACCTGCCGAATTCGTCGCGTTTAGTAGTTTCTGAAAATAAACTTTCACACATACGCTCCGCACTTGACATAGGCGGAGAAGTAAAATTTATTTCCTCTAATTCCCAAAATTTCTTTATTTGAAAATCAAGTTGCACAAGACAACATTGCGATGTAATGCTATCATTATGCATACGATTGTGGTTGTAAACAGGTCCAGAAATAATCCAACCTAGTTTCGAATTACATAAATATGGACCGGAACTGAGGCGTATTTTTTCAGTTTCCAACAATTCCCAAAAGATATCCGCACCCAATAATAAATCGATTTCCGAAGAGATGTTATAGGTGGGATCTGCGAGTTTTATATGATTAGGTATACGTATAGAATCGGTATTTACGTCTATCGAGGGTAACTTCGATGTAATGCTTTGTAAAACACAACAATTGATACCGACGTTAAAATCGCTTAGTTTTGAACGAATTTTGAACTTACACGAAAAATAAAAAAAAAAAAAAAAAAAACGTTTACATAGTCGCTGGGTGACGAAAGAATTTTGACTGCCGCTGTCAAGAAGGGCGCGCACCGTATGATAATTACTATGCGAATCAACAATATCTATCAGAGCGGTTGACAGTAAGACCGGTTTCAAAGCCTCATTACTAGCCACGACGAGTGTCGACCGCTGCGTCTGCGAGCCTACACAGTCAGCTGTTGGCTTCCCGGTGTTAACGTTAACTCCCGAACCGTGCTCTGTGTATGCGACCAAGTTAAAAGTATCCGTCTTATTTTCGTCCATGTGCAATAATGTGTTGTGTTTCGTGTGACATATTTTACATGGACCGAAAATGCATTCTTTCGGTGTGTGTGTATTGGAACGAATACAGTTTTCACAAAGTTTTTTGTCGGTTATTAATTTACGTCGATTGTGTACTGACATATTAAGAAATTCAGGACATGAATACGCATTATGGCTTCCACTACACACTACACAGACACGTATACTCCTTTGGTTATATTTACTCGACGAAGATGCGCATTTAGAATTAATTGCAAGATATGATTGCGAATGCTGCTGTTGTGTACGAGTTTTATTTAGATGAGGGTGACTTAGTGGAGCGTTAGGTTTTATGTGCGAATGCGAACGTGTTAAATTACCGTTTGACATAATCATGTCTAACATATCGGCTCGATTTCTCAGAAAAGTGAGTAAGTCGTGTAATGTTAAGGTATTCGAGCTGCCTTGATATAATACATAACTGGAGATGAGAGTGCCTTTGTGTTTCTCCCACTCCTGTTCCGTTATGGAATCCAGCTGTAATAACCCCCCCCCCCCCCCCCCCTCAGTGAAAAAGCAATGTATGAACTTACTTATGTTTACCTATAACAAATATGTATAAGTAATCAATACCAGTCTAAGTATTTTTTTTTTTTTTTTAAATTAATGAATTAATTAATTTGGCCAAATAAGTGATCGTCTAGTAATGGTAGGACTCTAGTTGTGATGTAGATAACCCTAAGTTCTTTTTGTGAGGTATGTGAAATGCACTTAGTACCTATACGGACTTATAAATGACGGCTAAAGTTACTTCCTATGAAGATAAACATCTGAAATAGGTTTACTATGAAACATGACTTTGTTGATAAGATAAAGATAGGTATTTGGAAGGAAAATGGAATGGGAAGGAATTGATGATGGGAAAGGTCTAAATACTTTAGGTTTGTCTCCGGAATCCTGTATGGATATTGTAGGAAGGTACAACTGATATTATTGGATCAATAAATTATTATTATAAAAGGATAACATTTTATTATAGAGTAAAAGCATAATCTTTAATAGTAAATTAGAAGAATTTATAAGATTTTGTTATTAATATTTTAAAAATATGAGATTATGTAAAGCTGTGTCCTTAGTGTAACTTTTGATATCCACTACTCTAGTCGATATTTTCCATTGTTATTGGCATCTTAAATATATGAGAAAGTGTAAGGCCCCATCCTGCGCCCTATACACGGTGAATGCCAGACCACGCCGATGCATCCTCCCCTTCCAGAACCACAGGAAGTTTCTCTTCGCGAATAAGGAATCGCAAATATGAAAATATGTTTATTGACATTCTCCCATGGAATGTGTGGTGTGGTGTGGTTTTAGACCAAAATGATAGAAGGTAATAATAAGGTTGATATCACCAAACTTCTAACAATCCCAAGTGTGAATGAAAATGGTTCTCACAGGAACCTCTAGATTCTGTGAGGGAACGTAGGTGAGAGTTAGGCGTCCCAGGGGTCTGAATTTTGTGCTGCACACGACGGATGAGCAATAGCGTTTCCGCTAGCGTTCACAAACAGCTAGTTAGCGCCAATCAAAATATATAAGGAAGCTTAGTTGTGAGTTAAGCATCCGGGGCACAATATTCATCCGCACGCAATGGAACAACAATGACGTCTGAAACAATGTTCAATGACAGCCATGCAATGCACTAACCTCAATATATTGCCACTAGTATGACCCAGAAGGTACCACGGCGATTCATGGATTGCCAGTGGGTTGCAATATATCCCTTTCTAAATTCCAGAGTGATCCCTTTTAGGTTTGAACAAGAATCATTCAGTTCACCGTAATTGTTTGCCGTCCAGAGATTTCGCCCAAAGGTAATCACCTTCGACATTTTCGGAGTATGTGGAGTGTGCTTTCTAGTCTTTCCTCATTGTAGAGTATCGAGTTTATTTCGGTTAATACAAGTCTCTCAAATAACGACTTATTTATTTTAAACTACACCGTAAATAAACTCGTGTATAACTCCGTGGTGAAATGTCCGTAAACTACCTTCATATTTGAGGTTGGTTAGCCATATAAGGTACTTAACCATTTCTACTAATTTTTACAAGGATTTGCGACCTTTTATTTATTGATAAAGTAAGCAGTTTCAAGGATTCTGCTATAAAATTCGTTCGATTTGGAATAGGAAGATTTGGTTATAGGTTCAGGATATCTGGTAATTTATCTGGAACTGTAGAATCCAAAAATGGATATTATGATGAATAAATCGTAGTATAAAAGTAGAACAATGTGGTTGTATTTTATCTGGAGCATGTTGGTTATCCATAGGATAACTTGGCATCTGACGAGTTAGCGTTATTTGATCAAAAACGAACATAATTATTATAGCGATGAATCTCTAAATAACATCGACAGTGCGGAAGACTAGCGACCGTAACATGTAAGGAAGCCTGCCTCAAACAAGATAGACGTATTTTATAATTCAAGCCGAGTAATAAAATAGCCGTACCCATTTTGTAGAAAGTTATGTAGGTAGATCGGAAACGATTCACCAATTTTCCCGATTCAATCGCAGGTAGAAGGTAGCCGTAAATTGTTTCATAAAATACACATGTAGGTAGGTAGGTAATAATCTATCGATTATACCGGTGGAACAATTATATTCCGTATCCGCATAAATACGTAGGTAAAATCTCCCTAACATGCTAAAAATAGCTTGTAGACGAAGAATATAAAAGGTAATAAAGGTTAAGTAGGTAGAAATGCAATAAGTATAAATCAGTCACAGAGTAGGTAGATAAGGTTTTGATAAAATGTTTCGTAAATCGCAATTAAAATCGTGAAATATAAAGGTTGCATAGAAACCCCTAAATCAACGCCAAAGGGTTTTCTCAGCCGCTAAAATAAATACATTCCGTAACAAATTATAGGCACGTAATACGCAATTATAAGTAGTAAAATAAAACAAAGGCCGCAACAATAAAATAAAACACACACAACACATATAATATTATAAGGACCGCAATAACACAATAAACCGTAAAATAGATATAGCCGCAACAAGGAAATAAAACACACACACAACATATAATATTATAAGGACCGCCATAACACAATAAACCGTAAAATAGATATAGCCGCAACAATGAAATAAAACAACCAAAATCTATAACATAAAATAAATACGCTACAAGGAAATAAAACACACATTTCGTATAATAAAATGCGAACAACCGCACAACGTTAGGTAGGGAAGATAGATCAAGGTTCCTGAACAACCCATTTAAATAGTTTAATCAGTAAACCAAATTATAGCTGAAATAAAGAAATAAAACACACTTCGCATAATAAAATAAAATAACCGCAAAACGCAACGTAAAATAGGGAATATATCAGGGTGCCGCATTTAACGCAATAATAAAATCAATGCACCCTATACGCAATATAGGACGTAACATCGTAATAAATCACACGCATTTCATATAATAAATAAGCCGTAACACATCAAATATAATAACCAGTAAAATAAATAACCGATATGAAATCCGTAGGTAGTCATGAAATAATTCAAATCGCCACATAATTCCGCAGTATAACAAAAGGTAATTTTAAACGAGAAAATTCCTATAAAATAGACCGCACACATTTCATATAATAAACGTAAGCCGCAACAAAACAAATATAAAACACACAGTACGTAAAATAAACATAACGTATACCAAATCCGCAAATAGCCGTGAAATAATTCAAATAGTTACAAAAATTGAGCAACATAACTAAAGTAATTAAAAGAAAAGTGAAAATTTCTATAAAGCACTTACCCCAGTCCTACACTTACCTTGGGGTCTGGAACCGCACGCCAATGTCGTTATTCTCACCGACAGAGGTTCCCCGTAGGACTTTTTCCCAGAGTACTACTCTTGCAGCCTCTCCCCTACTTCCGTCGAACTATGATCCAAGAACCCAGAACCCCCCTGAAAACCTCCTTTATACCCCCAAAAATCCCCTCCTAAATTTTCCCCCCGCAGTGAATTCAGCCTGAACTTCGCTACCAATTTCCTCCTATCATAATCAAATTTCGCACTTTCCCCGCAATTCAATTGGTTACTCCAAAATATCTTTGCAAATTTTCAGTTGGCAGCTTTAACTTACAGATTTCCTATTCGTTGATTTCTCCTCACCAGAGGGCACCATAAACCCCCCGTTATAACTCGACCAAATTCAACAGCCAAGAACCTATTATGCACCTTATATAACCGACGTTTTCTCCTAACCTTGGTTGAGTTATATGAGAAGAAATCTTAACGAACTATTTAACATTATTTATTAAAAACGTTAAGGTTTTAACAATAATTTACATTAAATCGTAATTATTGTTTATCTAACAGTGTCCTACATTACCAAACCAATTTTTAAACCCAAATAGGTAACATTCTTTATAATGGTAACTCTTCTGACTTTTACTCACTTCTCATTTTCTTTAATTTCTTTGATTTTTTTTTTATAAGGTAATAAATTAACCTAAATTCTTATTATTTTCTCATGTAGAATTTAATTATCTATTTAAAAATATATAACTCTTACTGTTTCAGTAGCCGCTCCAGAATTGAGAAGCGAAAATCGATTTTAGCAAAAGGGACAAAAGTTCACTTAATTTTTTTCCTTCAAATCCTTATAAAACCTAAGCAGGTATGTAATCCACTATTAGTATAAGTTTATTAAAAGTATTGAGACATGAAAAAAAACATTCTTTCAAAATTTCGGCCATTATTCATAACTTGCTCATTCATCACTTATTATACCCATAGATTACTTTCACCAAACTGGAATTGCTCTCAATAAATATTATTACCACACAATACTGACAACTATATCCCTATTTCTAACTACCTAGCATTCCCTTTCTCTAATTAAACTTTGATTATTGTAATGAATGTCAAAATCTGTATTTAATTAGCTACCTATGTTTTATTCTTCCAATTTAGCGTTACTTATAACCGAATAATATTGATGTTCAAACGATTCTCGGTACTCTAAATGTGTGATCAAATCTTGTTCGTCGACCGTATTTTCGATCTCACACTGAACATCGTCAAACCTTTTGAAATATTGTTCGTTAGAATTGATGCGCATTTTAAGTTCTACCCGTTGGCTAGAAGTTAACGTATTAAGCTCTAAGTTATTCAGATATCTTTCAAACAACGTTAATCTTCCTTTAAAAGTACTGCGCTGCCTTTTTAGGTCAGCGATACGATTATTTATTACGCTACCTCCAACATTGGGTGATTTTGATCGACGCAACGATTTAGCACTAATATCAGTGGATAATTTAATTTCATCGTCACTCATTTTGGCTGCTTATGTAAGACAAAGGTACTCACGGTTTTGTAGGCACAGACGTATCGCAGGCTGACTGCCTGGTGGTAACACACTACTTGACACCAAATGGCTAGAAAATAGAAATTTAACACCGTATTAACGCAAATCAGAGACAGAGAGGATAGTGGATGGAACGTTGATGGCCTGACCAAATCCGCTATACTTTTCCAACGATCTTCTCCGATGTCGGTAGATTTTTTTTTCTTTCTCGATGTGCAGAGTAATCCAACGACTTCCTTTCTTCGCGCTTCTAAATAATCCGGCTACTGAAGGTCCAATTTGTTAGGGACGTAGGGCGCTCTTCAATGACAGCTTTATTTTCTCGTTTATTTGGCAGTATAACATTTATTACGAATTTTTACGTGCGTTACGTTTAAGAGATATAAGACGAATGTGGGGGGATACAAAATTTGAAAGGGGTCGTGAACGTAGAAACGGTTGCCACCCGCAGCTGCTCCGGTGTGAAGGTGGTTCGCAAAGTTTCACCGATTCGCCGTCAGATGTCGTTTACGCCTCCACATATATTAAAAAAATGTTTTGAATTTTCTTAAAAAATGCGAAGAAACTTTTTCCCCAACCTATTATTTTGGGCGAGATGGCTACGCGAGTACAAAGGATGGCTGCCCGAGCTACAACACCGGCGGGAGCCCTACGGACGGGGGCCCGCGCTCAAGACAGGCGACGTGGTACTCATCGTAGACAACACCCTACCACGCAACACATGGCCACGAGGTGTAGTAACGGCGACATACCCGGGACCAGACGGCATCGTACGAGCGGCGGACGTGCGGACCAAAGGCGGCATCCTACGGCGACCTACTAAGAAGCTCGTCATCATCACCACAGCGGCACCGAGCACCCTCACCGAAGAAGAATGCAACGTCTCGACTGCGGCGGCGAGTCGTTGCACGGCGGGAGAATGTTCGGGATGAATAATAATCATACACAGTTCGGTGCACGCGCACTCGTTAGACGTAAGTCATAGCTAATAGCGTTAGGTTCGTAAGATAGATAAGTTAATTTCAATTTCGTTTTATATCTCTTGGTTTTAATCCTTATGTGTCTTTTATGTCTTAATAGTTAGCTAGATAGGTTGTCTTTATTGTGTAATCGTTAAATTGATAGTATATAATGTGTTTTAATAAGATATAGCGATTTTAGTGCTCAGATAGGCTTAGTACATAGGTTATAGTTAGCTCGTAATAAGTGTCTTATATACTTGCGTTTTTATGGTTTGTTTTGATTATATTTTGTTTTATTAGATAGTTAGGCATCGAATAATGATAGTTGGGTCATTGTCAAATTTCGTGCAGGTAACCGAGACTATAAATGACAAACTTATAAAAAAATAAAAATCCTTAAACATGACTTTTCGTATTGTCCATGCCTGTTAAAACAAGTAAACTTTTGTCTGTTACTGTCGGCCGCGATGTTTAATAAGTGATTTATGATTTATTCCAGGTTTTGTGGGTTAGGGTGCAAAAAAATACAACTCTGGTATCATAACGTTGTAATGTTTATTATGAAATTGAACAATTCTATTCCAAATATTTTGGCATTAATGTTAATTGCAGTCTTTTATCTTATTATCACACTTATAATCACAACATTTTTGTTAAGTTTAACAATCATTAATTTAAACTCCAAACAACTCTGTTACTTCTTGAATTTTGAGAGAAAGGAAATTCTACCGAAGTACTCTAAATATTTATATATTAACTGCTAAATATGAGATATGACCGCAGAAATATCTAACAAATTAACATATTGTTTTATTACAATATTATATTAACTAGATTTTCATAAAAATCTTTAGTATGTAATTTAATCTTTGGGACAGAAAAATAACAGAGTTGTAACACAGTAACATAGTTGTTCTTTTTTATATCTTACTTGACTAAATTGCACTCGGCTGAGCCTGAGATCTTAATAACATAAATATTAACTTCAATATTAAAATAACAAACTTAATGACTTTTTATAATGTTTAATTTTAAGACAATTTATAATTAACTCTATAAAACAAAAATCAAATATTCTTGAAAGAGTCACTGGAAAGTAAAAGTTGCTTATTTCTTAAGTATATAAAATGTAAAGCAGTATCAAAATGGTAGTATATTCTTTTACCTTTACAAACTTTTTTAGGTTCTGGAACAATAGCAAGTAAATTATCAAAAGGCACATAAGATAAATCACACTCAACTAATTTTCGATTAACTTAAAAAACATTATTTTTAACTTCACCATCTTCTTCTACTTCAGATAAGACCTTATCCAGATATATGTAGTTCTGTGTTAAGCTGGAAATTTGAACCCAGACACAAACACCTTGTTTTATTACGTGAATATTTTCCTTCTCAATCAAAGCATCTTCATTTTGCTTTGATGTACTGGGATGTTCTGTCAAGTAATTGCTTGAAGGTATCTCTTTTAATGACATTAGAGGGGCATCTTCATCGTAGTCTGAGCTGTAGACAATGCTGTAAAACCCTTTTGCTCGCTTTTTACAAAGGTTGCTAATATCGGACAGAAAATTGTTGTCACAAGTGGAAGGAGTTGATTGTTCTACTGCAGTTTTTAATGGAACTTAGTGCTTGGGATTCATGCAAGAGTAAAAGCCTCGCTGACAGAAACAACTCAAATTTCTATACTTTAGAACACCAGTAAAAACTTGATGGACTTTCATGGTACCAAATGGCACGATATGCCCCGGGATCTGTTTTGAACTCTGTTCAATATCCGCATTGGTTATCAGATATAGTCTCACTTTACTCATGTATTTCAAAGCAAGATAGAAATTTGTGGCATCAGATATGTTACTTCCACGTGCAACAAGTTGATCAGCAGTACGTTTTAAAAAACCGCCAATCCCATATGCTGCACCCTTACCTTGTCCCGCTTCAAAAAAAAATCCATGTATTGTTGTTTCGAACGAAAAAATCGTTCGAAACAAAAATTTAAGTCCAAAATTAAATAGAAAAGACATTTCTGTTACTTTATTAACAACTCTGTTACACGAGCGGATAACAGAGTTGTAGTAACAGAGTAGTAAATTTTACATTCTAAAAGATATAAGTCATAATGGTTTGCGTAAAATACACTTTTTCTTTTATATTTATAATAGTTACCTCTTCAACAGCATACGGAATGCAAAATAATGAAAAGTACGTTGATTTACTTACATAAATAGGTAGGTAACAAAGTGGACGCACAATTAAAACACGCAGCCTGGTCAACACCTCGCGGTCCGATGACTCTTCGTATATCCCTCCCTCCGATCTAGTGATGATTCACAATTAATGCAGACATCCCGCCCAAGCTAGTAAAAAGTCAAAAGCAGCGCAATCCCTATTTTACGTCGCAATTTCTGCAGTAACATAATATTCCAGGCAGTTTCATACAATACGCGGGACCAAGTTTTAAAAAATTGTTATTAATTGCATTTTGATACTAACTGCTTTTAAGAAATATTTTATAACTATTTATAAGACTCTTTTAATGGTAATAATTTATTTAAGGTAGGTTGATATAGCAGAAAATGAAATTATTGGATCTTTATTAGAACGGAGTGCTACCAGGGACATATAGAGATTGTTAGAAAACCCATTCTGTTACCAGAAATGACCACAATGTTACTTTAAAGAAAATGAAAAAATATCAAAACTAAGTCTTTATTTTAGGTATCAATGTATATTAATGCGATGTATTTTGTTTTTAATGTAAAACTTGTTAGCGGTTATGTGATTATTACTAATAAAAAAAATTACGCAGTTGAGGGACTAGTTTACCTGCGCAAAATTTGACAATGACCCAGTTAGGTCTCGTTAGGTAGTAATATAGTAATTTCAGTGTTTTTATGTTTGTTGGAATAGTGTTTTTATAGTGCATTTTTATTATGTTACTTGTGTTCTACAGTCCATAGCTCTCTAAGTATTATAGTTAGGTAGGGGATTTTGGTATTAAAATGTTCGTCTTGGCATTAGTTTCATTCCCTAACCACAAGAAAGGTCTAGGTCTTAAACCTAGACCTACAGAGACCTGAAAATAGGAAAAGTCGATATTGAGAAGTGGGGGTCTCTGACACTTATAATAGTAATAACTTTGTGACCAATAGGTCTATATAGGAGACATATATATCATTTTGAAGGTCTCAAAAAGGCCTATCTAGGCATGTATATTGAATCTAGGTCTTACTTATAGGTTAAGACTTATATGTAAAAGTATTATAAATTGATAATAAAAGTATACGGCTAAGTAGGGTACGGTGTCGGCTCTCTTTACAGTATAGCCTCGTTCGAGGGAGGTCGTGACTATTTGCCTCTCGCTCTATAGGTCCCGCTCTCACACGCTCTATAAATTTAGATGGTTTGCGAGCTAGGGCATTCATTACGCTCCAGAACATAGCAAGAAACGGAACAGGAAGAACTCTCTCCGCTGACAACCTGCCCTGCTTGACCCTGGTTACCAACATAGAAGATTTGTTTTACTTCAAGATCCCAGCCCTCCGACCTCACGCAATCCCAGCATAGTTACATGTGCCCACGCCGTACAACCCGCACATATACGCTGCGGCAGGTTATACAGAAGACCAAAGAATATAATCTGCCACTATGCTTAGCGTTTGTGGACTATGAGAAAGCCTTCGAATCTGTCGAGACTTGGACCGTGCTCCAGTCACTCCTGCCACATAGACTATCGATTACATCCAAGAGTTGCGGTTACTGTACAAAAAACGCCACTTTGTCAGTCCGCCTTCAGGACCAAAACTCAAAACTGATACAGCTCGAGCGAGGCGTGAGACAGGGTAATGTTATATCCTCGAAACTGTTCACAGCTGCGTTGGAGGACGCATATAAGCTTCTGGACTGGAGAGGACTTGGCATCATAAAAGACGTACATGATTCACCTTCGCTTTGCCGAAGATATCGTAGTTATAGCTGAGACCTTGGAAGACCTAAGCACAATGCTCGTCGATCTCTGTAGAGTCTCCCAACAAGTGGGTCTTAAAATGAATACGGATAAGACTAATTATGTCTACTTTCCATGTCCCCTTGGCATTCTAAGTCACATATGCCATCGTCGAGTTGTATTTATTTTCCCACCACGGCTAGTTCCGGACAGCCCTTTTAAGGATCACGACTGCGCCCGAAGTCCCCCGGATGCGGTCCAATGGCTGCTCCTGGTGTCCTTCGTCCGTCAGAAGGACGCGCCAGGTCGAGCATCCGTCGGTGGAGGAGTGGCTGCTGGCCACCAATTGGTGCTAGGAGTGCCTAGACGGGCAGCGTTGGGACGGTCTCAGTGTAGTTGCTCTCACGTGCGCTGATCCCGAGCCATCCCGTAATAGCGCACTGACGGTCAGGCCGGGGAGGATGTTTAGTGGGTATGGAGGGAACGCCTTAACCTCGAGTCACACATATCCCCTGCGGTTTGCACCACCGCGCAGGGACGATGCATAAATGCATTTAACCTCCACTTTAATAAAAAAAGGAGAACCAAGGTCACCGACATAGCCCAAAGAACTGCGAACCTTAAGTGACAGTGGGCAGGGCACATTGCGAGGAGGAATGACGACCCCTAGGGGCGGAAAGGTTCTCGAGTGGTGGCCACGTACCGGGAAACGCAGAGTTGGTAGGCTTCCACAAGGTGGACTGACGATTTCATAAATGCCGCGGGAAACCGCCGGATCCGGGAAGCGCAGGACCGACCGGTATGGAGATCCTTGGGGCCATGTCCAACAGTGGGCGTCTCTCGGCTGAAATGACGATGACATCAAAGTGTTGCAGGCACTGTAAGAAAATGCCACTATGTCAGTCCACTTCCATGACTAGGACTCGAAGCCAATACGGCTGCAGCGAGGTGTAAGTTAGGGCGATGCTATCCAAAACTATTTAAAGTTAATTTGGAGGACGTGTTTAAGCTTCTGGGCTGGAGATGACTTCCTATCAACATAAATGGCAAGCAAATGCAATCCTTCACTTTGCAGAAATTATCGTAGTCATGGGGTGAGACCGGGAAAAACTCTGAACTCTGTAGTGTGTCCCAACAAGAGAGTCTTAAAATGAACATTGATAAGACAAAAATCATGTACTTACGCACTTCTGTAAAGGTTGGAAGCTCTACAATGAAGTTGTTGACTATTAGGTTTACCGGGAACAAACAGTTCAACTTCCAGAAAGGGGTCAATCGACGAATCCTACTCGGCTACGCGACATATTCTCAGCCCATCTTTTGTCTTGAGACACTTTCTCTGTGTGTTGCCAGTCCCACAAGGTGGACTGATAATCTGGTAAAGGACGCGAGAAGCAGCTGGACGCGGGCAGGACTGATCAGGTTGAAGATCTTTGGGAGAGGCTATGTCCAACTCTCCTCTGACATGCAGATGACATATTTTTCTTGTTTCAGATTATAAAACTTAAATAACTATATTTAAGTTAAGCAGCGAAGTGAACTTCAACGTAAGAAGTTAAGTGAGAGAATGAGAAGGGTTGTAGTTAAGACAGATCATAAAACTTATGAAAGTGTAAGCTAAGGATAGAGAGAGAGAGAGAGAGATGAAAGACTGAAAAATAATTCCAATTAATGTTGAAATAAAGATAAATAAACCTAACCTAACCATTTTCTAGTATTATATAAATAAACCTTTTACATTGTTTGTTTTTTCTTTATTCTATACATTTTAGTATTACCACCTGTGACGAGAAAAAAAAAATTGCCACGGATCTGACGATCAGAACACTTTTCTCAGGAATCAACCACATAATTTGCTTGACATTAGAACGCAATTTTAACCAATGAAAATAATAAATACCTCGGCATATTTGTAGTGAGCTTTCCATTTATTGACAATAAATACACTAGACATTTAATTGCACTGGATTGATTTTATTTTTCTTTGCTATTGGAACTTTCATTACTATTTATCATGAAAACCAGTCTCATAATCCACCAACTGAAATAATTTAAAGCAAATTTTGCAGCATTGTTTAGTTTGCTATGGTTGCTTCATTATTTTAGAATAAGTTGATGCACCACACTTTTTCATATTTGTAGGTAACACTTGTAAAATATTGACTACTATGATAAACTCATAAAACTTAGAACACAACACCAATATCCACGATTTTATTGCTTTGTTGAAAATTGTTCCGGGCTTAAAGTTCTTTTACACTTCTTTTATACATTCCCAACATATTACACGAAGTTATTAGCGCCATCGTCTTTATACGGATACATAGATAGATCTGTAAGAAAAATAAAGTTTATTGTAATTTGTTTACAAACCTAACCTATACTTATTGATGAAATATAAAATTAATCCACTTTATGATTAGTTTCGTAACTTCCATACATTAATTACCTGTTTTAAGTTTATTATATTTGTAAATCTGCCCTATTCTCAGCACTATATATTTTGTTTGTTTTCGTACTCGTATTTCATCAAAATAAACGACCATTTTGACTCACACACACATTTAAATTTTGACGTTTCTTAGCTGTTTGTCGTTTACAGGGTCTCTACGCACACAGTTACACAAAACGGTGTATGCAGCGCGATAAAATGAGACGGCACAGAACAAAAGCTATTTGTCTCTTTCCCCTGATTTTCGCTGTTCAACTTTCAATGCGCTAAGGTCATAATCACGGCGTGTAATCTTCGAAGAAAAAGAATAGACCAAAATCAGTACCATAGACAACGCACGGTATTTTAGATTTTGACAGATTCTCTCCCTCCCTTTCCCCTCAGTTTGACGTTTGAGTCGTTTGTTTGGCGTCCGTCCGCCATTACAGTTTTGATGTTGATGCAGTGAAGTTACGTCGAGGTGTTTCTCCGTGCTTATCCTCTCACATTCAAAACTGTAATATTCGGGTATTTCGTTCTTCTTGTGCTCAAACATGAAGAATACTTGTTGTGTGCCGGATTGCGGAAGTAAGCGTGCTAGTGTAATGTTACACCGTTTTCCAAAAACTGAGATAGGACTCCAAAAGTGGGTGGAAAGTTTAAACAGTGCCAGATTGAAAAAGCTTAGCTTTGAAGAGCTGCGTACGATGTTTGTATGTCACAAACATTTTGAAAAAAAGTTTATTACTGCCAGTTCCCGTCTTAACCAGTCTGCGTATCCCACCTTGTTTTCTAATGAGGAAATTGATACGGGAATACCTGCTCTTGCGCTTGAGAATAGCGGTAAGTTTTAATATATTTTTTTTTTGCAAACATTAAAATCTATTTGACCTGATACTTCATTTTTTAGTGTTAGAGATTTCTTTGTGAAAGAGATGTTACACTTATAATTGAAATACCTGTGCATGTCAGTTTTGCTTAGTTATGATATCAATGGCCTCACCACTAATAACCACGGTATATTTTTGTATACATTGTATTTTATTATATATGTATATTTTTATATACTATATATTTTATTTTATACATAGTAAATTGTGATTTCTTTTTTTGTACTTTATGAGGAAACTTTTGACCTTCATCTTGTCCCGATGATTCGCCCAGAACCCCCAACCACTGAGGAAAACTCCTATTACCAAAGTTACAGTCTTATTTATAATTTATTGAAAACAAAATTCATGTGTTTTTTTTTTTCCAGAAAATATAAATGTGTTAGTCGATCATGACTACAGACAAACAAGAAAAAGAAGGCACAGTGACCATACATATTGCAAACAACCATTAAGAGATCTCCAGTCAGAAGAAATTAATGTTTCTTGTAAGTTCCAGTCATCTTACTTTCTTCTAATATTATAAATGCGAAAGTTATAAATGTATGTTTTTTACTCTTTCATGTAAAAAGTACTAAAGGGATTTTAATGAGACTACAATAACATAGCTCATACATCAGAATAACATACCTATAGATTATAATGTGTACTAAACTAGCCCTGCGCAAAGTCGCGGGCAGAAGCTAGTAAACTTTTATATGTTAAATGAATGGCATACAAGCATATGGCCTGCCTGGTGGTAAGCAGCCATTGTTGCCTATAGGTGTTTGCAACACTGATATGAAATTCGCATGCTGCCAACCCTAATCCTCTTCCCTACCTCGTGGAGCTTTACCAATAGGCTCACAATACCACTTCTGGTGGTCTTCTGTAAGGTGGAGGTACTACCCCAGGTTGCGCTGCTCCAAATTCGAGCGGCTAGTCCGCTGTGCCCCATATAAACTAAATACTACTTAATCATCATTTTTATAAACCTATTTCTGAGTACTTATTATTTTTGATTGTTTTATTTCAGATTCTAACGTACCACCTACTTTTTCAATGAAAGGACAAACTTTGAAGGAATTGACACATCTGGCAGGTAAATAAATATTGCAAAAGTCTAATTTTAAAATCAAATTATTTCATTTAAGCGCTATTCATTTAAAAGTTTCATATTTTAATATATGCTCAAGTCATATTTTATCATTTCAGATGTTAGTTCACCATCAACTTCTAAAACTTTAGAAGTAATTCCAAAAGACAAGAATGAGGTAGTAATAACAGGTTAGTAAAGTAAAATAATTCTTGATTTTATTATACCTAGTTAATAATATAATACAATAAATTCTTTATTGTATAAGTTAGTTTTCTTAATATTGACAAGGTACAAAATTTTAATAACTATATTATTATTATTATTTGTTCCCTAGATTCGACTGGTCCTGTTACACCAAAAAAAGCCTTAACGAAACCTCACTTTACCAACAAAAAATTGACCCCAAGGTGTCGACAGATATTAAAGGAATACAAAAGGGCAAAAAAGCAGCTTAATTTTGCTATAAGAGCTAAAAGAGCTATGAAATATTCAAAAAAAGGAGCATTTGAAAAATTTACTAAAGATTTAAAACCAGTCGCAAAAAAAATACTGTGGATGCAAATTAGTCAGTCCACAAAACAGACCAAAGGACGGCGATTTACAGAGGAAGAAAAAATGATTGCACTTGCTATTATGAAGCAAAGCCCAAAAGGTTACAAATTTTTAAGGAGAATTTTCATCCTTCCTTCAGTAAGGACTGTAAATAAAATGATTTCTTCATTAAAAATGGAAACTGGAATAAATATGCATATATTACAAGCAATAAAAACAGAGGCAAGTTATAAAGTATTAGATACCTGTTAATTTTTTATGTGTTTTCATATTGTTACATCTTATAATTTGATTTTTTTCAAATATTTTCAGGTGGACATATGGCCTGAATCTAAAAAATATTGTACTATAATATTTGACGAAGTAGCTATTGAACCAGGATTGTCATATGACAAACATAGTGACAGATTATGTGGTCTCGTTGAGCTACAAAATAAAACCAACAACTATGCTGACCATGCATCAGTTTTTATGATAAGAGGAGCTCTTCATAAGTGGCAACAGCCTGTTTGTTTTTATTTTTGTGAAGGTGCCACTTCCTCTTATATTTTGAAAAATATAATGAAGGAAGTAGTTGTTGAAATTATTAAAACTGGACTAATCCCTGTGGCATTGGTCAGCGATCAAGGAACAGCTTTCCAAGCAGCTCTTAATAAATTAAAAGAAGACACCAGGAAGCAGCAGATTTTATTGGATGAAGATATTGGTAAGTCGAAGGGCCTGTTTGCTTAAATTGTAATTTTTTCATTCAATAATTGTACCTTATTTCCAAATTTTTTTGTCAGAAATATTTGAAATTTGTAAAGATTAATAGGCCACACATTTGTAATATTATGTGATATTGTATTACCTTTCAGTTTACTAAAATTATTTATAATTAAATATTTCTTTCTTTTGCAGATGATACTATCAAGATAGGTAACCATAGCATCAATATTATTTATGATCCTCCACACCTTATCAAAGGCATAAGGAATAATTTTTTAAATAAAAATATTGAATATAATGGGAAAATATCGAAGTGGAGCGACATTGTTGATGTGTATCTAACTGATTGCAAGCATGCAGATATGCGTATGCTACATAAATTAAACGACGAATATGTCCTTCCAGAAAAAATAAAAAAAATGAAAGTAAGTTATAAACTCTAACCATGATAGTTGAAATGTAATCATAATAACAAAAATATATTTTCACACCAAAGATCTAGTCCCAATTAAGTATCAAAAAGTACTTGTGTCACTACATAATGGGTATACTTAATAATTTAGATATTGTGTATATTAACTGAAATAAATATATATTTAACTCAGCTTTAGAGATCATATGAACAGCCATGATTTGTGTTTATATGTTTGCATTATCACACAAACATTTGCGTCTACTTAGATTTGTACCCAGACCTCTTGATATTATATGTAGACAGCATTACTAATCACTTCACTCACATAATATTCATCAATACCGCCTTTATGATTCTGTATATAAATACGCACTTGATTTTCTTTTCGTAAATTGTATTTTGTGTTTTCAGGTAAAGAACTGCACCAGAGTGCTAAGCAAGACCGTTGCAAGTGCTTTGGCATACACGGCAAATTTTTGTAAGTATTTCTGTACTAGAAAAAATAAACTGAAAAAAATCGACCTGCCCCAGGCGGGAATCGAACCCATCATTTTCCGTAATCCGGGCGGCTGCGTTAACCACCACGCTACCGGGGCACTGCTTTTTTATCAATTCCCGGCTAGATCGATTTTTTCAGTGTATTTAAAAAAAAAAATATTTACGCATTTGTAAACGCATAAATTACATATTTCTGTACCGTTTATTTGTTACCAGATATTTGTAATGCGTAATAAAAATGTTCTTAAAAAATTATGTTTGATTTAATTACATTTTGACAAAATAATCGTAATTATTATTGGTTTTTAATGTAACAATTTTCTGAAATAGACTATTTTATTTTATTAATGTTTGTTTTTATTTACAGCTCACTATGCTGACGGAAATCCTGTAAGCAGTACCTTAAAAGATACATCTGAGTCTGTCTCTTTCTTTGACGATCTTTTTGATTCGTGCAATGGATCAACATTATGTTTAAAAAATAAGGGAAAGCCGCTGCGACAAGCAGTCACCACAAAGTCAGACCACGTAAAGTTTTGGAGAGCTGCAATCACAAGGCTAGAAAAAATGAAATTTATTGATAATAATAGAAAATCATGCACAGTTCCCTCACAAAAAAAAATTATAATTACTTTGAAAAGTATGCTACACTTGTGGAATTTTTTTCAAAAAAAGGGATACAAAATTATGCGTCCCAGATATTTAAATTCGGACCCCATTGAAAACTTTTTTGGCCAAGTTCGTGCCTATAGCTTCAGAAATAATGACCCTAATTGCCAGTCTTTTAAAAACATTTTCCGCTCCCTGTTAATCACACGATTCATACATTTTCATTCTGATAGTTTTAATTGTGAAGACACAACTGGTAATCAAATATTAAAATTAAAAAATTTGTTCACTGGAGGTCTGGAAAACATTACACTGTCTCCTCAGTCCTCCAGTGAGACAACAAGAGTAATTTCTGTTGAAGAACATCAAAATATTGTAAATGATGTTAGAAAAGAAAGACGAAATGTACACTCTCGGGCATACACGGCGGGATGGGTCGTAAAAAGGTGTTTGGCAAAATACAATTGTAAGGACTGCGAAGATAGTTTAAGTGAGAAGACCGAATTAGCAGTCCACAAATGGATAGCTGAAAGAGAATTCAAATTCTTAAAAAATAAAAAGATAATGATCTATCCCTCCGAATATGCCGTGAGGTATTTCTCAGATATTGTAAAAGAGTCAAACGAATATTTGGAAACAAATGCAAACTCTCAAAATATTTCGCAAGAAATATATAAAAAAATATCCAAATATTCGTTTGACTTTTTAAAATGCGATATACATAAAAAAGATCTTTTACAATATTTTGCGTATATCACAATTAAACTATGTGTGGTTAACTGGTGTAGCATTATTAATAAAATATTGAGGGGAGTTGATATTATACGCTTACGTGAAGCTAATTTACCTCCCATGCAACAAAAAGCGCTGTTAAAATATAAGAAGAAAATAAAAAATAAAAAACTTAATAAATAATAAATCTTGGTTTTATTTGCTTGTATTTAATAAACCTCGTTTCATTTAGCCCCCTACAATAGAATATTTCAATCTAGGACGAAGGAATGATCCTTGATCCTAGATTTCAATACAATATTATAATTAATAAAGGAAGCAACGCGTAGGATTTCTCATTATTTTGAATTTCCCGCTTCTTTACCATTTGTTGTTCACTCTATGGTTTCCGCCTCTGCTATGGCATAATAAAAATTAAAAAAACAACAAATGTCAAAGTCTAAAATACCGTGCTAGGATTGGTGTAAGACAGTTTCCTGTCTGATACGTAGTATCCCCTTAGTAGTCTGTGGTCATAATGGGTAACTGCACGTGCTGCCGACTGTACATGGAGTTTTTGTAAGCTTTGATCGATTTTGGAGTGTTTTTTTTTAATTTTATGTTTTTTTTTACATTTTTGAATGCTAATAAGCTAATATTTTCATACCACTCACAAAGTGTTTGAAAATATAAATATATGTAAATTTGCAGTGTATTTTTTGAGCTTGAACCAAATTTTACACTTATTTTTTTTATTTTTTAACTCTAATCTTTGCAAATAATTTTTTTTTATTCTCCAAATTACTACATTACATACATTAGGTAACATAAACCTTTTCTTACTACACATTTTTAGGAAAATTCATACTACCTATTTGTTTTCATAAAGTTGAAACGTGGAACAACGACCTATTACATTTAATTTACTACTTAAAGATGAACTTGAATATGAAGTTAGAATTCGGGGTGCAAAACCTGCAGATACAGTAACTGCTTTGAAGGCACAGATTCGTTCTCTCAATAAGGACTTACCCTCTGATGAGATATTGGAGTGTGATTTGGATGTAGTTTCTGAGCTAAGAATGGTCCATAAAAAATAGATGACCTGGACAAGCTCATTTCAATATCTTCATCAAAGGCAGGTTCCCTCAAGTCTTTGAATAGAATTCAGACACTGGCTCACCACTTGTTTCACCGAATTGGTCGGCTTGATGTAGAGGAGGAAGTTGACAGCGACTTCTCCACTATGCTTGATACTGTAATACTGGATTTTACCTGGTTATATTTTCCTTTACTAAATGTGTATATAGGAAGTGAAACAACAATTTGATGGTTTGGCAGTACAATGTTTATTTAGGGTGGACAATATTCTGTTTGTTGCACTAGAAAAGTTATTTACTTACATATTCCAAATAATATACCTTTGTGAGAATTCTCTTCCTTGAAAATACCTAGTTTACACAATTTAGACCTTCTAACTTATATATCTAATAGTAAAATACAACCATAAACATAATGAAAGGTAGGGTCCTGGAGTCTGCTCTGATCGCTAACGGGTGGAATTTGGGTATTACTATGTATAAATTATTAGTAAACGCGTTATGAGACAACCTTCTGCAGAGTACTTGTAGAACTCTTCGACAGTCAGCCGCTACCGTTTGGTTAGTGTAGTGTACCTGGATCAGTGCGTTGTGTCTTGGCTCTGATAGATCAGCCACTAGCTAGCTCTCTCTATATATTGTAGTTCACCGGTCACTTTTCCAAATTGATCTCACAACTCCAAACTCTGGTTCTGCGCAGGTTTCTCTACCCGCCGACTATATGTGTAATGGAAATTTGGGTCTCTAAACCCGTTCCGACGACCCTGAAGATGTGTCATAATAAAACAACATCAATAAATGTTATACTACTCATTATAAAACCCCAAGAGGGATTTGGAACCACAACTTGTCCAAAAACTAATATAAAACAACGGCAAATCTTTGAGCAATTACGAAACCCGACCAACAGTACTTAGAATATGATATCTCGAGATGTGAATTATTCATAATTTAAACAAATAGATCATTCATTGCCTAAAATTTCGAACCTGACAAAATATAATCACCTTAGTAGGTAGGCAGGCAATTTTACAAGATGAGGCGGTTTTTTACAACCGATTTTACTAATTTACTGTAACACAAAATCAAGGCAATCACAGAATTTACTTTTAACTTTCAGAATAATTGAAAAACGATAAGAGTTTTATAGTTACCTTTCGGGTGAATTATTAACTCCTTAACGGTTATTTATCCGTTCCAGGATATTATGTAAATATGGAATTATCTTCCTTTCAAATTAGAAAATAGTTCTCCTTCGTTAATATAATCCTCGCATATGTTAATATCACAAAGGTTTATAATGTTTCTCCAAAATAAATTCAGCCTTGAATTTGATATTCGAAAATCGAATGATAATCTGACAAGCAAAAACAAACGTCCCTGATTGGTCGGCCTACCTATGGTTTTTTAACGTCTGAGGCAAAGGAAAGTGAGTCCATACATCCGAATGAACGAAGAATTCTTGTCAATACGAATTTTGCGCGTCACCTAAATACTGACGAGACTAGAGAAAACGCTCCAACGCGCCCCAATTCAAAAACAAAGTGTAAAAATTTTATACAGACGTCCATAATCTCTAATATCGAACTGAAACATGATACAACTTACAAAGACAAGAAACTTTTGTCTGAACTTTTTTTTTTTTTTTCATAAGTCGCTGGGTATAGAATTTATCACTTTGCCTAAATGTCAAACTTAATGCGAAACGGAACTTAATGTCACTTGTCAGATGACGATGTTGACTTTGAAAAATTGAGGAGTTTCTCCCGAGTTCTTGTTGCAAAAACACGTGTTGAGAGACTCCATTTTAACCTCAATCTACCGTACAATTGTCGGTTACTTTAATAAAATTTTCACTTGATATTGGCGCAATGCTGCGGTCCGTTAACTAGAAGGGCGTTAACCCTCAGGGGGTCGATTTT
Organism: Elophila nymphaeata; assembly: GCA_955850985.1. Lineage (NCBI taxonomy): Eukaryota > Metazoa > Arthropoda > Insecta > Lepidoptera > Crambidae > Elophila > Elophila nymphaeata. Next base: position 24,586,790 of record OY039071.1, on the reverse strand, counting down.
GAGATTTTAATGCCATCGTATGTAGGAAAAAAATCTTTATCGATCTGTCTAGGAATCATCTTTGTAACGTGTATAGTTTTTGAAATAGTTTAAGCAAATAAGTCGTTAAACACGAAAAAGATAACAGTTTACACAACTGAAAGTACGTTAACCATCGATGCCTAACTAAAAGGTCACATGCAGCCCTTAATGCTTTAATATTTTAGATATTTTTAAAGCGGTGCTTAGCAAAAAAGACGCTTTTCAATAGTATTACACAAGAAAGTCGTAAAGATACTTTAATTACTTTTAAGCCAAGATTTAGTCTTGTAATTTACATTAAAATCCTAGGTTAAAAAGGCGTTTTCTGAAAATATTACATTAGAAGGACGTTAAAATCTGTTAACACCTTTTTAGCGTAGGATTCATAAAGTTTAAATTATGGAATACTTTTCACAAATATTATACCGCCTTTAGCTACTCAGATTATGGTACGAATCCTCCGTTATAAGGACGCTAAGCTACAATACTTAGCTAAAAAGACGCAATCTGCTCTCGCCTCTATTTCCGCCCCGGCGCACTGGGGAGCGTCCCTAGTTGCCACAGAGAGAGTATGTACTCGTATACGTTTGACGACTAATATAATAGCGCGTAGGCTGTCGTCGTAGGAGGACACGCACCGCAAAGCGGAAGGAACCCGCCAAAACTTTACAATGGCTGACAAAACGCCTAGGTAGAATACTATTATTTTTAAGTATTGCATACTTCAAAATATTTTTAAGTATTGCATACTTAATAAATGCAGTAAATAATATATCTGTACGTATTATATTGAGGTGAAATTATGCACGTTTCTTTGTATTATGGAGGAATGGCCAAAACTAATAACCCGTTTTTAAAATTATTTTCTTTGAATTATTTAATTATGACAATTTTATTGCTTGCTTCATCTCATCATATGTTGGTACTGACCATGCTTTACTTTACCGACAGTCGACATGTTTTATTTTTTCCCTCAATCCCAATTCAATAGTACAAGAGGAAATTAACCGCTTGTTACTCGGATAACACGATATCATGCCGTCAAACTTTAAGCATGGCCAATATGGCCATACATCATCGGTGTTTATGAAATTTTGTGAAACACAAACCACATAAAGTTGGCGCCACTTTCATGACCTAACAAAACATTTGAACGAGACGTTTCCCTTATATATCACTTCATATAACCACTTGCGAATGGCCACCTTCCCAAACACAACCAACGCCAACACCTGCGCTTGAAGTCCAGGATTTGACTTGTTACGAAGAAATGCCATCAGCAACTATGTGAACTTAATAATGGGAAATTGGGCATAGTCCAACAAATAACAAAATAAACGATATTTTGCCATATTTTTAGTTCGCGTTTGAATCGTAGCCACAGTTTGTCGGTGACGTAGGTACGTAGTACAACGTAGACCAGCACGCGTAGTCCTTAAAAGGAAGGATGGTGGGAAAAAAGCTCCTCTGAGCACTCGCCGTGGTACAGACGCTAGAATGCACTCAATGACGCAACATTGCGACGCGATTGGAGGGGCTCAAGAAGTTCAGTCACCTCTTCGTCACCGATGATGCGGGCAGCGCGACGCTGCAAACTATCCAAAGCATCGAGTAAGTAATACTCGACGGAGCCATCCCACAGGTGCGAGCAATACTCCACGCAGGACCGTACTTGCGTCTTGTAAAGCAAGCACAGGTTGATTTGGCGTGAAAAAACGCCGCACCTTGTTCAGGGCTCCAAGTTTCCGTGAAGCTGTTTTTATCAGCCTTTCGATGTAGTTCTTCGGATTCAAGTCGCAGCGAACCTCCATGCCGAGCAAAGTGATACTTCTCTGTAGCGTTAGTGTTGTGCCCTGGAGAGAGGGAAAGGAAAGGAATGGCGAGTTTTAGCCCTAAACGCGCACAACTGAGCTTTCTTAGCATTGAAGTCAACCAGATTTGCCGTACCTCATTAAGAAACAAGGTCGAGCTCTAGGTTGAGTTCAATGACAAGATTCTCATGACCCTCCACGGTTTCCGCTCATCCAGCTTTTGCGTCTCCGAAGTAGCCCGCATGCACTGTACTGTCGTCTGCAATTATTAGCAATGGATGTTACGAAGAGGAATCATATCATTGATATGCAGAAGAAACAGTCCAGGGGATAAAACGGATCCCTGGGGAACACCGAACCGAAATATAATTTAGTACTTATTTCTTTCTAAGACATTTAAATGTTCAAGTTAAGGGCCAAAACGAGTTCTATAGATACCAAACTAGTTAATTAATTACTAAGCTAAGTGTTTTTTTTATGTCTTCGTTGTAATACCTTTTTAAAAATGTTATTTAAAGTTCGTGCTCATAATGTTGTTGTTCATGCATGTTCACAAACAAAGTTTTAGTTTCCACAGATATATCAATCTAAGGAGATCGGTCGAATCGCCAAGTTCATAGGAAGACCGAGTGTCGTGATCAGACTACATAATATGATTCTAGTTGTGTCGCCAAACGTTGCCTGTAAAATTATATCTGCTTCAACCACGCAAGGCGATTACTGTAGATACTGTTGTTTATGTGATGATAACCTGATGATAACTAAACAAAGTCTCCCATCTGTTAAGAGATCGGACTTTACTGAGTTGATATTGAAATTCTGAGCAGTTCTGAGCTATCAACATTGTTGATACACACGTCAATGGGCCGCAGCCCGGTAGTCGCCTCCACCACCCCTTATAGCGACCCCTTTCCACTCAACATTACTGAGCTAGTATTCTGAGTATGTCCTTGTCTGGACCCGAACAATTTATCTAAGTCTTAAAACTGAGAATCACCTGAGAACACATAATTATCACCACATTGTGTGTTGAGTTATAACACTGAGATAACGGTAGGTAGGTATGTATTTATCGACTAAATGTACCATAGGTATATTCAATGCAAAAACATAGCATTAAAGTACATTCGTAAAACACTAAATTGTACAAACTCACGGTTCCTTGAAATGCACCGTTCGTCTCGGTTAATCGGCTGCGTCTGTGTCATGAACGCAAAACGTCCGCTCGCACAGTTAATGTCTACCGCCAATCGAAAATAATATTTCTACAGATTATGAAACTTCGCGGCATTCGCGACAAGTTGAGCATGCCGTAATATACACTATTCATTGCGCGCGTCATAAGGACTGCGAAGTAATTAAAGTTAAGCACAGCCGCAAAGGAGATTGATCAAATCGCTGAGTTCATAGAAAGTCCGAGTGACGCGATCAGCGGCCGTACTACATTAAATGGTTTAAGTTGAGCATGCCGTAATGTACACTATTGATTGCGCGCATATTAAGGACTGCAAAGCAATGGAAGTTAAGCTCAGCCGCAATGTAATTAATATTGTTTTTTAAATATAAATCTAAGTTTTACGGTTCTTACGTGTGAAAAGTTATTCCATTACTTGATAAATAACTGATTCACTGCAATCATTGCATGTTACAGTTGAACAGGATGGCATTTTGAAAGAAAAACGGATATTTCTTTCTGTCATACGTACGTATTCACTCTTTATCGGACGGCGAACTGGCGGCAATATATGCGTACTGGGCATAGACTTCTCACAAGTTAAACGCCGGCTTGGCCTATCTCCTTGTATTATTAATTCTGTGGTTATTTCAGAAAGGTCCTTATTGCGTTTGCAGTTTTTTTTGTTTTATGTCGTAGGTGTAATAACTTTTTAAAAGTTTTATTTTAAGTTCATGTTATTTATTATATGTTGATAAACAACAACCACACAGTTTTACAAAAGTTCCTCTTGTGTTTTTATTTTTTTTTAATAAGTTTATTGATTAATTTCGTTTATCTTTGGGAATATTTAATCCCAAATACATAACTAAATAGTCGTTTATTGTCAAAGATTCAAAGCTTAACGGCTTTAAAGTGTAGTGATAGTGTGTTAAAACACTCATAATAAAACAAAAAAAGACACTAAATTCAAATGCTTGCCTAAAAAGACACTAACAGACTGTTGTGTTTATATAGTGAAGGTTTAATAATAAATGGAAATTAGCAATACATAACTTTAAAGCCATTAAGTACCTTAACGCCATTTTAGTTAAGTAATTTCGAATAACTTTTTTACACAAAAAAATAAAATTTTATTTACGATGGACTCATAAACTATAAGGTCGCTAAGGGGTACTTAGCGACTTTCTAATATAGTTTTTATATTCAATTCACCAAAATATGCACTGCTAAAAAGCAAAAAAGCTATTTTTTTTACTTAAAAGTAGTTATTTTTAATCAAAACTATCACTATTTACCAGTAAATGTAACAAGCTATATTTGGATGTATATTTATTTTTTCTACGACCTATAGTTTTCAAGTGATATATTTTTTAAAGTTTTCGCGCGTTTTTCGCTCATAACTCAAATTTAGATTTTGTGGCTTTGCGCCTTTTAAGTTAACGCACGGCAGAATGCGTAATCTTTATGTGTCAAAAATCAAAATCAAAATCAAAAAGTTCTTTATTTAAATTGACTTAAGACTAAGTGCTTTTAAATCGTCATAGTGAGGAAATACATGAAATTAAAATTTAACAACAACAATCAACATTATAAAGATTACAATTTTTTATTTAAATACAGGAGTGAGTCCCCGTAGTAACCGTTAATGTGCAATTTATTCACTCCCATGCTTTTTTATCAGTAATATAATCATTAATTGTAAAATAAGCTTTTTTAATCAGCTTTGTTTTTATTAATGTTTTAAATTTGTTAATAGGTAGTGCCCTTATATCAGTTGGCAGTTTGTTATAAAAGCGTATACATTGCCCCATAAAAGAATTGTTTATTTTGTGGAGACGGGTAGTGTGTCCAACAAGATTATGCTTCTGCCTTGTATTAACATTATGTGTATCACATCTTTCACTAAATTGCGTAATATTTTTTCTTACATACAGTAGATTTTCAAATATATATTGTGAAGGTACGGTTAGAATATTCACCTCCTTAAACTTTTCTCTGAGTGAAAATCGAGGGCCTAGTTGGTAAATAGCTCTCACGGCTCTTTTTTGCAAAATAAAAATAGTATTAATTTCAGCAGCGTTACCCCAAAGAATAATTCCATAAGACATTATACTATGGAAGTAACTGAAGTAAACAATTCTAGCCGTATCGACATCAGTAAGCCGCCTAATAGTTTTAATTGCATATGCTGCAGAACTCAGTTTACCTGATATTTTCTTAATGTGTGGACCCCATTGCAATTTATTGTCTAACATTATGCCTAGGAAAACCGCCGACTGAGTAGGAATCAATTCTATACCATTTAATTGAACATTGGTATCTACTTGCCTTACATTGGGCGTAGAAAACTTCATTAATTTAGTTTTATTTTCATTTAATAATAAATTGTTAACAGTAAACCAATGTACAACTTTTGTTAGTGCATTGTTAACTTCGTCATAATTTCTCAATTGTCTATTTATTTTAAATATCAAAGAAGTATCATCAGCGAACAATACAATATCTTGATTTTCCTTTACATGGTACGGCAAATCATTTATATAAATTAAAAACAAAAACGGACCAAGAATTGAACCTTGTGGTACACCTATAGTTACTTTAGATCCAGAAGATTTTGTTCCGGATCTAAAGTAACTATCGCCATTGCCATTAACTTAAAATAAGAATAAGAAAAATTGATAAATAAACAATGCTACAATACCTACCAGAAGCGTTTGGAAAGCGTTTTGGTAAGTATTGATAATATAATGCATACATTCAAAAGTAGCTTAGCACAGGAGAAATTTGGAGAACATTCCATTAGCAAGCCACAAGATATTGTTAGCCAAAACTTGGTAGGGGACGCGGCAGTCCATAAGCTTGGTTTGAAATTTGATGGCAAAACATGCGTACAACGCTTGGAAGAGCTTTGTTTATCTAGGGGTGTATCCGAAACAAGACTTTTCTATTCAGCCTCTGAGTTGTTTTCCAATGAAGCTCTATTTTGGTATAGGGGTGTCAAATCGGATGTTCATGATTGGGTAGGATTAAAATCTTTGTTACTAGAGGAATACTTACCATCTGATTATGACCATAGGTTATTGCAGGAGATTCGTTCTAGAACTCAAGGATTTGATGAGAGTATTATTAATTATCTCAGTATTATGCAAAATTATTTCAGTCGCTTGGCAAGACCTATGTCTGAGGAAGAAAGGTTAAATATTGTTTTATTTAATATAAGGCCATTTTACACAGCCCAGTTAACATTGAGTCCTGTAGAATCTTGGGCAGAGCTGAAATTGAAGTGTAGGCTGCTGGAGGGGGCACAGGAGAGATGTAAACACTTCAGTGAGCCCGCAAGCTTATCATCTTTAGCACCTGACTTGTGCTATAGAAATAAACAAAAAGTTACACCACAGCAGAGGGTCTCTGCGGTTCAGCCTATACGGGGTGATTTCTGTGTCCGTTGTAGGGTAAATGGTCACAGTTTAAGGAATTGCAGGGCACCTTTTGTTGTAATTTGCTATAGGTGTGGTAGGAAGGATGTCACTGCTAGGAACTGTCCAAATTGTAATTCTAATAAACCTACTTTTAACAATGTTTCAAAAAACTTGGAACAGTGAACTGGCGAAACTCTAATAATAATAAAAATTGGTCTAAATATGATACTAGAATATTTTATTCTAAGAATAAACACAACTATAATAATAATATAATAAAGTCTAAATGTCTTTCGCCAGTTCATTCTATGCATAAGGATGTGCGTCCATATTTGAAAGTGAATATTTATGATTTGGGATTCAGAGGGTTATTGGATTCCGGTTCTGAAATATCAATTATAGGCAGAGATGCAGTAAAGCATTTTATTAATTTTGCCAATTTACATACTTCACATAACCTACAATTTATTAAAACTGCGAATGGCTCATCGTCTCCTGTAACTGGTTACATGTATTTGCCGGTAACAGTTGATGAGAAAACGTGTGTAGTTAAATTCTTTGTAGTACCTGGAGTCTCCACAGAGTTGCTTTTCGGTTTGAACTTCTGGAGGGAGTTTAACATTGCTCCCGACGTATTGTCACTCTTGAAGGGTAGCGAATTTTTACATGTAAATGATCAGGTACACACGGTCATAACAGCTGATAGGGCTTTGCATGACTTTGACTCTCTACCTGAAGAAGAGCGTAGCCAGGCCAGTGTTGTCATCTCTCAGTTGGAAGAAATTTCCGCGGAGGTGAAGGGTTTGGGCAGGATACATTTAGTTAGTCACAAAATAGACACTGGTGATCATGCTCCAATAAAGCAGCGCTATTATGTTGTTTCTCCAGCAAAGCTGACATTGATGAATGAGCACTTAGATCAAATGCTGAAAGATGATGTGGTGGAGCCTAGCAGCAGTGCTTGGAATAACCCGGTCACATTAGCAATGAAAGCGGATGGTTCTCCTCGCTTCTGCTTGGATAGTCGTAAGCTGAATGCCATATCAAAGCATGACGCATATCCAATGCCTTACATAAGCCATATTTTGGATCAGCTTGGAGAGGCGAAGTACCTCTCTTCCATCGATTTAAAATCAGCATACTTTCAGGTTCCCCTCGATGTAGAATCCAGGGAAAAGACAGCTTTCACCATTCCGGAGAGAGGTCTCTATCATTTTAAGGTTTTGAGCTTTGGTCTTGCTTCGGCGCCAGCTACGCAACAGCATTTGATGGATCGTTTGTTCGGTCCTGAGTTTACTGGTCCTGGTAATGATCCAAATGGTGGCAATAGTGGTAAAGTGTTCATATACCTTGATGATCTAGTTATTTGCAGTAGCAATTTCCAGGCACATCTGGAGTTGCTGAAGAAGGTGAAGGACCGATTGAGTCAAGCTAACCTCACCATAAACATGGGAAAGTGTCAGTTCTTCAGAAAACAGCTCAAATATCTAGGCCATGTAATTGACGAACATGGTCTGCGCACGGATCCTGATAAGGTGAAGGCCATAGTAGATTTTCCCACCCCCACATGTAGAAAAGAGGTGAAACGCTTCTTAGGAACCGCCTCATATTATAGAAGGTTTGTGGTGAACTTCAGTGCTAGGGCAGGGCCGTTGAACGCTCTTACGTCGACTCGTAAGGGTGTCGCGAATGCCGCGAAGTTTCATAATCTGTAGAATTATTATTTTCGATTGGGGCAGACATCAACGGGGCGAGCGGACGTTTTGCGTTCGTGTCACAGACGCAGCCTATTAACAGACACCTCACAGACACGGTCGGAACATTTGCAAGGAACCGTGAGTTTGTAGAATTTCGTGTTTTACGAATGTACTTTAATTCTATGCTTTTGCATTGAATATACCTATGCGCCGGTTTAATGCAAATACCAACTAACCCATGGAATTGTAGTTTTGAGTTATTGCGATTTTAAAGTTTGGGAATCTTAAACTTCTGCTAGATAGAAGATTTTGTAATTTTTGTAATGATCATCTGCATTCTCATATATTTATATTTTTAATTATGTAGAATAAAGGCAGATAAATTCATCGTAAATCCGAAAAATAACAGTGACAGTTAGTTGGTTTTTGCACTAACCCGGCGTATGGTGCATTTAGTCGATAAATACATACCTAACCTACCGTTATCTCAGTGTTATAACTCAACACACAATATGGTGATAATTATGTGTTCTCAGGTGGTTCTCAGTTTTAAGACTCAGATAAATTGTTCAGGTCCAGACAAGGACATACTCAGAATACTAGCTCAGTAATGTTGAGTGGATAGGGGTCGCTATAAGGGGAGGTGGAGGCGACTACCGGACTACCGGACTACCGGACTACCGGACTACCGGACTACCGGACTGCCGGGCTGCGGCCCTTTTGACGTGTGTATCAACAATGTTGATAGCTCAGAACTGCTCAGAATTCTATCTCAACTCAGTAAAGTCCGATCTCTTAACAGATGTGAGACTTTGTTTAGTTATCATCAGGTTATCATCACATATACAACAGTATCTACAGTAATCGCCTTGCATGGTTGAAGCAGATATAATTTTACAGGCAACGTTTGGCGACAAAGAGTGCTCCGCCGTTCAAATGGTCAGTTGAGGCAGACAGGGCGTTCAACGATTTAAAAATAGCGTTGACCACTGCTCCTGTGTTGGCATGTCCCGATTTTTCTAATGAATTTACTGTTCACTGCGACGCATCTGATTTTGGCGTGGGTGGTTCTTTGACACAGACCATAGATAATGTAGAGCATCCGATAGCATATTGTAGTCGTTCATTAACAGCGTCGGAACGTAATTATTCTGCCACTGAACGAGAGGCTTTAGCGGTGGTTCATGTGGTGGAGCATTTTCGTGCGTATTTGGATAATGGCCGTCCGTTTCGTATTATTACGGACCACGCTAGCTTGAAATGGTTTCTAAATCTTAAAAATCCAACTGGCCGTCTGGCTCATTGGGGCTGCAGGCTGTCACAATATAATTTTACAATTGAACACCGCAGTGGCTCAAAGAATATTGTACCGGATGCACTGTCCCGTGCGGTCCCAGTAGCACCCGTAAACATAATCTCCACTAACGACGCATGGTATAATAACATTGTGAAGCGTTGTTCTGAGAGGCCGCGAGCGTGTCCGAATTTTCAATTGGTAGATGGTAGGTTGATGCGTTTTACAAAGAGCACTAGTAAACTCTGTGGGGATTTCCAATGGAAAGAGGTGGTACCGATGGATTTTAGGGGGGATGTAATGTTACAAAATCATTCTATACCAACTGCCGCACATTTGGGAGTGGCAAAAACTTATAAACGTTTAAAGTTAAGATATTTTTGGCCCGGTATGTATAAAGATACCGTGGATTTTATTAAGAAGTGAACCGTTTGCAATGCTTATAAACACAGCTCACTGGCAACGCCTGGCTTTATGGGTGAACCTAAAGTTTGTTGCCGGCCATTTCAGTCCATCAGCATAGATTTGGTTGGTCCACTGCCGATGTCCCGTCAGCAAAATATATATCTCCTTGTCGTAGTGTGTGTTCAGTAAATATTGTTTAATGTTTCCATTACGTAGGGCGACGGGTAAAGTCATTGCGCGACGTCTAGAGGACCATGTATTTCTGGTACACGGCATCCCTCAAACCGTAATATCCGACAACGGTTCGCAATTTGTTAGTCGTGAGATAAGAGCGTTATATGAGAGGTATAATATTCCACAGGTCCACTTAGGACCTGTGTACTGCCCTCAGGTGAATACGGTGGAGCGTTATAACCGTACAGTGATCACGGCGGTTGCGTCATTCGTGGAGAACGATCATAGAACGTGGGACGTCAATATACACAAAATACAGTTCGCAATGAATACGTCAGTGAATGAAGCGACTTCGTACACTCCGTTCATGCTCGTTCACGGTAGGGAGTTTAGTTTACTTAAGCATATAGTATTATTTAAATCTGGCGATTTATTTAAATACAAAGGGAAAAATTTGAAGAGGGGCTGAGGTATTAGGGCAGGCATTGTCGTAATTGAGTGTGAAATGTGGTAAGCTCACAACACCATCTAGTAAGCGCATTTCATTCATTACTATCGGAGGAGGGGTGAAAGTTTATTGGGTAGCTATTGCCATCTAGCGACATAGTTACACATTTTATCGTGCCAAAAAGCATTGAGTAGATAGCACATTATCATTTTTTTTTTAATATTTTGATGATCTTACTTAAGTGAAGAAGCTAAATTTTTTGTTTTAAGATACTATTTTTTATTTAAACTAGTGCATAACTTGATTAAACTCAATTAAAAGTAGATGTAATTTTTTTTTAAATAAAATCAAGAATCTATACATGTCTATGATTTTGTTTGATAACTGTGAAAGCAAAGAAGTTTCACGGTTGCATCCATGATGTCCCATGAGACTTGATATATTTTTCACTAACATGAAATACCTTGAGTTAGTTGTTTCAATAAAATAGGAAGGAATTGTGCGTTGGAAGATCATTCTTTCTATTTGTTTAATTTTAGTATTTTGTACAGAGGTAACGTAGTTTTTTTTGTGTGGTTTGGTTTGGTCAGTTGTCTGAGTAGGTATAGTGTTGGGTGTTGACGTGGGCGTCAAACGCGAATTCACTACGTGAATTCTTACCCGGGGAAGGGGATATTGTAGCATTGTTTTTTTACCATTTTTTCAAAGTCAACATCGTCATCTGACAAGTGACATTACGTTCCGATTCGCATTAAGTTTGACATTTAGGCAAAGTGATAAATTCTATACCCAGCGACTTATAAAAAAAAAAGAAAAAAAAAGAAATAGTTCAGACAAAAGTTTCTTGTCTTTGTAAGTTGTATCATGTTTCAGTTCGATATTAGACCTTATGGGTGTCTGTATTAAATTTTCATACTTTGTTTTTGAATTGGGGCGCGTTAGAGCGTTTTCTCTGGTCTCGTCATTATTAAGGTGACGTTAGGCTTACGGGGGTCATATTAGTTGTTCAAAATTCCTTCAAAGTAGTTATTCGCAAAATTCATATTGACAAGAATTCTTCGTTCATTCGGATGTATGGACTCACTTTCCTTTGCCTCAGACGTTAAAAAACCATAGGTAGGCCGACCAATCAGGGACGTTTTTTTTTGCTTGTCAGTGGCCCAATTAACGTAAATACATTCGATCTAAAAATCGTTGTAGTTTAGAAATCGTTCGATCGTAGTCCTATCCAATTTTGGTATTCACATGTTACATCTCGATAGGACGACAACTCAATAAGATCGGAACTAAAGCACATCTGAACGACTTGTCAAGGAAACAAAAAAGATGCCCGTAAAATGATTTGATTTTCTACTAAAAGGTTCAAATATACTTTATACTTCAAATACAGTGATTTACAATAAATTAATCAAATTAAATCAATCAATATCGATAATATTTAACATAGAACGTGATACGAAAATATTTTAGCTGAATACCTCTCAGTTGACATTTCGGTGCGATTTTAAAACGATTTATTAGCTGAATACGGGTAGACGATGGTTCAACGACATTGCGAGCTACTTCAAAATCGGTTCATTTGACGTACGTGAATACGAAAAAGTGTTTAAACGACTAAATCGCTGCGATATCCCAACGGTTTTAATACGTGGATTGGGCTACTGATGATCATTCGCATTTCGAATTTCAAATTCAAGGCTGAATTTATTTTGGAGAAACTTATAAACCTTCGTGATAATAACATATGCGAGGATTACATTATCGAAGGAGAACTATTTTCTAATTTGAAAGGAAGATAATTCCATATTTTCATAATATCCTGGAACGGATAAATAACCGTTAAGGAGTTAATAATTCACCCGAAAGGGTCGTCGGAACGGGTTTAGAGACCCCAAATTTCCATTACATATAGTCGGCGGGTAGAGAAACTTGCGCAGAACCAGAGTTTGGAGTTATGAGATCACTGTGGAAAAGTAACCTGTGAACGACAATATATAGAGCGACTAGCTAGTGGCTGATCTATCAGAGTCAAGACACAACACACTGATCCAGGTACACTACACTAACCAAACGGTAGCGGCTGACTGTCGAAGAGTTCTACAAGTACTCTGCAGAAGGTTGTCTCATAACGCGTTTACTAATAATTTATACATAGTAATACCCAAATTCCACCCGTTAACGATCAGAGCAGACTCCAGGACCTTTCATTATTTTTATGGTTGTATTTTACTATTAGATATAACGGGTGTAAAAGACATGAGCAGTCAAACGAAAACCATCTATTCTACTCACCATCATAACATTTTTTTTCTTTCAGACTATACCTGGGAAATTGATAGTTACGATTTTATTCAAGGTCAAAGTCATAATTTTTTTTTTTCATTTTTTTATGAAAACATATTCTAAACATTATTTCTTAATTTTTGTCCAAAGAAACATTATCATTTTTTTAGTATTTCATAATAAAAAAACGGCTTCAAATCGTTAGCGTTCAACGTAGATCACTCGATCCGCGCGGACCGCGCGGACACTAGCGAACGGGGCCATTGAACTCCGTGCGCGTGCATCCTGAGTGCAAAAAATTACCACGCGGGCGACTAACATTTATTACCCCTTAACAGTTGAATAAGAGGAGAAGGAGATGGATAGCGCCGCAGTCGTGCATTATTAGTAATAATCACGAAAGTTAAGCTACCAAGTGCGCGGTCGGCACTCGGATGGGTGACCGAAAATTTATAAATTTGGAGCAGGGTAGGCAAAATAATGATCAGCTGATGAGTTAATGATTAAATTACCTAATCAACGTGTTAAAATTTAATTTATTTAAGTATTGGACCCGCAGTCAGCTGACTAATAAATTATTAGATCTACTACCTGCATGGTTGAACAAAGTAATAAACGATCAACCATCCAATAACCTGCCGTCAAGCTCAGACCGCCAAGTAGTAAGCATCTACATTACCTGGTTATTATTATCACTGATAAAGAATTACGTACTTTGTTGATTTACCATACAAGTAACAGATAGGTATTGAATAACTACCTACATAAAACGGTGATTTCAATTTTATACACATCAAAAAAGTTACTTCTCATTCTTTTACATTTTTAAAATCACAGTGCCTGTAAAAAAATGAGTTTTCTTTTACGTTCAATTTGATATAAACTTGTGACTTTAAGGATAGCGAGAAAACATATCCCGATAGGATAGGACCCGCAATTCCAAATTTATTCCATAATAATGTAAGAATTTAATCCTCTTCCCTCGGACCCCTGCGCAGTGCAGACGTGCTTTGTACAAACCTCTTTCCTATTTATTTTAATTATTTTTTATATCAGTTTAGTGAAAATAATTACTCATAAATAATAGGAGTGCATAAAAACACAAGAAGCTAACGAGTAGTTGCCGAGTGACAAGCGAAAGGAAGCGAGTGAGTGAGATAACACTATTCTCATTATTACTACTTGCATGCACACAAAGATCGTGACGTTGGTCCGAACTGATTTCTATAGTGCGTATTCATTTGACATCTCCCTCACGCATCGCTTAAGATTACCTCCGTGTGTATAGTGCGCTCCTAGTACACGCTTAATAAATTATGCCACTCAATCGGACACCAACAGGAGAAAGCTACGGCTCGGAACCGAACTTAACCACTACAGGCGAAACAATTTCTTTACGTGGCATAACAGTAAGACGAGGTTTAAAGCGTGCGTTTGATAATGAAGAAAGGCAACTGAAGGAGGAAATTACGCAACTCTTTGACAATTGGAAAAGCGATCAGGATTCGAAATTTGCTACGGTTCTTAATATGATGATGGAAATAAAGGAACAAAACGCGGACATTCGAAAATCGATGGACTTTATGTCCCAAAAGTATGACGATTTATTAAACAGGGTAGATACTTTGGAAAAGGAACGACATGGCTATTTACAACATATTGAAACACTGGAAAATAAGATTGAGAACATGGAACGATATGTCCGTAGTACCACTCTGCAAGTAAAAAACATCCCCAAAGAACAGGGCGAAACCAAAAATAACCTAATCGACATCTTGTTTAGGACTAGCAAAGTAATAAAAGTTCCATTGCAGCATTCAGACCTACGAGACATATATAGAGTTAACTCGAAATCTGACAATAAACCCATAATTGTAGACTTTGCAAGCGTACTTTTGAGAGACCGCTATATTAATGCTGTGAAACAGTATAACAAGACCTACAAAGACCATAAACTTAACACATCTATATTGGCAATTCAAGGACCACCGAAGCCAGTCTTTGTTTCCGAGTGCTTAACAGCAAAAGCTCAGAGACTGTTTTACTTGGCAAGAGAATTTGCAAAGGCCAATGATTACCAGTATTGCTGGACGCAAAATGGTAAAGTTTTCTTGCGGAGAAGAAGTGGGGATAACCTCATCAAAATAGTGCAAGAAAAAGACCTTTCTGTTCTAAAAAAATGACTATCTGTGATACCTTGTTATAAATTCTCATGCATGCTAAGTTATCTCATAATGAAGTTGTTATATTTTTGTTTCCTTGTTGTTTTCAAAATCGTAAAATATACAACAACATTTTTAATATATTATACACTCTCCTGCTACATATATACTTATGTTGCATTCTCAAACATACACATAAACACATCTCACACAAGCAAAAATATACAAAAATATTACAAACACACAAGACACATACATTTTAAAATATCACATTTACAATATAATATGAGTCATTGCAAAACTGACTTTAATCATCGTAACGAGCACCGATCCGATAACATGAATATTTCATACATACTGTTTTAGTTTTAGTAATAATAATAATAATAATAAACTCTTTATTGCACACACGATTGGAAAACATACAGTAAACAAATAAATAAAACAAAAAAAAAAAATGTACAAGGTAGGCGGCCTTATTGCTATAAAGCATTAATAATAATCATTGTTACGTAGTCAAAGATCCCACAACTTGTTCAGAAACTTTAAATATTAAAGACACAAAAAATCAATTAACAATAATTAGCCAGAATATTCGTAGTTTAAATAAAAATCTAGACAAATTTTTAGTATTTATGTCTCACGTCGATATAGAAGTTGATATTATTGTCTTGAGCGAATGCTTTACCGATGAGGGCAATGACCCGCCACATATAACTAATTATAATATGCACCGTTCAAACATAAGCTTCAACAAAAACGATGGATTAGTAGTGTATGTTAAAGAAGGTGTCAAAATTTCTGTAATAGAACCCAAAGAAGTACAGGAATGTTACTGCTTAGTTTTAAACATTCTTAATAAAATTACCGTAATTGGAAACTACAGACCCCCTTCTTTTGCGGACCCAAGTACATTCTTAGAGTCACTGGACTGTTTTTTGATGAACATAAAAACTAAAAATATTATAATAACCGGTGACATAAATATCGACACCTCCCCTAATCAAACATCTCGACATACATGCGAATATCTTGACCTGTTGGCATCGCATGGTCTGGTACAAGGCATTACACAACCTACGAGACTACCATCCAAAACATGCCTTGATCATTTTATGGTTAAGTGTAATAATAAATGGAAAACTATTGTATTCAATAACATGCAAATAACGGATCATGAACCAATTTTATTTTATGCTAATGAAATAATCAATCCTAAGTCGACATATTACAATAATAAACCCTCTTATATACATACAATTAAATATGACTACGAGGCTATGAATAGGTATCTGAAAGAACTTGATTGGAAAATGCTCTATAAAACAAATAATGTAAATTGGACTGCTGAGTTTTTAGTTACACAATTGCAATACTGTATCCATAATTTCAAAATTACTAGTATGATACCAAGACGTAAAAGACCCTTGAAACCATGGATCACACCTGGCATAATTAGATCTCTGCGCAAAAGAGACAAATTACATAAAGTGGCTAAGACCGCAACTGATATGCAGACTAAAAAATATTATGTAAGCTATCGTAACTGGTGTAACAATATTGTTAAAGCTTTAAAAAATAATTATTATAAATCTATGTTACAAAAAAAATCTGGTAATGTAAAGGAAACGTGGAAAGTAATTAGGGATGTTTGCAGTTTTGGAGGGGTTAAGTCAACTAGCAGAGATCTCTTAACTATCAAATGTACACCGAAACAGTCACTTACAGAAGTAAATAAGTACTTTACCTCAATTGGCGCTAATCTAGCTGGACAGACACTTTTAAAAATGAATACCACAGATCAAAACTTGGTGAAAAACCTCCGCTTAAAAGATTCCCCTACTTATTCTATGCCCTTATTCTTGGCAACACCTAGTGAGGTCATTAGTATCATTACAGGACTTAGATCAGGATGCGCATCTGGATATGATAATATTACAGCTGACCTACTCAAGAAGATAAAGTCAACTATAGCTGAGCCACTTTGCCACATCTGCAACTTGAGTATGCAGAATGGTGTATTCCCTGCGTCTTTTAAAAAAGCAATTGTAACCTCAATATATAAGTCCGGTGATAGTACTCTACCATCAAACTATCGCCCAATTTCTCTATTAAACACGCTTTCAAAAATATTAGAAAAGCTTGTGAATAATCGTCTAGTCAAATATCTAGAAAAACATGCACTTTTAATGCAAAACCAATATGGCTTCCGATCCAAAAAGTGTACGGAGGATGCTGTGTTAAATCTCACTTCTACAATAACAGACTATATCGATGCTGGAGAAAGATGCATTGCAGTTTTCCTCGATCTACAAAAAGCATTCGACACAGTGTCCATACCTATACTTTTGGCGAGACTTGAAAATATTGGAGTCAGAGGTGTGGTTCTTGACTGGTTCAGTAGTTATCTGACTAATAGGACACAATGCGTGCGAGTAGATGGTATTATGAGCGAAGACGCTACCTGTTCTTACGGTGTTCCGCAAGGAAGTACGCTAGGTCCAACACTTTTTCTGGCGTATATCAATGAACTGTGCAAACTGAAAATTGATGGCGCTAATCTAACCATGTTTGCAGACGATACTGCAATAGTATTCCATGGTCGCAGCTGGGAAAGTGTTGGATCACTGACAGAACATGGTTTATGCAGTGTCACCTCGTGGCTCGAAGATAATCTTCTATCTATTAACGTAGGCAAGACAAAGTTCCTATGTTTCAGTAAGACTACGGTATCGAGTCCTGATGCGTCCTTCTTGGTCAGGATGCATACCTACCCATGTAACCGCTTAAAACATGACTCAATTAATAATTGTGACTGTTCATCTTTAATACGTGAGCCTACAATGAGATATCTTGGGATCTCTATAGATGAGAGACTAAATTGGGGATCGCATTTATCTTTAGTCGCCGGTCGGGTGCGTAAACTAATCTACGTATTTAAAAACCTACGTTCTATAGCAGATCGTAAGTTACTCATACAAACGTACAAGGCTTTGTGCGAATCCATTTTAACATATTGTGTATGTGCATGGGGTGGTACTGCCAGGACTCATTTAACACAGCTGGAACTCGCGCAAAAAGCGGTACTAAAAATACTACTATCGCGGCCACGAAGATACCCCACGGCGCTGGTTTTTAGTGAAGCCAAAGTCCTTACAGTGAGACAACTCTTTGTATGCATATGTTTGAGAAGGTATCATCGTGTAACTGTTCCAAAATTGCCTCCTAACAAAAAACGACAAATGCGATTTCCGAAACCTATTATAAAAAGTTCCTTTGCACGACGATTCTATAATTATCTTGCTCCGAAAATGTACACTATAATTAATAATAAATTAAACATTTCACGGTACAGTAACAATCAGTTTAAAAAAATTATATTTGATTACTTGCTTAACTTAAAAATAGATGAAGTCGAAAGTTTACTCAAAGTATTGTTTTAACAACACCCGCGTACGCACACAAACATACACACACACACAAACACACACACACACACACACACACACACACACACACACACACACACACACAAACTTTGTGAATCTTTTCAAGTTATGTAAATTGTTGAATACTGCATGCTGTACTTAAGTTCATAAATGTAACCTAAATTTTGGGAAGACGCTGACTCCTGAAATACAGTTTATACTAGTTTAGGAGTCAGAGCTCCATTTGAATGTGTAACATGTTCTTAGTACCAATAAATAAATTATTATTATTTTTTACTTGTGTTGTTTTTCTCAGCTTAAAGCTGGTTGAAACCACTATTACGGGCTATTGCCAAGTAATAGTGGAGCGCGATGTGTTAACCTATTGAATGTGGTGCGTTATTATGTGAAGCTATTTCATTTTCATCTATAGACATGAACTTTCTAACAATTCTACAGGTATTTAGAATGGCCGCTTTTTGTAAAGTAATGTAGAGAGTATCTTTGAGATCTAACTGTTTTAAGCTGTGGTGTAGGTGGTGGGGTATAACACCAGTGGTGGAGATAACAATAGGGACTATATATACTTTTTCTTGTTTCCAAATTCGAATAATTTCTTCTCTAAGCTCTGCATATTTATTAATTTTTTCACTTATGGTTTTTTGTAGATTATGCGTATTAGGTACGGCGATATCTATAAGAAAAGTTGTTTTATGTATTTTGTCCTGCAATATTAAATCTGGTCTATTGTAGTGGATTGTCCGATCCGTAAGTACGGCTCGGTCATAATATAATTTGTGTGAGGGATTTTCAAGTACAGTTTGTGGTATATGTTTGTAGTATGGAGTATTGGTATTTGGAATAAGATTATGTTTGAGTGCTAGAGTTTGGTGGATTATGTTTGTCACTTGATTGTGTCGGTATGTATAATCTGTTTGCGTGAGAGTTGTACATGCTCCGGTGATGTGCTGTATGGTTTCGGATTGGGTGTGACATTTGCAGCATTTATCGTTTATTATATTAGGGTCTTTGATTATATATTTTCTATAGTTTTTCGTATTTATTATCTGATCTTGTATAGCTTTTAAAAATCCTTCCGTTTCTGGAAATAAAGTTCCTACTTTTAACCATTTATTTGATGCTTCTGTATCTATATGTGTCTGTTCTAAATCATGTGGATGTCGTCCATGAAGTACCTTCTTCTTCCAATTTTCTATTTTCTGTTTGTCAAGGTTATTGTTATTATTTACAGTAGTAGTGGGAATTGTTTGATCCTGTAAGTTAAGCGGAGTGTAATTAATATCATTTTGAGATATCGCAGCATGCATTTCACTGGTACCGGCTTTCGAATGGAAGAAACTTTTTAGACGTATGATTTGATTTTGCCAGAGATTATTCATGTCTATAATTCCTCTTCCTCCGTTACTTCTTTTGATGGTTAATCGTTCTATTGCAGATTTTGGGTGCATGTTGTTATGTTTTGTAAGTGTTGTGCGTATTATTCTTTCTAAGGATTCTATATCAGTTTTCGACCATTTTATAACACCAAAAGAGTAAGTTAATATTGGGATTGCATAGGTATTAATAGCTTTAGTGAGATTTTTTCCAGAGAGTTGGGACTTGCATAAACTATTCAATCTTCTCTTGTATTCTGTGGTTAATGTTTGTTTTATACTGGTGTGTTCTAAACCTTTGAGCTGTTTGTATCCGAGGTATTTATATAAATCAGTTGACTGCATTGCTGTAATAGAGTCGATATTATTGATAGCAAAGTCACCAGGTCTTACCTTACCCTTTACAATATGTATTATTTTACATTTATCTAATCCAAATTCCATATTATTATTTTATATATTATTATTATTATTATTATCATTATTATTTATGCTTTGACTTTAGTTCCTACGTAGATGTGCAGGTATGTTAGTAAGGACTGACAATTTCTTCAAGTTCCAGAGACGATAACATTTTGAAGAAAGCTTTAAATGAATTAAGGCATGATTACTTATTTTACACTTGTTATAAAATTTAATAACAAGGAAGAAAGGTACAGAAAATAAAATACCTACATTTAATCAAGCATTGCTTCGTAACCTAGCAACGCGCGGGAAACTCGTGTCGCGGCAGGCGCTTTGGTCGGCGGCCGGCGCGGGCGGCGCGAGCTCAAAAGAATTACCTACGTACTGCGCTTGCATACAATGTTGCCAACTTAGTGTTTGCTCTAAACCTAGTAAAAATTTTTTTTTTGTTCATTATACTTCGTGCTTCTTTCTCTTAGATTAGTAACTGAAATAATAAAACACATGTAGTATCACACTTAGGTTCCACCACTCGCACTGAGTTGAGAGTACAAAACTTAAAAACAACATTTCCCAACCCTGGCCTGTTACCGATGTCCCATCCCTAGTTATGTCATTCACAGTTTAGTGCTTCACCGCTCGACACGTATAGCCTGATTTTAAACAAATATTCTTCTAAATATATTCTAATAATAGTGTATTGGGTCGACAAAATGCCGAAGAGGAAACATCATAACGAGGATGATTACATTCGGAAAAAAATAAGGAAATTAGAACGAAAATTAAAAAGATCGGAAAAACGTAAACGCCGTAGAATTGAGTCATCGTCATCGAGCCCGTCTTCAAGGGATTCAATACATGATTTGGATCAACCTAATGGTATGTAACATAATATCATTTTTAACATAATAAATGGGTTTGTTCTTTTCGCTGGAATTGTAACACACGCCCAAACAAATTATGGCCACGTTCTTTTCATTGGAATTGTAACATATAGTGCCAAACATTAAATAAGGTCCGCTTTTTTCATAGGAACTAAGCATAAGCCTTAAAATCTATATATAAGTAACACTTTCATTTTTTATTATTTTTTCTGTCTACCCTCAAAAAAAAAAATTTTTTTTTCCTTTCAATTTAAATTAATTTAAACATTTTAGCCGAACACTATGAAAACCCGATAATATCGGTAGATGGCTCTGGGGTCGTTTCAGTAGAATGCTCTGCACCAAACCCTGTTATTGAACATGAAGACTCAGATATGATTCAACCTGACTTTGAAAACAATACACTAACTTGCCCCGCGTCGGAATCAGTGATAAATAACGACTTGTTGGAAATTCTAGGAAAAGATTTTACTACAGTTACAGAATACGGGCCGGAAATACATAAGGAACTATGTGTTCGGTTACAACATATAGCTACTAACGGCTTAGATAAAGAAACACGCAAAGAACTTAGTAATAAGTACCTCGTTCCAGGCAACTGCACAAAAATTGCAGCCCCGATAATGAATGACGAGATTATAGCTGCCCTACCCGAATTTACAGTAAAACGGGATAAGGGTTTAGTCTATAGACAGAAACAAATTGCGTCGGTTATATCCTGCTTATCAAACATCTTGTCATCTCAAATAGAGACTAATAAGGACAATTCTTTACTAAAAAACGTTATGGATGCGACTAAAATTCTTTGCGATGTTCAATATGTTGATTCAATGAAACGTCGCTATTTTGCGAGTGCATCACTCAAAAAAGAAATAAATAACCATATTACTAAAACAAAGATAGATAAATATTTGTTCGGCGAAAATTTAGGCGAAACGCTAAAGTCAGCTAAAGCTATCTCAAAGTCAGGACAAGAGATTAGAATCAACCAAAACAATAGTACCAAATACTTTAGAAAACCTACAAATCAACAACCCCAGCCATCCACTTCAAAAAACTGGAAGCCTGCCTCGGCACCTCGCCGACAACCGCCGGGGCCTCAGAGAGGCCGGAGGGGACCGGACCAGCCGACACCACCGCCGGCGATGTCGGCGTCAGCGCGCGCGCCGCCCGCCAACTCATCGAGGCCGTCGAGGTATCAGCCGAGGCAGACCTACCGACACTAGACGAGGTAAAGTACGCTGGACAACTGTCCTTATTTCATAGACAATGGTCACTTATAACTAATGACCGCACCATATTGTCGTGGATAAACGGCTATATTTTACAATTTAATAATACCCCGCTTCAACAAGAATTACCAAAGTTATGTTCACATACTAACAACGAAAGGTTTTATTTTGACAAAACTATAAGTAAATTATTAAAAATTGGTGCTATTTCTAAGTGTGCAAATCATCCTGACCAGTTTATATCAAATATTTTTCTAAGGCCCAAACCAAACGGAGAAATGCGTTTTATTCTTAACCTAAAAAAATTAAATAAATACATACCAACAAATCACTTTAAACTAGAAGACATTCGAACTGCTATCAAATTAGTTACAAAAAATAGTTACATGGCTTCTATAGACATTAAGGACGCATATTTATTAGTGAAAATTGATAAAGACAGTAGAAAATATCTACGTTTTTTTTACGATCACCTTTACGAATTTAACGTTCTTCCCTTTGGTTTGAATACAGCGCCTTTTGTTTTTACTAAAATAATGAAACCAATAATAAAATTATTGCGAACGGCGGGCTACATGTCTACATTATATTTAGATGACTGGTATCTCACCGGACGAACTTATGAGGAATGTATGGAAAACGTGAACGTTACAATAAAACTGTTAACTTCTTTAGGCTTCAAGATAAATTTTGAAAAAAGATGTTTGCAACCGTCAAAGTCATGTAAATTTTTAGGCTTCATTATCGATTCTCGTCAAATGCAAATTAGTTTGCCAGAAAATAAAAAATAAAAAATTAAATTAGAGCTTTTAAAATTTTGCAAAATAAAAAGATGCCGAATAAAAGAGTTTGCTCAGCTTGTAGGACTTTTGGTATCGGCATGCCCAGCGATAGAATATGGTATGTTATATACAAAAGAATTCGAACGCTGTAAATTCTTAAATCTAAGAGGGCACGATAACTATGAAAAATTCATGTCAATACCTCAAACCCTTCAAGCTGACTTTAAGTGGTGGCTGCATGCGGTCGATAACTCTGTCTGTAAGATCAAAAATGATGATTATCAGGTTGAGATATTCTCTGACGCCTCAACTACGGGTTACGGGGCCGCATGCGGGTCCGAAACAGCTAGTGGAAAATGGTCTGAAGAGGAACGTGCTATGCACATTAATTATTTAGAATTGTTAGCCGCCTTTTTTGCATTAAAAATATTTGCAAGAGATTTACACAATTGCCAATTGCTATTGCGAATTGATAATTCAACTGCGATCAGTTACATTAATCGCATGGGAGGAATACAATATCCTCACTTAAACAGAATTACAAAAGAAATTTGGCAATGGTGTGAATCTAGAAAATTATACATATTTGCATATTATATAAAATCTAGCGACAATACAATAGCGGATGCGGAGTCTCGAAGAGTACACCCAGATATTGAATGGTCGTTGACTACAGACGCTTTTATAAAAATTGTTCATAAATTCGGGTCGCCACAAATCGATCTCTTTGCTAGTCGGTTAAACAATAAATGTCCATTGTATGTTTCATGGGGAAGAGATCCTGACGCACTTGCTATAAATGCTTTTACTATCAGCTGGTCCGAATATTATTTCTATGCTTTCCCTCCATTTTCCATAATTCACAAGACACTAAGAAAAATAATTTCTGATAAAAGCACAGGCATTGTCGTTGTACCCATGTGGCCAACGCAAGCATGGTATCCAATTTTCACCAAACTACTAATTTCTGACTTACTGCAATTTCGCCCTAACGAAAAATGTATAATATCTCATTACAGCAGATGGGACATTCAGAACAACCTTACGCTGGTTGTCGGGATCTTATCAGGACAGCGCTTTTACGAAGAGAACTAACCTCGTCAGCAATTGAAATCATGTTAGCGTCATTGTCAGAAAGCTCGATTAAACAATACGATGTATGTTTAAAGAAATGGACAGTTTTTTGTCGAGATCACTCTTTGAACCGGTTTCAGGCGCCATTACCAAGGATCATCGAATTTCTAACAATTTCTTTCGAAAGAGGGTTGCAATAAATAAAATAAATAAAAATAAAATAGCCTTTATTGCTGTTATCCTTCTTACAATTACTAAATTGATGAATACTTAAGCTTTTAATGCTTCTTACTTATAACTACGAATATTATGATGTATGTATTGTCCTAAAACGCTTAATTAGTATCGGCAACTAGATGTTTGTCTGTAACAGCTTGTCTGTCGACAAAGGCCTCCTCTAAAGATTTCCAGGTGTTCCTGTCTCTTGCTAAACGGCTCCACACCGGACCAGCTATTTTCTTCAAATCATCTTCCCATCTTTTGATTTGTCTACCTCTCCTTCTTTTGCTATCTCTTGGATACCATTCTGTTACTAACCTAGTCCATTTCTCTTTACTCTCTCTTATCATATGCCCTGTCCATCGCCATTTTAACTGTCTGTAAACAATGTGTGCTTTTTTAAATTTTGTTTTCTTTTGAATTTCTTGTAATTTCACCCTGTCCCTTATTTTTATCCCTAATACACTCCTCTCTATTGCATTTTGGCAGACTTTAAGTTTATTTTCCAGTCGTTCTGTAAGTGCCCATGTCTGGCACCCGTATAATAAGCATGGCATAATACATGTTTCGTATACTTTCTTTTTTCCGTGCATCGGCATATCTTTATCTTTCATTATTTCGCTTAGAGACCAAAACCGTTTCCATGTATTCGTTATTCTTCTTTCTATTTCATTATTCATACAATCATCTGTGGATATAAGTTGGCCTAAATATATATATTCTCTTACACATTCTACTTCTTTATTATTTACTATTATAGTTTCTATATTTTGGGAATTCGTCATAGTTTTGGTTTTGGTTAGATTCATTGTAAGGCCGGCTTTACTGCTTTCATCAGATAATTGCTGTAACATTAGTCCCAGGGTTCCCGCGTCCTCTGAGAATAAAATCAGATCATCAGCGAAGCGTAGATGACTAATATTTTCACCATTTATGTTTAGGCCTTTTTTGGTCCAGTTTAGGTTCCTGAAGATCATTTCTAGCACTGCTGTAAATAGTTTAGGTGATATCGGATCTCCTTGACGCACACCTCTTCTGACAGGGAATTCGTTACCCTTAGATTCAAGTTTAACTTGTGCTGTGCTCGCTGAGTATACATTTTTAATTATTTTTATATATTTTTCTTGCACCCCTTGTCTTCCAAGAGCGTCCCATATATACTCGTGTTCTAATGTATCGAACGCTTTGTTAAAGTCAACGAAGCCTATGTGATATATTTTATTATATTCTTTATATTTTTGTATAATCTGTCTTAGTGTGTGGATATGGTCTATAGTTGAAAATTTGCTTCGGAAACCAGCTTGCTCCTTAGGTTGGTTTTCTTCTAGTGTATTGGTAATTCTTTTTAATATGATTTTTGAAAATACCTTATAAATATTGGACATTAAGCTGATCGGTCTGTAGTTTCCTATATCACCCTTGTCTCCTTTTTTGTGAAGCAGTATGATTGTCGATCTAGTCCAGTCCACCGGGATGATTTCCGTTTCTAAGATTTCATTGAACAATTCTGTAAGTTTCGGGGCTATCACTGGTAGCGTAGTCTTTAGTAATTCATTTGTGACTAAATCTGATCCAGGTGCCTTATCCGATTTTTGTGTCATGATAGCTGTTATTGTTTCTTCTTTTAAAATTGGTTTTATTTCATCTGTATTAACTGAATTATATTCTTTTCTTATTCTTTCCCCTTTTGAGCTTTGGTATAGATTTTGATAGTATTCCGTAGCAATTGATAGTATTTCTGGTCTTTTACTGGTCTGTATACCTTTTCTGTTTTTCATATTTGGAACCCAATCCTTTTTGTAATTCATCTCTTTCAGTGCCTTTTTTATTCCTCCAGTTTTTTCTATATAGTTTCTTAGTGTTGTTAATCTTTTTGTTTTTCTTTCTCTTCTTAGTTGTTCGCTAATCTTTTTGCTTATTTCTGTTATCCTTAGACGATTATTTTTATTCTTCCCTTGGCTTATAAGTTCTTTCCGATCTTGTAGTTATTGCTTAATCTTAAATGATATCTCTTTCTTGCCAATGAGGTTTACTTTTTTAGTTTCTGTATGTAATTGACTAACGAAACTGTCGTATTTTTGTTGGATCGATATACATTCTTTTCTTTCTATTTGTAGGGACATTTTGATGTTGTTGAGAAGTAAATCAGAACTACCTGTGCATTCAAGGGCTTTCATACCGTTGTGAAATTTCCTTGCTTTTTTACCACGTGTCGCTGATAATTTTGCTCTAATCATTCTATGATCTGAGTTAAAATTAAAATTATTTAAAATTGTCACATCTTTACAAACTTTTTTGTTGTTAGACATTATATAGTCAATCTCGTTTTTATACAGGCCGTTAGGAGAAATCCATGTCCATTTTTTTGAAGGTTTCTTTTTGTAAAAACTGTTCAGGATGCTTAATTTATTTTCTATAGCAAAGGATACTAGTCGTGAGCCGTTCTTACTTCTGTTGCCAAACCCATGATTTCCTATGATATATTCTTCTCCTCTTTTTTGTTTGCCAATCTGTCCATTGAAGTCGCCCATAGCTATTATGTTTTTGGATGTATTTGCTATAGTGCATCTTAGTACATCATAGAATTTTTCGATTTTTGTTATGTCTTCTTTTTTATTTGATTCGGTGGGCGAATATGCCTGGATTATAGAGCATGTCATCATCAGTCTGCGGTTGACCGCGGTAGCGAGCGTACGTCGGTCAACGAACTTGCGTGCGAAAAAATAAAATGTCGTCTTCAAAGAGATTAAAATGTGCCAACTGTAACATTGTAATATGTGAAGTGTTAGCGTTTATACAGAATAAGCTGGATGTCATGGAGGAAGAGAGCCTTGTTCGTATCTGTGAAAGTGCTTTTAGCGGTGACGATATAGAAACAGCAAAATCGTTATTATTCGAATCGCTACAGAAAACGATAACAACAAGGAAACGGCAGGGTAAAACTCAACGCAATCTGGAAGACATCATTGTATTATTTAAGGGAACTGATCCAGAAAAGATACCCATTTTTGTGGCAAAAGACTTGGAAAAATTGCCCCCTGTGACGTTTGATCACGTAGACGTAACACCGTTGCTTAAGAAGATTTTATTAATCCAAAAAGATATATATGAAATTCAACAGAACTATGTCACAAAAGACGAACTGCAATTATCAGTTGAACATCGAAATATAAATCCGAAGCGTGGAGGGTATTTAAAAAACAAGTCAATTACAACGGACAGCGGACCGATGGCGTTATCGATGTACGCAGATGAGTCACTAACAGGCCAGCCTACAAATATCTGTGGAGGAAGGAAAGCGCGTGTTGCAACTGTATCTAATGAAATAACAACAGAATCGGCGACTGCGCTTATTCATGAGGCAACAAGTAATAATCTTAGCACGAAGGAAGTATTGTTGCAAACTGCATGTGCGAGTGAGAATGAGAAAAATGATGAGTTGCATAACATTGTAGGAAATAAACACACATGTAACAACGACAAGTTACCATCAGAGTCACCGCCTATATGTGAAATGTCCTATGCGGAAGTTATTAATAAGCGTTCTGATGAAGTTAATAGGAAAAATGAGTGGATTTTGGTGAAAAATAAAAAGAGTTTAAAGAATAAGTTTATTGCGAAGATAGGAAACGCAGTCATAAAAACAGGCGATAACTCTAAATTTAAAGCAGCTGATACCAGAATTCCTTTGTTTATATCGAACGTGCATAAAGATGTATCTGAGCAGGATATTATCGATTATGTTTACCAAAAAACGGGTGAGACCATCTCGTTGGTAAAAATAAAAATGAAAAAAGATAAAGATTATAATGCATATAAAGTTTTTATTCTAAAATATAAAATAGATTTATTTTTGGATGATAAATTGTGGCCGTCGGGAATTTCCTTTAGGCGGTTTATCAACTTCGGAAGAAATGAGGCAACCACTAATATTGTTCATGGATAGTTCTAATAACAACAACTGCAGAATTATAAGTTATAACTGTAAATCCATTAAGAGATCACTAGACGGCGTTAAGGAGCTATGCAAGTCAGCTGAAATAGTGGCTTTACAGGAGACATGGCTGTTGCCACACGAGCTACCACTCCTCAACACGATCGACGACGGATTCAGCGCTACGGGCACGTCCGCAGTGGACACCTCGGCCGGCCTACTCATTGGGAGGCCATACGGCGGTGTCGCCCTATTGTGGAAAAAGAGTGCATTTCAATCAGTGTCTGTGATAGGTTGTGAAAGTGTTCGCATTGCAGCCATAAAAGTAACTGTAAGTCATAGATCTATACTAATATTTAGTATTTATATGCCTATAAACTCTAATGACAATATTCCGATGTTTACCGAGTGTCTTAGTGAAGTACGATCTATTATCGAAATGAATAGTGACGTTGAAGCATCTTATGTACTAGGTGATTTTAATGCGCACCCTGACGAATTGTTTTACAGGGAATTAACAAACTTTTGTAGCGATCATCTGTGGTGTTGCGCTGATGTGCATATGTTAGGGCTTCAGTCTAACACATTTACTTTTTGTAGTGATGCTCATGGGTGTGTGAGGTGGTTGGACCATTGCATTGTCACACAGTCAGCATTAGCAACTATTACCAATGTTTGGGTGCAACATGACGTGTATTGGTCTGACCATTTTCCACTCATAGTTGAATGTAATCTTCGGAAATTGAATGTAAAGACTGAATCGGGTGTGAGTGATGCTAATTCCAACAAACGTATTATATGGGGAGATAGACAACCGGAGCAAATAGATAAGTATCATAAAATATGTCACTTGGGACTGCGCGACATAGATTTTCCTACAGAGCTAGGAGACTGTTGTGATTTATCTTCTCAAAATCCAGATCATTATTTATTAATAGATAAATTATATAGGGATATTGTAAATGTATTGTCTGGGGCTGCCACGCTGAGTTATGTTGAAAAACAACAAACTGGTAAAAATAAACATATATCAGGGTGGAATAAGTATGTCGCCGGCGTTCACAGGGAGGCCAGGATTAAGTTTCACACATGGTTATTAGCGGGAAAGCCTACTAGCGGTATTATTTATAATGAAATGACGGAAACTCGAAAAGTATTCAAATCAAAATTAAAATGGTGTCAAGATAGACAAGAACAATTAAAAATGGATACTCTTGCCTCCAACCATTCTGCAAAAGACTTTAGAAATTTTTGGAAACAAACAAACAAATTAAATACGAAAATTGGTCACCCTGTGAACGTCGATGGTATTCATGATCACAAAATGATTGCTAATTTATTTAAGGAACATTTTAATGTGCAGTCGTCCTTGAGTTTTCCTTCCTGTAATGAGAGTAGTGGCGGGGGCGGGACCATTGTGACTAAGAAACAAAACATATTTTCAGTAAAAAGCGTAACTAATGTCATCAAGAATATGCAAAGGGGTAAATCACCTGGTCACGATGGCCTCAGCATAGAACATTTTAAATATGCTGGTGTACATCTGCCAAGAGTTCTGGCAATGTTTTTCAACCTGTGTCTGGGTCACTCTTACTTACCAGAATCACTGATGCGCACTATAGTAGTGCCTATAGTAAAAAATAAGACAGGCGACTCGTCTGACAAAACAAACTATCGGCCCATCTCACTAGCGACTATTGCAGCTAAGGTGCTTGACAGTTTGTTGAATAACATTCTAAAAGAACATGTGAAAATACACGATGCCCAATTCGGGTTTAAGGCAGATTCATCCACTGAGGCTGCTATTCTAACCTTAAAGCATACTGTCAGGTATTATACTGAGAGGAGGACGCCGGTATATGCGTGCTTCCTTGACTTGTCAAAAGCTTTTGACCTTGTCCTGTATGATCTTCTGTGGGATAAGCTAGGGGGTGCGGGTGTGCCGGCGGATACCATCCACCTCCTCAAGTACTGGTACTCAAATCAGAAAAACCAGGTGAGATGGGCTGGTACGCTGTCGGATGAGTATAGGTTGCAGTGCGGCGTCAGGCAGGGGGGGTTGAGCTCGCCACTTCTGTTTAATTTGTACGTCAACCAGCTTATCGAGCGACTCAGCAGCATCCATGTCGGATGCTATATTGACGGTATTTGTTTCAACAATATTAGTTACGCAGATGACATGGTGCTGCTGAGTCCCTCGATCAACGCGTTGAGAAAACTGTTGAGCATCTGTGAGGCATATGCGGCGGAGCATGGATTAAAATATAACTCCCAGAAGAGTGAAATAGTTATATTCAAAGCAGGCAAATATCGGCCAACCCATGTACCTCCCATATGCCTTGCAGGAGTTCCGTTAAAGCTGGTTGACAAGTTTAAATACCTTGGCCATATTGTAACGGAGGATCTCAAGGACGACGAAGACATTGAGAGGGAGCGCAGGGCGTTAGCAGTGAGAATCAATATGCTTGCCCGCAGGTTCACTCGATGTACTAAGGAAGTAAAGATAACGCTTTTTAAATCCTTTTGTCAATCTTTTTACTCGAGTGGCCTGTGGGTGAGTTATACAAAACGATCCTACGAAACCCTGCGTATCCAATACAACAATGCCTTCAGAATGTTGCTGGGGCTGCCGCGGTGCTGCAGCGCCTCCGGAATGTTTGCGGAGGCGCACACAGATGGCTTTAAAGCGATAATCCGTAAAAAAACCGCTTCTCTGCTGCAGCGTCTGCGAAGTGCTAACAGCCGTGTTCTGAAGGTCATTGCTGCTAGATTTGACTGCCCTATTCAAAAACATTGGGTAGAGGTAGTTGTTGGTGTCACTTAAACGTGAAAAAGAAATAAATAAAATAAAAAAAAAATATTATATATAGTTTTTTGTCTAACGAGCGCGTCAGCGTCCGCCCGTATGTAGGATGTAGCGGAATTTTGGTGTGCCCGCATTGTGCCCTACAGCGCTCACACAGGGATAGCCCGCGTTCGTGAGATAAAAATAAATAAATAAATAAAAGCTAATATACCTTAATAGTACTAACATAATTATAAGCTAATTGTAACTAACAAACTAACTATCTATGGACATAACAGGTCTGAAATAAATGTTTTATTATTATTATTATTATTATTATAGACCATTCTTGTTCCCCCTCACCATCTATAGGTAATTTTATGTTGAGAAGTGCAATCCGTTCTGAAATCCCTCTTACTTCTTGTATATTTTTGGCAAGGTTCCTTTTAATCATGAATCCGACACCGTATAATCCGGGCGTCTCTCCTATATGGTGTAATATATATTTTCCATGATCTTCAATTCTTTCCCCATATCTTCTCATTTCACTTATACCAATTATGTCCCATTTTATTTCATCTAATGCTAGTTCCAGTTCTTGTAGTTTTTCTGTAGTCCCTAGTGATCGACAGTTTATAGTTGCTATATATATATGTCTTTTAATTTCTTTTTCCTGTTATTTTCTATCTTTAGAGGGTCGTGGTCATTTTCCCCCACGAGGACCAATCGGCTTGGGGGAGATTTGTGGTTTCTGGTTATTTTGTATTCTACATTCCTATATTGTTGCGTTTTCCGGTTGCCGATAGCTAATTGTTATTGTTTGTTATCCGCCGTATGCGAGGAGAGGGAGTTGGATCTGCCTCTCATGATATCGAAAGCATTACGCCTATTATTTTGTGATGGCGTACACACTTGTTTCTTAGTCTGAATATGGTCACGTGGTGACGTAGATATTTCTCTTTTTCTTTTGTCGTTGGTTATATTATTCCCTTTTATAATAAGCTTGTCTTGTTTAAGATATGCGAAATTTCCTTTCTCTCTTTCTTCTTTTAATTGAGTTTGCAGCATTTTCCTCTTTTCAAGAACTTTTTTTGAATAATCCTCTGTGATATAAAGATCTTTGAGATTTTTTCGGACTTTCATAACTTCATTCTTCTTCCATACATTGACAAAAGAAAGTAGAGTAGGTCTCGGCTTTTCATCAGATCTTTTCTTTCCAAGGCGAAAAATTTTGTTTATTTCGTACTCTTCAATGTTCACATTTAAGTCTTTATTAAATATCTTCTTTACCTTTTGCATTAGCTCTGTCGTAGATTCTTCTTCCTCTTTCAATCCAAAAATAACTATATTGTTTTGCTTTCTTTCACTTTTCAAATACTCTATCTCTTTCTCAAGGTTTTCTATTTTAATTTTTAGGTTTTTATTTTCTTCTATAATAGGTTTTAGTTTTTCGCCCATTTTTTCCATTATTGAATTGGTTATAGTCTCCTTCAATTCAGCTGTCTGTTTTTGCATTTCACTTTTCATTTTTTCAAATAATAATTGGAATTGGTCTTCCATTGTTTTTTTTTTTTTTATTTTTTTTTATTTACGTAAAATGGAACGTAGCGGCGGAAATAGTACAATTTTAAATTTCTTGTTGGCAACACTCTTTGTGGTACTGTCGAGATGACAGTTATAGCTATGACGACTGACGTTTCTTCACACTATCTAACCTCAATCCTGTTGTTGATTCTTATTTGGTGTAATATATTTTAGTGTCACGGTTTTTGCAAAATCAATAGTTTCACAGTTCCACAGCACTAATAATTGCGTTTTTTACTATTCACAGTGTCAAATAGTTACTAAATTATTTTTAAGCACAATAATTTTAAGAGCTGCAATATAGCGATGTTGACGTTTCGAGCACCGGAACCGGAAAAAAAACTTCCCTCCATTTTCCATAATTCACAAGACACTAAGAAAAATAATTTCTGATAAAAGCACAGGCATTGTCGTTGTACCCATGTGGCCAACGCAAGCATGGTATCCAATTTTCACCAAACTACTAATTTCTGACTTACTGCAATTTCGCCCTAACGAAAAATGTATAATATCTCATTACAGCAGATGGGACATTCAGAACAACCTTACGCTGGTTGTCGGGATCTTATCAGGACAGCGCTTTTACGAAGAGAACTAACCTCGTCAGCAATTGAAATCATGTTAGCGTCATTGTCAGAAAGCTCGATTAAACAATACGATGTATGTTTAAAGAAATGGACAGTTTTTTGTCGAGATCACTCTTTGAACCGGTTTCAGGCGCCATTACCAAGGATCATCGAATTTCTAACAATTTCTTTCGAAAGAGGGTTGCAATACAGTACCCTTAATTCATATAGATCGGCATTGTCCTTGATAATGGGATCTGAAATTGGAAAAAATGAAAATATAGCCAGATTTTTTAAGGGCGTCTATAGGCTAAGACCCCCTTTACCTAAATATAATATAACATGGGACACCTCGATCGTATTAAACTATTTAGAAACCTTAGGTAGTAACGAAAGTTTATGTTTACCAGTCCTAACTAAAAAATGTATTTCATTACTGGCCCTCGCAACCGCACATAGAGTGCAAACTTTGTCTAAAATCAATGTAAAAAATATCGAAATACAAAACGAACAAATAATTATTAAAATACCTGATCTAATTAAAACATCGAAATTCGGGACTAATCAACCCATGTTGATTATTCCTTACTTTTGTCACAAGCCCATAATATGTCCAGCTCAAACTTTCAAATTCAAATTCAAATTCAAATTTCTTTATTGTATCATGGGTTTACATTTGATGTTGGGTTTTGTAAAAGTTTCACCATGAACCCTGTTAGGGCACTACAATGAGAGTATTAGGCTTATATACTAGTAACAAGCAGTACCTAATACTAATTTTCATAAAGTAACACACTGGCCTAGTATTATAGTACTTAATAATAATAACGTATTTTGTCAAACATGAGTGTACAGGTGTCTGGGTTCATAATTGTCCGTACATGTTAGGCCTGGTAGGGCATACAAAATTACAAATTCAACCAATATTCAAATAAAAAAAATAATCATAGTAATCAATAATAATCAAATAAATGTCAAAATTATATACTTTAACTTTAATTGCTTATGTCCAGAAAACCTCGCAAATACGGCAACATGACACTTTATTCCTTACTTTTAGAAAACCACACCATCCGGCTTCTACTCAATCCCTAAGCCGTTGGATCAAAAATACCTTGAAGGAATCGGGGGTGAATGTTTCAATTTTTTCTGCACACAGTACACGTCACGCCGTGACGTCACGTGCACTGAGGGCTGGGGTAAATATAGACTTCATTCGAAAGGCAGCCGGATGGAGCGGTTCTTCGAACACTTTTTGGAAATTCTGTAATCGAAATATAATGCAATCAACTAACGATGAATTAACAGTGGCAGATGCCGTCTTTGCTTGATTAAGGTAAACCTGAGTAAGGGATATGATTAATATTATTTACAAGTTTACATAATACAATAGATTTATCTAGCTAAGTAACACTATTCCGTAATAATTATAATTCATAATAATATGATAAGTACAACCTTCTAGTTATTTTAATAAGTTCGTTCGTTTTTTATTACTTATGGGCCTACATAAATAAAGAATACTATTAAATATTGTAGTAACATAGCTATAATTAATAACATAATAATATGATTTTATATACATATTTCATTATCTTACAATAATTTGTAATAGTGTATAATTATTCTAAACAGATTAATTTATTATATACATACACAGATTACTCGTAGATCTCATTTATCCTAATTCCAATCTTGTCCTAAACATAATCATCTTGGTATTTCCTATACGTTTTATATTATCATACTCTCAAAGTCTACATGTGTTTTATTATTTCAGTTACTAATCTAAGAGAAAGAAGCACGAAGTATAATTAATGATTAAACGAACTTACCTTAAGTGAAGTTCTATCATAATTATACAGAGTGCTTCTTTCGAAGAGATTAGTAACTTATTCCCGCCCACCCGTCTTGCACCCTATAATAGTCGTACAGGAAATACATTTAAATTTTTTGATATTCAGCCCTAAACTTAATGACGTAACTAGGGATGGGACATCGGTAACAGGCCAGGGTTGGGAAATGTTGTTTTTAAGTTTTGTACTCTCAACTCAGTGCGAGTGGTGGAAGCTAAGTGTGATACTACATGTGTTTTATTATTTCAGTTACTAATCTCTTCGAAAGAAGCACTCTGTATAATTATGATAGAACTTCACTTAAGGTAAGTTCGTTTAATCATTAATTGTGTTGTTTGCGATAATTTAATTCAATGTTTACTGTTTAACGTCATAACCGAGCACCAAAGCAGTAATTACTTTTTACTTCGCGTTGCATGAATAAACGGTAATGTTAAAACAGGAATTAACACGATCTGTTAATCAATAATTATTAAATCAGTAATTACTGGTGAGATATGGCAAGTGTACTACACACACCATCACTGGTAAATTGGCACTCTGATAGCGATTGATTTATTTGGTTAAATGTTTTTTTTTTTTACATACCTAAGTTGAGTTATTTATTGTATCTGCGCCAAATCTGAAACGATTACGACAATTATTTTTTGTTATAAAGGCCGTAATAGCAGATTGGTTTCTTTTAC
The DNA here is from genome assembly GCA_955850985.1 of Elophila nymphaeata. Taxonomy (NCBI): domain Eukaryota; kingdom Metazoa; phylum Arthropoda; class Insecta; order Lepidoptera; family Crambidae; genus Elophila; species Elophila nymphaeata. Next base: position 24,551,070 of record OY039071.1, on the reverse strand, counting down.
ATTAAAAACTGCCAAAGTACATGAATAAACGTTCATGTCAGTTTATAAAAAATAGTTCGCCGCGACGACCGACCGCCATATTGAATTCGTATCTGTCGCTAAGCGGGCCTCGTAAAAATTATTGGTTGCGGAGTGTTTTCTTGTAAACGACCACCAGAAACATTAAAGTTATCCTAAAACGGAGTTGCTTATCATACGAAAGTAATTTTCTATTCAAATCAACTACTGTTTCACATAACAATACAATTTGTCATCTACAAATTTTGCGACAGAAACAACGATATAACAACGTTAGGCGATATGGTGGTACGCCGAGCCCGCGAGTGTGCCCTCATAATAGCGATTATAATTTTTGCAACAGTGTGCACTAGTGAGTAAATGTGTGCTATGCGTGTTTGCCTCACCCCCCGCAAAAAACGGCAGAATGTTTTCTGTACTAAATCTGCGCTATGCCACGTCCCGTGTTAAATGGTCTAAGGTCACCGTCATGACAATAATAATAATAATAAATCATTTATTTGCATGAATACGTTAATTTACAGGGTCAGCGTTCTTACATCCCTAGGTGCGTTATTCAGCCAGGTAGTTACAGGCGTGCAAATTTTATATGTCAATAGAATAATAAAAATAACTATCTAATTAATTATAGCGAGAAAATATATATATATATATATATATATATATATATAAATGTGCAAAAATAATGTCAAATGCTCTAAGTCAAAATATTAAACCGAATTACAACATTAACAATTATCATAAATGTCAAATATAGGTATATTTGTAATATTTTTCCAAGAATACATGTAAGCAAATTAAAATGATAACATGTTATTAATGGGATTAGTAGATTTTTAACGACAATTAGCTCATACATTGTGGTTAAAGTATTGGAAAGTTTTTCAAGGTTGTCTACCACAAGTGTGTTTATTTTAGTTCCTTTTTTTGGTTGGTACTGTTTTATTTTCAGATAAATTCAGATAATTAAAATGTATTGTAGTACTAAAAATAAGTATGTTTGGTTGCGGAATTTTTATATCAGTAGCTGGCAACACTCCGCGTGATTTATTTGGAAGTTCTCTACCTACTTCGCTACCGCTAGTCGCTAGCGTAGCGCCACGGTAGTAGCGCGCTTATGAGCGTTTACGCCGTACGGCAGACTCCAAGTTTAGGTATTTACACGCTGTGCGGTCATTCCCTCTCGCATTACTCGCGCTGCCGTCCAGGTACAGAGCACAAAAACAAATTCGATACTTTTTCACAAAATGAAATTAAATATACAATACAAGTTATTTAAATTGAATACTATGGAAAATTAACGGTTACACATTTAACATGAATTAAATTTTGAATATATATGTAAGTAATAATAACATATGGTGGCCACCGGCCACCTTTGTCGCATCTATCATATAGTACATGGGTATAGTAGTTCATGTTACTGTCACGTAATAGGGTTTATTAAAACACGAGCGGGATTTTAAAAAACGAGTCTTGACGAGTTTTTTAATAATATCCCGCAAGTGTTTTCCCGGACGCTAGTTTATGTACTGCACATAATTATGTGCAGTACATAAACTAGCGTCCCTTTGGCTCCCTTTGCCGTCCCGTGTTGCTCTAAGTTTTTGATTTTTGAGAAAAATAACTGTAACGTATTGAGCCGAAATGTTGCATAATGGTCATTAATTATGCAACAGGTAAATGACCTTTATTTTCATTTTGATTATCTTTGTTAAAAATAATGTGAGGTATATCATTGAGATAATAATTTTAATATTATGTCATGAGTGTAGATATTTTTTTGTGTTGGCTATTCCATTTATCGAGGAAGGCTCTAGGCTATTTTATAACCGATATTAACGCGAGCGAAGACGCTGGCGGCCACTAGTATGATATAAATACTTGTTGCGAGATTTACTTGTGTATATCAGCGATTGAATAAATAAAGAGATATGAATAATAGAAGCAAATCTTGCCACAAGCATATATATCATTTAACTAGCGCTCAGCCCGTGGCTTCTTTCGCGTATTGTTGGTTATTATATACATAGTTAGCCTTTCTAGATGCATCGTCTACCTCACACAAAAACAATTTTCAAAATTGGTTCAGTAGATCCAGCAATTACCTCCTACAACGTCACAAAAAAACAATTCACAAACTTTTATCATCACAGCCTTTATAATTCATTTCACTACTGGAAGACAAGACCTCTCCTTTTCAATGAAGGAGGTATAGGCAGTAGTCCACCACGCTTGCATAATGTGGATTGGTAGTCAATACCCCTTTGCTGGCCTATTAGTCGCCGTCTACGACACCCATTGGAGCATATGGGGTGATGCTATTCTACTCTGCCGGTATCACGTATGGCTTACATAAACTATTTACAAACTTTAACTCTTTATCATATTAGTACATACTTACCTATAATTTTTTTTTAAATGCCATTTAAGTTTACTTTCTTGTTTTTAGAGAAATTAAGTAAAATCTTTGTTTTTAAAGTTTTTTATCAGTAATTTGTTGTATAGTTATTTTGACACGGTTCATTCGCATTTTCTCTACAGAGCCTTTCATTTTATACCCATATTATGGTAGTGCTAAAAGAAACAAATCTTGGGTAGTCGACAATTCTGCATTTAAAGTAATTTTATTTATTATAAAAGTATTTAGCAAAAACCATTGACTTTGCTAAGTAAAAAATACATAGATTGGAACATAGAACCCCCTTTTGAAGTTCGTGTATAACCTGAAAGAATACATAAGGACAAACAAACATAGGGACAAGAACGAACAGTACAACAAAATTGTACAGAATCAAGGTGTGGAGGGGAAGCCAAAGCAATTACCACGGGTTTATCGTTCTGTACATACCTATGATATTTTAAAGAATTATTCTCCATCTCTTAACCGTTACCGAATATTACTATGTGGACCATAATATTAAAAGAATAATCCTCAAACTCCTAACTTTTGCAGTTTTACCCTCCATCATCAGCTCACCTGAAAAACCTGATAGAATAGAAATAGAAAGAAAAAAACTTAATTCAACTGTCGATCTATACGAAGGTACACATAATATTTAAGGAATTATCATCCAACTCCTAACTATTAGGAGTTTTTTTTTCATCGTCAGCTTACCTGAATAACATAAAATGATACAACTATCGGTTTATAATTCAAGAATTAATTCAAGAATTATCATTCAACTCCTAATCATGAAGGAGTTTTACCTGCCATCACCAGCTCATTAACATGATTGATGACTACCAGACGTAAATACTTCAATAGCTTCAGGAAATAAAATATGAAGCATATAATACCTGCATATAAAATTTGAGAGTTGCTCTCGATTTCCTCGGAATCTCATCATCAGATCCTGACTTGGTGACAATAGCAACAAATCTGAAGTATTTAGAAAATAGGTCCACAATTAACAGAGATATCCGTGAACATTTATAAAATAATACATAGAGTGCAATATAGAACTTTATATGAAGTCGGTTATCAATACTAAAAGTATCAACACCATCGTTCGTTCTGTAGTAGCATTACGAATATTTACGCGTGATCACGAAGCTAGCATCGAGCGACGTGACCTCTCTCCGACAAGCCTCATGGGCGACTGATTTGAAAGCGATTGCGCGGACTGTTTTATACTGATTTTTAAATAATTGTTATAAATATATTATAGTTTGTTCAGATATAATTTTTATACCAAAATTTAGAGTATATATTCTTCTTTTAAATTACATCATTTGTTTCTTCAAATAAGGGATATTTATTGTTAGAAATAGCAATTTTCCAAATCGTATTTTCGTAATACTTGCAGTGTGATTTGATTTTTCTTTAATTAGTAATTCTATGAAATTTAATTTTTTTCTTTACAACTATTTTGTTTGGGATATTGTCAGTTACACAGTATTTTTTATTTCATTGTAATATTAGCCTTTTCGGATATTAAGGGCTTCGAAATTGCATCTAAACGTAAAATTTTAAAATTGCTGGTAAGATATTTTGTTATAATTTATGAATAAAGAATTAAATGAAATATTTTCCTTTACAACTTTTTGCGAAAGAATATTATCTAGTAGTTTTTATAACATTTATATTGATAGAAACTCCGCAGCTTACAATTTCGTAATGATTTCAAAACATCATTACATGTCCATAGATATATCTATGGACATATAATTTTAAATGCGTAAATTTGGGCAGATGTTACTCCCACGCATTTGGATCATTTAAATAATCATTTAACTTGTAATAAGCTTTTTTATATAATTTAGATTTTACAGTTTTTTTAAATTTATTAATAGGCAAGTCTCTAATATTCTTCGGAAGCTTATTGTAAAAACGTATACATTGGCCCATAAAGGAATTGCTTATTCTGTGGAGACGAGTTTTATATACAACCAAATCGTGTTTCTTCCTAGTATTTACATTGTGCGTATGACATTTCTCGGAAAAATTCATAATATTTTTCTTTACATATAGTAAGTTTTCCAGTATATATTGTGATGACACAGTCAGAATATTTATCTCCTTGAACTTTTCTCTGAGGGAGTCACGCGGACCCAGTTGATAAATTGCTCTAACAGCCCGTTCTTGCAGCACAAAGATGGTATTAATATCAGCAGCACTCCCCCAGAGAAGAATTCCATATGACTGTGAAAATAACTAAAATAAACTATTCTAGCGGTATCTACATCGGTAAGCCGCCTAATAGTTTTAACTGCGTATGCCGCAGAACTTAGTTTACCCGAAAGTTTTACAATATGTGGACCCCATTGTAATTTGGAGTCTAACATTACTCCTAAGAAAGTTGTTGTTTCCATAGGTTTCAATTCAACTCCATTTATTTGTACATTAGTTTCTACACGTCTCACATTCGGCGTAGTAAACTTAACTACTTTGGTTTTTTTTTTCATTAAGCAACAAGTTATTAACATTAAACCAATAAACTACTTTTGCAAGTGCATTGTTAACTTCGTCATAATTATCTAATTTTCTATTTATTATGAAAATCAAAGATGTGTCATCCGCAAACAATACAATATCATGATTGTCCCTTATGTAGTAAGGCAAGTCATTTATATACACTAGAAAAAGAAATTGACCAAGAATTGAGCCTTGCGGAACACCTATTGTGACTAGAGAACCTGGAGATCTTTTACCATTTATATCAACTTTCTGTATTCTATTGCTCAGGTATGAAGTCATAACGTTGAGAGCCTTGCTCCTAATGCCGTAATGGTGTAATTTCCTGACCAGAGTATCATGATTAACACAGTCGAAAGCTTTAGATAAATCACAGAAAACACCAAGAGCGTCACGTGATACTTCCCAAGCAGCAAATACCTCCTTTAACAACTCAACTCCCGCATCAATGGTGGAGCGACCTCGAGTGAACTCGAATTGTTTCTGATGAAATATATTATATTTATTGAAATGCTTTAATAGTTGATTGAGCATTAATCTCTCAAAGATCTTATTTAAAGTTGGCAGAATAGAAACAGGCCGAAAATTGGTGGGATCTGAGGTTTCGCCAGATTTAAATAACGGTATTATTTTACTGTGTTTCATCAGGTCAGGAAACACACCAGAACCAATACAACTGTTAAATACGACAACTAAATAAGGAACTATTATAGTTATAATGGATGAGATTGTTTTGACTGATAGTCACCAAAGATCCATAGATTTTTTCAGGTCAATAGACTTAAAGGTATTTATAATATCTTTATAATTAACAGCTGTAAATTCGAAGTTACTGTCACAGGATGGTACATTTTGTTTAAGCAGCTGTTCAGCTGAGGTGGAAGACGACTGAAGTGATTTAGTAGCCAGTATGGGAACATCTGAGAAAAACTTTTCAAATTCCACAGCTACTTCCAAATCAGCTTTAACATTTACATTATTAATCTTTAAGTTAATATTGCGGCAGCGTGTTTGACTCCTGCCAGTTTCACTGTTAATAATATTCCAAGATTCTTTAATTTTATTAGAAGAATTGTTAATTTTATTTTTTAAGTAAACTGACTTGGCAGTGGAACAGGCTCTTTTGAAAACTTTAGAGTAGTTTTTTACATAGGTAACAAATACTGGATCAAAATTATATGATTTTTTACTATACAAATCGTACAACTTATTCCTGCTATTGTAGATACCAGGCGTTGCCCATTCACTAAAAGTTAGACGATCACAGATCGTCTTTGTTTTTGGCACAAAAGTGTTGGTAAATTCAACATTTATTAGATTAAATAAAGAACTGTATAGCTTATCTGGACAATCATCATAAGGCAACCATGGCAGCTTCACACTTAAATTCGATTTAAACTTTTCAATTCGGCTTGCATTTATAGGAATAAAACTTATTTTTGTTCTTCGCACTTCAACTTTTTTCCTAGGAAACGATGCTAATTGACCACAATGATCAGAGTGCAACATATTAATAATTGACTTTTGGCTAGGTGTTCGGTTAGTAAAAATATTGTCAATGCAAGTTGCACTTGTTTCAATAATTCTTGTGGGTTCATAAAAAACGTAGTCCAAATCATACGACTTAAATAAATTTAAAAAATTACAAGGTATTGAATTTGTATCTAGTATGTTAATATTAAAGTCTCCACAGATAACAATTGTTTTAAGACATTTACTGATTTTAAATAGGGCATCCTCCATAATTTTTAAAAATTGTTCAAAAGGGGCACATGGAGGTTTGTATACACTAATAACAATGAATTGTTCAAACTCTATAAGTAGTTAGATATTGAGGTATCTGGATCTGGATCAATCGGAGATCCAGATCCAGATCCCTCAATATCTAACTTTTAATTATTCATCTATCAGTATGACTATTCATCTAATAAACATAAAATTATGTAATTATTAATAGAAATCAATTTTGTCATTCAAGATAGGTAGGTAGGTACCTACTGTTTTAAAAACTGAAACTTATTACGCGTTCACTTTTAGCGCGACACGTGTGATTGTTTTGTTAAGGTACGCCAGGTATGCACTACTCAGCAGTTTTATAAATTCTATAACTTATTACGATGATACTATCGGCTAAGCATTGCCTTTACTGAGCACGAGTAATGCTACGTTTCTGTCTTATATAGTATAATAGGGAGGTAGTTTATGTAAGTATGATTATCTAGTAAATATTTATATCACAGTATGTAGTAAAACCTACTTTAGAAAAATATTAAGTTTTGCAATTGTTGAATATTTGAATGATGAAATAAAATTTCAAAATAAAAAACTAATATTTAGGTTGGACATATAAATTTTATTTGACTCTTCTTAGCTAGTACAGTTTTTAAATAGATACGTTTATTTCATAACTTAATCCTTTTCCATACTATTTTGAATTTTTGTCATCAAACTCTTTACAGACTGATATACGTCATCAAAGTACATATTATCGGTATTTACAACATATTGCATGCATACATCAGCATCACATTTACAAAATATTGCACTTTGAACAATTTCAATTTTTTCCGCATCATATATCTCTAGTCTAACAATTTTCTTTCCGTGTTTAGGCCTTTTTATGTAGGAATAAAGCATTTCATTTTCCTTTCTCTTTTTTTGGTTTCCAGCACCCTCCGTAGCATGATCTTGCTGCTGCATGTAGTGGCTCACACGTTGTGCAAGAACATTTTGATTTTTAGTTTGAATTGGTTGAAAAGGAAAAATGTCTTCAGAGTCCTGAAAAGTAAATAGGTAAAAAATCATATTAGTATTATAGAAGAAACATATCGAAATTGAATATATAAAATGAACTCTTGAAACTATTGATTCATGATCAGGAAAACAATTTAGCAATGAAAACAATAATATGTTTAATAAAAAAAAAAAACTTACCGACATTGGAGAATTTTATGGTAAACGTTGTGACGCGAGAATTAAATTTTTTTAATGTGGTAAATTTAGTGTTTCCTTATTATATACATTTTGTAAAAGTGTTAATAGAGTTTAAAATCGTATTGTTTTCCTAATCTATTCATTACTGTAACAAAATTGGTAAGATGAAATAGGAGTCTCGCGACGGGCAGGCGCCGCCTGAGTTGTCAAGCCAGGGGTGCACAGACCGTGGCCTGTATACTCACGCGGTCCGCCGAACATCAACAGCTCAATCGCAAAGTTAAGCACCTCTGCTGTAGAGTTTGTACAATTATCTACCTATATGAATAAAAACACATTAACACTATTATGTTTGTTCATTGAAAATGAATCTACTTATTATCCTAGACTAGGTAAGCTTCTTCTTTAATATAAAGAAATACTAGTGGTTTCTCACGGCTTCGTTCACTATAGGATTATTATTTTTTCATATAAAATGTATAGGGTACATGACTAAGTGTAAATGTGAAATTGACTGATGACCGGTTCAGTAGTTAAGGTGTGTAAGGTCATAATAAAACAAACAAACAAACTTACTTTCACATTTAAGTATATAATTGGTCAGGATTAAAATTCACACAGCAGAACCTGCGGTATAAGACTAGTATAGCTTGAACAAAGTAAGCATCAGAAGATTATCATTTTAGTACCTTGACACAACAACGCAACCGCTTGTTCAGTGATACATACCATAATTTAATACGAATTCTTATTATGACAAAGTACTAACTCTACTTTTGATACCGATCGTATATTGTTTCGATGGCGAAGCATTTTCCATTTCGGGGTTAGATTGGACTTTGTACTTGTACCCGTGGGGGGTGATTCAAATATGGTCATCAATCACGTGTAATTCAGGATATTTAAGCCATACAAATGATTTGGAGCATCACTGTGCTTTCTGGAAGCAGAACATCAACAAACTAGAGTTTCAAACAGTGCACCACATCTTCTAAAAATGTAAGTTTTGTTTTCATTAGCGTTATTAGTACCTACCTACCTACTATGTTTTACATTATTAGTTTTTTTTTTCTATATTCGTGAACAGTGAAATTATTACTCTTTACTTTACTTTACAATATTAGTTTTTGAGTTTTCAATATGCGAGAGTGGTATTCATGGTTATTAATTCATCTATTCAGTATTCATTAACGTAATAAGTTAGTTATGTTATATTTTTTATTTGTTATTTTTGTCTTAATGAATGTTTCTTTCTTTCTTCCTTTCTAATAACAATTTATGTTCTAATGAGCCGTTTAGTGAATATTATTATATGCAGTTTCTTATTGTTTAAGTAATATGGTATATTATTTAGCTTATAATGATCATTATACAGAACTTAAGTCTTTATAATGATTAACTATAGTATTAGTAGTATAGTAGTTCTAGGATAGTATCATTTGTGCTATTCACTTCTGTTAGATATTAATTTATATTTTATTTAAAGCCTACTAAAGCCTATATTAGATACTGTTTCGTGCAAACTATTGAAATTATTTATTTATTATTTGTAGGTCCCACGAACGAGCAAACGCTGATTTATTATTCCCGTCCGACGACGAGGCTCCTCGCCCCCGAATAGAAAAAAAACATAGAAGAAAACATTCATCGGAGGCGAGCACATCGAGAGCGAGTCCGGCTCACTCACCAATACCGAAGAAAAAGAAACCGGTATTCAAGCCTATACCCGCGAAGAGATCATCTGCTCATGATCTGTTCGGGAGCGACAGCGAGGAAGAAGATGTTATCGTACCAGCCAGTTCTGGTAAAAGACCATCGCCTCTCCTTTCTTACATGACGCGTAGACTCGCAAACGGGTATTCCCGTCAAGTGTTCGATGAGAAACCCGGGACGCATTTTATTGACTTGCGGATTTATAAATGCGATGAAATCGAAAAAGTGCAGCCAATGAATCGTTGGAGGCACTCGATTATATGCGTAAAAAATCGTACAGACGAAAATACTGACGCATGGCAACATCTTGCCAATTTTCTCATAGCTACTCGTAAGGAATACCGAGGCTGTCCCCCTACATTTATTAGTAATTATTATTAATTAAATTGTTTACTATACTACTTATTATAACTACAATTATGCTTTTATTATAATTGTATTTACCCAATTAGATTTAATGATTTACCTAAACAAACCTAAGTGTATACAATCATACTACTTAATTACTTCTAATAACTAATATTATGCTTTTATTATTATACATTGTAATCGTATTTACCCAATTAGATGTAAGGATTATCTACTCAACAACGTGTTTATAAAATGATTAATTAAATATAATTAATATTTTTTATTGTTTATTTCTTTTACAGTACAACCCACCATCAGTTCAAGATCTGATTATAACGATTTAATGAAATGTGAATACTGTGAAATTGAAATACCTAAAAATGAATACCGATTTCACCAGAGATCTAATTTACATAAATCTAATTGCATACTGAAATCAGAATTTGAGAATATAAATATTATAGCTGCAGCGTTTAGAAATAGAATTGTATCTTATAGGCTAAATCCATCAGACGAGTACCTCATGCCAGAGGCTTTTCTAATGGACAGCCTGAAGGAAATACTAAAATTAATCAATGACTGTCTTGTGAAGCATAAATGTATTAAGCTGAATTTCGAGCTGTTTGCCTATTTTATGAAGTCGACATCAGATGAGCGACAACTCAAATCGTTTATGACAAAATATGAAATCGTTTACCAAAGTACAGACATTAAAGAGTTATTAATGAATACTATTTGTACATTTGAAAGAAAAATATCTGAACTTGAACACTGTGAGTCTGGGTGGTCTTGTGTTTTAATGAGTCATTTAGAGATAAATATAAATAAATATTCTCCATTAAGAGGGGGTTCTTATATTGATTTACCAGGAAAAATAAAAAATACTAAAAGTTGTATAAATATTAAAAACAACGACGACCATTGTTTTTTGTGGAGCGTTGTTGCGGGTCTATTCCCTAAGAAGAAAAATGTAAGTAGAACCAATTCATATCCTCATTATACCACAGTATTAAATATAGACGGTATGACGTTCCCCCTCACTTATAAAGATATTAGATTGTTTGAGAAGATGAATAACGAAGTGAGTATTAACGTGTATGGACTAGATAATAAAGATAATGTAACTGGTCCTTTATATGTAACTTCTTTACGAAAAACAAATCATATAAATTTGCTGTATATAGAGAAGTCTGGTACGGGTCACTACTGTTTAATAAAAGATTTAGTACGTTTGGTCAAACGTCAGATAACTCTTAATAAAGGCAAAATATATTTATGTGAATTATGTTTGCAATTTTTCACAAGTGAGATAAAATATTGTTCACATATGTGCAATGAAATCGTAACAGTTCTACCAGAGAAAAACACAACTTTACATTTTAAAAACTATGAAAGAAAACAAAAAAATAATTTCGTTACATACGCTGACTTTGAAAGTCTTCTTTTAAATCACGATGTATATCAAACTAAAAATTCACGACTTTATAAACTACACAAGCCTTCTTGTTTTGGTTATTACATTTGCTGTTCGCATGATTCTAATTTGAACAAGTACGTTTCATATAGAGGACCAGATTGTGTAAAAGTATTTATCGAATATTTGATTAGTGATATAGAAAAGATTTATTATGAACTGTCTTTTAAAAAACCTATGACGCCTTTGTCACCGATGGAAGAAGAAAACTATAAAAACGCTTTGAAGTGTCACATATGCGGCTATTTCCTCTTAGACGATAAAGTAAGAGACCACGATCACATTACATCTCAATACAGAGGCGCTGCACATTCCCGCTGTAATCTGATGTATAAAGTATGTCAATTTGTGCCAGTTATTTTCCATAATTTAGGTGGTTACGATTGTCACCTCTTTATTCACGAGTTAGCGAAATATGATGGCTGCTTTAAAATTATACCCCAATCAAAAGAAAAATACATATCTGTCACAAAAATTTTAAAATCAGAAAATACCTCATGTCCCATACAAATAAAATTTATTGATTCCTTTCAATTTTTAAGCTCAAGTTTAAATGATTTATCTAAAAATTTAAATGAAACAGATTTTGTTTCTTTGATAAAAGCGTTTCCCGAAAAAGAACAGATCAAATTATTGTGCCGCAAGGGTATTTACCCATATGATTATATGGATAACTTTTCTAAATTTGAGGACGATGTTCTCCCCCCTAAAAAAACGTTTTACAATAGCATTAAATGTGAACATATAAGTGACGAAGAATACAAACACGCGCATAATGTATGGAATGAGTTTAATATAAAATCCTTAGGAGAATACACAGATTTATATTTGAAAACTGACGTCTTGTTACTATGTGATATATTTGAACATTTTCGAAATACGTGTTTATGGCACTACCAACTGGACCCTGCTTATTACATAACTGCCCCGAGCTTGAGTTGGGACGCTATGTTGCTATATACAGGTGTTCGACTAGAGCTCGTAGATAATTTAGAGATATATGAGATGATAGAAAAAGGAATACGTGGTGGTCTATCGCAATGTTCTCTCCGAAACGCTAAAGCAAATAATAAATATTTACCAAATTTTGATCACTCTCAACCATCAACTTTCTTAATATATCTTGACTGTAACAATCTTTACGGTTATGCAATGACGAAAAAAATGCCGATATCAAATTTTCGCTTTTTAACCTCTCAAGAAATTGATGCCTTAGATATAGTTAACGTATCTGAAGATTCACATGTTGGATACATTCTAGAAGTTGATTTAGCCTATCCCGACCATCTACATAACATGCACCGTGATTTACCTTTCGCACCAGAAAAATTTATTCCTCCAGGGGGGAAGGCTCCTAAATTAATTGCTAACTTGTATGATAAATTCAAATATGTAATTCATTACGTTCATTTAAAGGGATGCCTAAAAAACGGACTTCTTTTAAAAAAAATCCATAGGGTTATAACATTTACACAAGAAAACTACTTACAGAAATATATAGATCTAAATACTCGGTTACGTCAAGCTTCGTGTTAAAATTTTGAAAAAGATTTTTTTAAACTACTAAATAACGCTATTTTCGGAAAAACTATAGAAAATAGACGCAAGCAAGTCAATATCAAATTAGTATCAAATTGGCGGGATGATCAAAATATAACTAATAAAAAACTTGGCGCAGAAAAACTAATAGCAAAACCTAACTTGAAAAGTATTACAGTGTTCTCAGAAAATTTTGCAGCTATACATCTAAGCCCAGAAAAGTTAACTCTTGACCGACCAATATATATCGGGTTTACCGTCTTGGAATATGCGAAACACCATTTATATCAATTCCATTACGACTTCATTAAAACTAAATATCAAAACAAAGCAAGATTATGTTACACTGATACTGATAGTCTTTTATACTTCGTGAAAACTATAGATTTTTATAATGATATGAAGATGGAAATAGCAAAATTTGATACTAGTAATTTTGAAGTTGATAATTGCTATCAAATACCTAGAGTTAACGCAAAAATTCCGGGACTATTCAAAGATGAACTAGGAGGTGAAGTTGTCAGTGAATTTACAGGATTAAGAGCTAAGTTATATTGCATAAATACCATAAAAAGGGAAATAAAAAAGGCTAAAGGTGTGACCAAATCAGTTAAAAAGCAACTACATCAGAGTAATTACAGAAAAGCGCTTTTAGTTGATGAAAGCTTCAAATATAAAATGAATCTTATTAAGTCAATAAAACATGTATTATACTCACAAGAAGTAGATAAAGTAGTAATAAATCGAAATGATGACAAGGTACAAGTACTCCCCAACCAAATTGAGACAATACCTTGGGTCATTGTAGCACAGTATTTTAAATTAGATGTATTGACTTTGTTTTCATTTATAATCACAAGTTGACCTCAGTCAAAATACAGACAATCATTGGACTTTGAAACGAAAACACAATGAAATTTGTTAAACAATCGCTAGATCTAGAAGTTCGCAATATAAAAGTCAACAAAAAATCTTGCAAAATCAAACACAGTATTCTTCTACCTAGTACAATCCGGTGTATCATATGTGGTCCTTCAAACTGTGGTAAAACGAATGTTATGTTGAATCTCTTGTTTCATGAAAATGGGCTTAGATTCAAGCATGTTTATTTGTACTCGAAGACTGCCTTTCAACCAAAGTACTATTTTTTAAAAGAGGTAATGAAGAAAATTCCAGAAGCTGAATACTTTATTTTCGATGACAATAAAGAAGTTCTTCATCTTAATGACGCTTTACAAAATTCCATCATGATATTTGATGATGTTGCATGTGAAAATCAAATCAATATACGCAATTACTTTGCCATGGGAAGGCATAAAGAAATTGATTGCTTTTATTTATCACAAACTTATTCAAAAATACCTAAGCAACTTGTGCGTGATAACGTAAATCTCTTGATAGTTTTTAAACAAGATGATATTAATTTAAAACATATATACAACGAGCATGTTAACACTGACATGGAGTGGTTAAAATTTAAAAAAATGTGTTCTTCTATTTGGCAAGACTTTTTCAGTTTTTTAGTTATTAATAAAGATTGTGCTCTTAACAAAGGAAGATACAGAAAAGGTTTTGATACATTCATTTTTTTATAGAAATTGCATATATACTGTATTCTGTTGGACATTTTTCATTTGTATTTATGTTTCTGTAAATAGCAGTTGCACTTCGTATTATCATCTCAGATGGATACCGATATAAAAGAACAATTGGTGAAGTCAGTGCACAATATAAAAAATAAATTAAAAACATTGCGCAATGAAGACGATGCTTCTAACATTAAGTACAAAAAAGTTTTCAGACATATAACTGATCCTTTGGAAACTTTATTTAAAGTGAAAGAAAAAGATATTCCTACTTTAAAAGTAAAGAATGTCGGAAATTTAAATTCATCCGTAGGAGATGACACTTTTAAAGAAGATATCTTGTCAGATACCGGTTCAGAATATTACAGTGAAGATGAAAAAACTCCGATAAAAACTAAAAATGACACATTAATGTCAATTGATAAGGAAGATGTTATGGATATCTATGATAATATAAATATACCATTTGGTATTCGTAGTGAAAACATGAAACTAATGATCGGTAACTCTGAGGTCAAGATTTCATTATCAAAAAGTTCTTCAAATACAGAAAAGATGTACGTTATTAGCATCAATAATAAGCGTTTTGAATTAACCTCTGGCTTACAAGAGCTCTTGATACGAAATAAACCTAATCTAAACTTGGTTTCCGAAAAAGATAAAGTTGTTTATAAAGACATACTGAGCATTACAAATGCACACAAGAGGGATTTTAACCCTAATGGGCAAATAAAAGGTGACAAGGGGTTGAAATATCGTCAAATTATTAAACCTCTATTTAATCAAACAAATGAAAAACTACTTTGTTCTGAGCTATTGTTAAAACCTAAAATTGGCGGTTATATACCGAAGTTTAAAAAATATAAACAAAACACTGATTACGTTTATTGGGACGACCCAAACGAATTAGTTGAAAGGTTAAAATTATTAATTGCATCACAAAGTGCTGGAAATACTAATCATGACAATGAAATCATATCAATTATTGAAGAATTAAAAGAAACTGGTGTTATAAAAGACTGAAAATTTAATATATAATTCAGTAGCTGTATATTCATGAACATGGATGTTCATAAAAATAAACACCACGTTAATATAAAGAATAGTAAAAGTTGTGATATTGAATTAATAACAAAAACCTCTGAATGTCAAAATGTTGCCAACATAAATTGTCTCGAAATAGCCAATAAATTTACTCGCGAAAAATTAAGAAATATTGATAAACATTTAACAAACTTAAGTGAACGGATAAAAATACTCGAAAAAGCAATATTTGTAAATGAAATTGTAGGGAAGTTAAAAAAACAATATGAGCAAACTGGACGTAATAAATGAAATTCACAAAAATGCACGAAAAAATTTTCCGCGTAGAAATGTAATACTTAAAGATATTGACGACCTTTGGCAAGCTGATTTGATAGATATGCAGAAAATTTCAAAAGCTAATTGTGGATATAAATACATATTAGTGGTTATAGATTGTTTTTCAAAGTATGCTTGGGCTGTTCCACTTAAACAAAAAAATAAAGAACTTGTATCAAAAGCTCTTAAAACGGTTTTACTTGAAGGAAGGGTTCCAAAAAATTTACAGACAGATTTAGGAAAAGAATTTTATAATAACAGATTTAAAGACATAACGAAAACATTTAATATTAATCATTACTCTACATATTCAACAAAAAAAGCTTCAATTGTAGAAAGGTTCATAAGGACATTAAAAAATAAACTTTATAAAGTGTTTCATTTGAAAGGTAATTATAAGTGGGTCGATGGAACGCTAAAGGAAAAAGTTTTTGAATATAATCATACTTTTCACAATACCGTAAAACAGCAACCGGCATCAATAAATCAGGATAATAAAGGAATTGTTTTACAAAGATATATCAAAAAATCTAAGAAAAAATGGAAAAAAGAAAAATTACGAGAAGGTGATTATGTGAGAATCAGTAAATATAAAGGCTGTTTTGAAAAAGGTTTTACCCCTAATTGGTCTACAGAGATATTTAAAATCATAAAAATACAAAACACTAACCCTATTACGTATTTAATAGAAGATGCTAAAAAATGTCCTATATTGGGTGCATTTTACAGTCAAGAACTTCAAAAAACAAAGCATTCAGATATATATCTCGTTGAAAAAATTATAAAAAGAAAGGGGGACAAAGTTTATGTAAAATGGTTAGGGCTATCGAACACTGAAAACAGTTGGATAAATAAAAATAATATCCTGTAGTTATATAAATGAAATGACTACTACCTATAAAGGGATACTTAATGTTTTTTTTTTAATCAGTTACTCAAGATTATTGAAGCAGTGAACAGTTTTGTTAATTTTTTTAAATTATTACATGATATATTTAAAAATGTCAAAAAAAAGAAGAAATAATATCCATGAAAACAATTCGATACCTTCAAAAAAATACAAGTCAGGAGTCGGGTTTAAGAAAACTTTTAAAAATATTGTAACACACACAAAAAGACATCTCAAGAACTTGAAACCTAAATGCAAAAAGGCGGTTGTGGAGCTAGCAATGGCAGCTGCAAAGGAAATATCTTCGAATCTACCAGTAGAGGTACCAAGAGTTATACCGGTACCGAAAACTGGAGGATTTCTTCCATTAATACCTATATTTGCGGGCTTATCTGCCGCTGGTAGTTTAGCTGGTGGGGTTGCTGGAATCACAAAAACAATTAATGAATATAAAGCGGCTAAAAAGCGATTAGCAGAGTTAGAACGGCATAATGAAAAAATGGAATCACTCTGTATCGGAAAAGGATTACATCTCAAACCATATAAAGATGGATTCGGAATCTATGTTACAAAGAAAAAAAACTAAATAATCGGCTACCCAAAAGACCTTTGACAAATATTGACTTAATGAGATATTCGAAAAACATTCCCTTTTTTCGAGGTGTATTTATGAGAGATGAATTACCAATACGGCCATTACCAATAGAATGCGCCATTATTAACTTAGATTCATCTAAAAACACCGGAACTCATTGGGTAGCCTATGGAAAAGTAAATAATTATATTGAATATTTCGATAGTTATGGGAATTTAAAACCACCGAAAGAATTCGTCAACTATATGGGTTCAAATATATACTTTAACAATGACAATGTTCAAAGAAATAATTTATACAACTGTGGGCATTTGTGTTTAAAATTTCTTAAGTCATTTTGGTTAAGAAAACAAACAATTTTATATTTATAAAGATTCGTCTTTTCACTTTTAATCATTATAAACATTGCACTCATAGTAAATATACGCAGTATTTATTTTGCAAGGATTTATTATTAAATAAATATGATTATTTTCAATAAAAACCCCAATGATACAAAAAAACTGAATACTTCACTTCCAATAACGAAGGTGGCAAGACGGTTGAACACTAGTAAGAGTTTTACTAAAAAGATTACTAAAAATAATAAAGAATTTCTTCGCGCTCTAGGGTTTAAAATATAAAATGTTACAAATCACAGATTTACCGCAACATGATAATTCCATCGAAAGTTACGAAATTCATACCTACAATCCTTATAATAATAGTTTTAAAGAGAACGACGAAATCAGAATACCAATTCATCAACAAGATGTATATTTGCTACCCTCAGCAAGCTCTATTTACATCGAAGGATATGCAAGTGTATTTACAAAAGATGTGTCTGGAAAAATTACAAGAAAAGATGTTCAATTTGTTAACAACCCGTTTTCATTTTTATTTCAAGACGTAAAATATGAATTAAATGGCGTTGAAATAGACCACATTAAAAATGCAGGTATCACAACCACAATAAAATCTTTCATTTCTATGAATGATGGTGAAAGTAAAGCTGGTGCAATGTGGGGGTGGAATGTAAACGGTAACAAACAAAAAAGTGGAAATTTTAGTGTCATTATTCCGTTAAATAAAATACTGGGGTTTGCAGAAGATTATAATAAAATAATTGTTAGTTGTAGACATGAACTTATATTACAAAGAAGCAGATCCGTCATGAACTGTCTTACTATGGAAAAAAGTGATTATTTTGAATTAGATATACAAAAAGTGCAATGGCGTGTCCCACATGTCCGAGTGGCTGATCGTGATAGATTATTGTTACTTAAATTATTAGAAAAAGATCGACCATTGCAACTAGCGTTTAGAAACTGGGATTTATATGAGTATCCAGTATTACCTAAAACAACAAAACATTCCTGGTCTATTAAAACGGCTTCCCCATTAGAGAAGCCAAGATTTGTTATACTCGGTCTGCAGACTAATAGAAAGAATAATGCTACCAATAGTTCTTCCGTATTCGATCACTGTAAAGTGACAAACGTTAAATTGTTTTTGAACTCACAATATTTTCCATATGATTCACTGAATCTGAAATTTGACGAAGGTAAATACGGTATATTATATGAAATGTATGCATATTTTCGACAGTCATATTACAACCTTCCTGTTGACCCGTTGCTTGATCTGTTCACATTCAGAGAAAAAGCTCCACTGATTGTTATTGACTGTTCACGACAAAATGACTCATTAAAAACTGGACCAGTTGACGTTCGGTTAGAAATTGAATGTTCAGAAGATATACCAGATAATACAACAGCCTACTGTTTGATCATAAACGATCGTCTATTTGAGTACAGGCCTTTAAGTAACATTGTTCGAAAATTATCATGAATGTTATCGTCGATGTACAAGGTTTTAAAAATGAAAACAACGAGTTTATACCAAAAGAAATAGCAATTCAAAATGCAGGGCGTATCTTTACCCTTTTGATAAAACCACCATATCCGTTTTATAATTTAACTAAAACAGAACGTTCACAAGTATCTTGGATTGAGAGAAACAGAGGAATATTGTGGAATGAGGGATATGTCCCATATTTTAATTATAAGGTTCTCATTAGTGGTTGCTTAAAAAACAAACGTATTTTTACTAAAGGTTCTGAAAAAGTTGTTTGGTTGAAAAATATATTACAAACTGATAATGTGCATAACTTAGAAGATAAGAATTGTCCGAGTTTAAATACATTGTATAAAGAATATACTTTATCTTCAGATATTTTTAGATGTATCTATCATAACAAAGTGTGTGCCCTAAAAAATGTATCTTGTCTTTATAAATGGTGTTTAGAAAATAATATTCTTAAAAATTAAATAAACTTAAAAACTATATATTTTGGTGTTTTATTTAAAACCAACTGAATTACCCATTATATAAAATCAATTTAATCTGAGAAAATCAGCCTCACGGATATCTGAACTACACTTTATAACGTAATTTTGGTATCTTGAATGCATCCAAAACTGATGGAGGAATAGGTAGACCTAAAAGATGAATTGTAAAAAACTGAATAATGAATAGTTAGAGAGAGAGAAAGAGAGAGAGAGAGAGAGAGAGAGGGAGATATTCGAGGTTGTGGATCTGGATCTTATTTGAGTGATGACTGATGAATCATTATCATATCAACCGACAGACTGTTGGACATAATATACCTCCCTCCTCCAAGGATCTTCAACGCGAGCGGTCCTGCGCTGCCCGCATCCAGCAGCTTCTGCTCGATAGAGGAACAGCTACATACAACTAAAAGATAAATAGTAAAACTGATAGATGAATAATTAGAAGTTAGATATTGAGCTCTGGATCTGGATCTTACGACAAAATTGATACTATTAATACTTACGTAATTTTATGTTTAATAAATGAATAGTCATACTGATAGATGAATAATTAAAAGTTAGATATTGAGGGATCTGGATCTGGATCTCCGATTGATCCAGATCCAGATACCTCAATATCTAACTACTTCTATACAAGCTATTTCAGTAACTCGCTCAACAGACATACTTACTAGGTCATTTCTTTCCTTACATATAATATTCCTTTTAGTAATTATTAATGAACCACCATGTAATATGTTTTTTCTGCTGAACGAGCTGACAACATGGTGATTACTAAAATTGAACATGAGCTGATGGCTTTTTAGCCAGTGTTCTGTAACACACAGTATATCAATATTATTACAATTCATGAATAGCTCCAATTCTAAATCTTTTCCCTTGAATATTTTGGTGGACTAGGTTAACAAAATTATTTTTACAATTTTTATTCATTACAAATGGGGAGGATAATATATCTAAAACCTTATAATTAGAATCTAATTTTTCATTATAGTTACTAGTGCCAGAGTTAGTCTCTTTTGTCTCGAAATTTAATTTAAAGAATTTGAGGCATATTCCAAATTGTCATTGCCCAGCGTCCAATTTGACTGCCCAATAGAGGCAGAAGTTATAGCCAATGAATTGGCTTGTTTAAAAATAAAATAACATAGCGATTTTGCTATTTGTTTTTTGTAAATACTACAAAGAAAATATTTATCTTTTGTCAAAAAAATTTTTTTTAATGAATCCATTAAAATCAATAATGTCAAATTTTTTATCATAATTTGTCATTAAATGCAATTTCCTATTGCACTTAAATCTATAGTCATTTTCTGCATGACTCAATGACTCACTGTAAGGAAAAGTAAATAAAATTATTTTCTCTACATTTAATTTAGACAGGCATTTAAAATATTTTTCCATGACATAGGAATTAGCATTGCCTCGTCTACCAATGAAAATAATTATGGTACTATTAGGGCTGTAAGTACCACAGATCACCTTCTGCAATATTTGGGTATAATCAGCACCTGGAATACAATAATTAGTTACAGGCTGTGCCATATAGTGACACATTGTTTGACCTATAGGCAAAAGTATGGGTCAAACAACTCATCACTAAACATAATAACATTGTTTTGTTCTTTACTTATGTTCACTTGAGTCCCACCTTCATCAAGATTATTGTGGGAACAAGTTTGGTTATCTACGAGTGAAACAATTTCGTGTTGTTGATCATATAATATACTTGAAATGCACCCTTCATTTTTTTGTATATCTGTAACGAGACATGAACATTTTCGTTTTTTATTTAAAGATTCAAAACGCTCTGCATTGTAATTACACATATCTACCATGTCATTTGAGGCAAGTATTTGATAATTTAATTGTTTTTGGGAAATAGTCTGCATGTTTTTTAACATACTTTTTAAAGACTCTTCCAAACTGTCAATTTTTGTCTCTAATTGTTTACTATATATTGTGTAATCAGTAGTTGTTGCAACTGCATTACTCTTAATAATATTTAATTTTTCTATCAATTTCAAATTTTGCAATTTTTGTTTCTTAAAAGAATTATATTGTTTTATGTCTTATTTATAAACTTATTAACACGTATATATTTCTTTAGTTTCTTAACACTACTAAAATATCTTTCTGAATTAATTTTGGGGCTATTTTCTACATAAGACTGTTCCTTGATGAAGCCGGGACTACAAATGGTTAACTCATCGAACAAGCTTTGAGAATGTTTCTCTGTAGCTCCCTTTTGTGATAGCATACTCCCTTTTGTAATACTAGATGGTAAAATCTAGTATTACAAAAGGGAGTATGCTTATGCAACCCGATTGACTAAAAATCCCAAATTGAGTGTTCCTAAAGTAAATAACTACTATGGTAAGCGAGAACGGAGATGGTTGACGCCTACTTACATTAATGAGCTCCCTCGCCACTTGCTGAAAAATTTAACTAGCAAAAATAATCTTAAGACTGTTCTGCGCAAGCATTACTTATCACTGTGTCCGTAGCACAAATGTACATGTATGTATGGTAATAATGTGAATAATGTACTTACCTATCTAATGTAATGACTATACGTACCTTTAGCGCGACATTTTGTTACACATAAAGATGCGGCTTTGTGTGTAACGAAATGTTGCCTAAGACACTAAGATACTACACCCCTGATGGGATTATGAGCGTAGGTAATCGTAAATCTGTATACATTATAGCCTTCCCGGGAATAGAGCGCGGACTGATTGATGTGTGGGCGGCGGTACCGTAGCTACCCGCTCCATCATAAACGGCGTATAATGTATAGTCTTATATACCTACTGTATGTAAGTAGATTTGACGCCGTCGTGGTGGAGTGGTCGGTAATGCAGCCTACATATCGGACGCTCCGGGTTCGAGTCCTGGTAGGAATGTTTAGTTTAGTAGCAAATGTTTGTGTTATGAACACGAACATTTTGTTCGCGAGTCATGGTTGTTTATTCATGAGATTATTGATGCTATTATGTATATTAAATTTTTCCGTTATCATTGTCCATAGCACAGGTTCTTAATGATGGGCTAGATAATTGGTGTAGGCGTGGAAATATATTAATTATATTGTTTTAAGTCTTCATTGAGTACTAATGTTATGTGCGATAAGTTAATATTAGTGTATAAGAATTTTTCCTTCTAAGTGTGTTTCTTTCTACATACACTAGGTAATTGTTTACGAGTGTTGTTAATTATAGTTTTAGTAAAATAGGTAGATAAAAATATCTCAGTAAAATAGCGTGTCTAGCATTATATAACATGTAGGTATAGTGAAAATGTAAAAAGTCCACGAGAACTACTGCCGATAAACTGTTCAACAGTTTGGCAGAATGTGAAAAAGTGTATTTTACTGGATCATGGAATAATTTTTATTTTTGCGTTTACAAACGCGTAAATATAATACTAGAAAAATGCACTGAAAAAATCGACTTGCCTCAGGCGGGACTCGAACCCGCACCTTCCACAATCCGGGTGGACGCGTTGACCAATTTCGCCACCGAAGCACTGCTTTTCGCTGTCGAAATTTGTCAGTGCTTGGTGCTTATGTTTCTATGGTAAACATCGTTTCATCAAATCTTTGAAATTTGCACTTCCAAGACCCGAACGAAATATATTTGCAAATATTTGACGCCCAGCTAAGATGAAACTACCTTACATTATGGAATAATTTTTATTTTTGCGTTTACAAACGCGTAAATATAATACTAGAAAAATGCACTGAAAAAAATCGACTTGCCTCAGGCGGGACTCGAACCCGCACCTTCCACAATCCGGGTGGACGCGTTGACCAATTTCGCCACCGAAGCACTGCTTTTCGCTGTCGAAATTTGTCAGTGCTTGGTGCTTATGTTTTTATGGT
Source organism: Elophila nymphaeata (assembly GCA_955850985.1). Taxonomy (NCBI): domain Eukaryota; kingdom Metazoa; phylum Arthropoda; class Insecta; order Lepidoptera; family Crambidae; genus Elophila; species Elophila nymphaeata. The sequence goes on along the minus strand of OY039071.1, from coordinate 24,527,475 downwards.
AAACATCGTTTCATCAAATCTTTGAAATTTGCACTTCCAAGACCCGAACGAAATATATTTGCAAATATTTGACGCCCAGCTAAGATGAAACTACCTTACATTATGGAATAATTTTTATTTTTGCGTTTACAAACGCGTAAATATAATACTAGAAAACAAATTTCGACAGCGAAAAGCAGTGCTTCGGTGGCGAAATTGGTCAACGCGTCCACCCGGATTGTGGAAGGTGCGGGTTCGAGTCCCGCCTGAGGCAAGTCGATTTTTTTCAGTGCATTTTTCTAGTATTACTGGATCATGTTATTCTATTAAATAAAATAATAATAATGGCTGGTTATATTCCTCGGTCTTCTGTATAACCTGCCGCAGCTTATGTATGTGGTATATGGTACTAAAGCCTTTTCGGAATCCGGCTTGTTCGGGAGGCTGGAAGTCGTCAAACCTGCGTGCGAGACGGTTCGTTATAACTCTCGAAAACAGCTCGTAAACATGACTCAGAAGCGTGATGGGTCTAAAGTTCTTCAAGTAAATATTGTTTAGTGTTTTCAGTAAATATTGTTTAATGTTTCCATTACGTAGGGCGACGGGTAAAGTCATTGCGCAATGTCTAGAGGACCATGTATTTCTGGTACATGGCATCCCTCAAACCGTAATGTCCGACAGCGGTTCGCAATTTGTTAGTCGTGAGATTAGAGCTTAATATGAGAGGTATAATATTCCACAGGTCCACTTAGGACCTGTGTACTGTCCTCATGTGAATACGGTGGAGCGTTATAATCGTACAGTGATCACAGCGGTTGCGTCATTCGTGGAGAACAATCATAGAACGTGGGACGTCAATATACACAAAATACAGTTCGCAATGAATACGTCAGTGAATGAAGCGACTTCGTACACTCCGTTCATGCTCGTTCACGGTAGGGAGGCCGTTGCGGATGGCAATATTTATGGTGAATTCACGGACATCGAAGAGTTAGTCGTGCAGCCTCGGGAGGCATGAAAATGAAAAAATGAAAATGAAAAAGCTCTTTATTTAAATGGACTTTGCTAAGTACTTTTAAATCGTCAAAACCCTACCACCATTTCGGGACGAATAATTATTAATATGCTGAGATGGAGAAGAAATGGCGAAAGAAACTCCACAGCTTACAATTTCGTAATGATTTCAAAACATCAATACAAGTCAATAAATAATTATCAATATAATTTAAGTTACATTTTAACATGCGTAAAGTTTGGGTAGTTATTACTCCCACGCATTTGGATTATTTATCTTGTGAAAAGCTTTTCTATATACATAATTTAATTAATCATATTATTGAACTAAGCAATTTAAATTTTGATACCCACCACCATTTTATGTTATTGTTAGTTAGGTACTTACAGATATTCCTTTCAATATAAGTGGTAAGCATACATTTAAGATCCTCCGGTTAACAATACAATGTGTGGTATACATAAAAAAACAATTATTACATATTATTATTGCATGTGTCATACAATTGTCCATCTAAAGATAACAACTAATTATAAGACCTACGTTTACATCAATCAAGAAAACATGAGATGACCAGGCCCCGTTGGCGGCACCTGTTCACAGGCATGACGCAAGAATCAGCCATCGCTTCGCTCAACCATATTTTAGGGAACGTAACGACCCGACGCAAGACGACACCGCCACAAGACCTTTTTAGTGAGAATGACATACACATGCTTCTTGATTATTAACTAAAACAAATTGAAACTAAAGTTATGCTTCCGAGTCAACTATAAGACACATTATAGATTATATGCATAATTAATAAACATATTTAAAATGCATGGACCTCGAGCAAATTCACCCCCATGCGTTAGAATCATTTATGTAATCAGACACCTTATAGTATGCTTTAGTATACAGTTTATTTTTAATCGCAGTTTTGAATTTATTAATAGGTAGGCTTCGAATATTATTTGGGAGTTTGTTATAGAAGCGTATACATTGTCCCATAAAAGAATTGCTTATTCTGTGGAGACGAGTAGCATGTACCACAAGATTATGTTTGTTCCTCGTATTAACATTATGAATGTCACACTTTTCAGAAAAATTTGTTATGTTTTTTCGTACGTACATTAAATTTTCAAATATATATTGTGATGCCACTGTTAGAATATTTATTTCTTTGAACTTTTCCCTAAGTGAAACCCGAGGACCTAATTGGTAAATAGCTCGTACTGCTCGTTTTTGCAAAACAAATATGGTGTTAATATCCGCAGCATTACCCCAGAGAAGAATTCCATAAGACATAATACTATGGAAATAACTAAAGTACACAATTCTGGCTGTGTCTACATCGGTAAGTCGTCTGATAGTTTTAACTGCATATGCAGCTGAACTTAACTTACCAGATATTCTCTCAATGTGTGGACCCCATTGCAATTTAGCATCCAACACTATGCCCAAGAAAATAGTAGATTCAACAGGTTCCAATCCAATCCCATTTATTTGTACCATTGTTTCAACCCGTTTGACATTGGGTGTGCAAAACTTAATTAGTTTGGTTTTATTTTCATTTAATAGTAAATTGTTAATGTTAAACCAATCTACTACTTTAGATAGTGCATTGTTTACTTCGTCATAATTAGTCATTTGTCTATTTATTTTAAAAATCAGAGATGTATCATCTGCAAACAACACTATGTCATGACTGTCCTTTATACAGTAAGGTAGATCATTAATATATATTAAAAATAGAAAAGGACCAAGGATTGAACCCTGCGGAACCCCTATTGTGACCGCAGCTCCAGAAGATCTTTGACCATGTATATCGACCCTTTGTATTCTATTAGTCAAGTAAGAAGTCAAAAGGTTGAGAGCTTTATTCCCAACGCCATAGTGATGTAATTTCCTGACAAGAGTATCATGATTTACACAGTCGAAAGCCTTGGATAAATCACAAAATACTCCCAAAGCATCCTGTGAATTCTCCCAGGCTGAATATATATTTTTTAGTAATTCAACTCCTGCATCTGTGGTTGAACGGCCCTTCGTAAAACCGAATTGGTTTTTATGTAATAAACTATATTTTTGAAAGTGAACGAGGAGTTGATTAAGCATTACCTTTTCAAAGATTTTACTTAGCGTTGGTAATATAGATATCGGTCGAAAATTCGTGGGGTCAGAAGTATCTCCAGACTTAAATAAAGGTATTACTTTGCTATGTTTCATCAAGTCAGGAAACACACCCGAAGCTATACAGCTATTAAACACGATGGCCAAGTAAGGGGCAATTACGTGTATTATAGATGAAATAGTATTTACAGAAAGTCCCCAGAGGTCCATAGTTTTTTTAACATCAATAGTTTTAAATGTATTTACGATATCTCTGGAGTTAACCGTTGAGAATTCAAAACTAACATCGCATTCAGAAACACTTTCCTTAAGAATCATTTCAGCTGATATCGAAGATGAATCAAGCGTTTTAGTTGTCATGAAAGGAATATCTGTAAAAAATCTTTCAAATTCGGATGCAATTTTTAACTCATCTTTGATATCTACATTATTTACATTCAAGACGAAATCACGTGCGCGTGCTCGAGCTCTACCAGTTTCACTATTAATAATATTCCACGTTTCTTTAATTTTATTCTGAGATCTAGTTATCTTATTTTTTAAATAAATAGATTTTGCAGTGGAACAAGCTCGTTTAAAGATTTTTGAGTAATTTTTAACATAATTGATGAATGCGGGGTTAAAATTACAGGATTTTTCACCATATAGTTCATACAATTTGTTCCGACTTTTGTAAATGCCAGCGGTGGCCCACTCACTAAAAGATAGACGGTCACTGATTGTTACTGTTTTAGTTTTGAAGTGTGTATTAAATTCATTGCTAATAAGATTAAAAAGAGCATTATATAGGTACTCAGTACAGTCATGATAAGGTAACTGTGGCAGTTTCTGACTCAAATTTAATTTAAACTTTTCTAGTCTGCTTACACTCGTGGGAATAAAATTGATTTTAGTTTTCTGAGGGGCAGCTTTTTTCCTAGAAAATGAAATTAATTGACCGCAGTGATCAGAATGTAGTAAATTAATTATAGATTTCTGATTAGGCTTCATATTAGAAAAAATATTATCAATGCCTGTAGCACTTGTGGCAGTAATTCTTGTAGGTTCGTAGAAACAATTGTGTAAATCATAAGACTTAAATAAGTTTAAAAAGTTGTTGGTTAATGAATTCTTCTCTAAAATATTAATGTTAAAATCTCCACAGATAAGAATTGTTTTATGGCTACCACTAATTTTAAGTAAAGCATCCTCCATAATGTTTTGGAAATTCTCGTAAGCCGCACATGGAGGTTTGTACACACTCATAACAATGAAATGCTCAAATTCGATACATGCAATTTCCGTAACTCGCTCAACAGATAGGCTCACAAGGTCAATTCTTTCTTTGGACTTTATATTTTTCTTAGTTATTATTAAAGAGCCGCCATGATTCAAGTTTGATCTGCAGAACGAGCTGACAACCTGGTGATTATTAAAGTTGAACATTAGTTGATGATTTTTCAGCCAATGTTCAGTAATACATAAAATGTCAATGTTGTTACAATTCATAAATAATTCCAGTTCTAAGTCTTTACCCAACAATCCTTGAATATTTTGATGGACCAGGTTAATACCTTTACAACTTATAGTTTTCTGATTAATTACATAATCATCATTTGTAAATTGAGGTGAGTGTCCAGTATAACTAACAATAGAAGATGTAGCAATTTGGTTGCCAGAGAGTGTCTCTTTTGTCTTAAGTTTTAATTTAAATGCATTGGTTCACATTCCAAATGGTCACCACATGTCAAATTATTTTCCTGCCCAATAAAGACAGTATAATTATTAGCCAAAGAATTGGCTATGTTTGAAATAAAATATGATAGCGAGGTTGCTATCTGTTTTTTGGTAATAAACGACAGATAATAATTATCTTTGGTCAAATAAAATTTCCTAATGAATACATTAGTGGCATATCTAAGTAATCTAGGTCATCTCAAGGACGTCTTCGCTAACGTAAAAACATCCCTTCGCAAGGCCCATGAGCATAACGTTCACTACTATAATAAAAAACGGCGTGGTATATCCTATAACGTGGGGGATAAAATTTGGAAACGAACTTACAAACAAAGTGTTGCAAACCGGTATTTTTCAGCAAAGTTAGCTCCTAAGTATGAGCTGTGCAAAACAATTAGAAAATTCTCTCCTTTGGTATATGAACTTGAAGACGAGAATGGCAAGTTCATAGGCAAGTGACATATTAAAGATTTTAAAATTGTAGATGTTGCATCAGATGTGTGAAGTCAGCAGTTTAGCCGTATCACTAAGTTACATGTTTATGTTTTTTAGGGCTCCGTACCTCAAAAGGAAAAAACGGAACCCTTATAGGATCACTTTGTTGTCCGTCTGTCTGTCAAGACCCTTTATCTCGGGAACGAGCGGAGGTATCGAGATGAAATTAAAACCATATACTTATTGTAACGGACAGAGTTCAGAGTGGAGAAACAACAACCAGTAAGTTTGGTCTCGACTGTTGGATGAGCGTTTTAATATTGAGAAAGCAAAATGGACGACGACAAACTTTATACTTTCTTACAAGATTGTGTCACAATAAACTATTTTATATATAATAATACAAAGTAATTGATTAAATAAATATTATATAATTATTGGTTACATTTATTTATGGATATATAAAATATTATAGTTATTAGTAGGCAAAATAATTATATTTCATGAACCGAAAGTAAGAACTGTATAACACAATTAAAGTTTAGCTATATTTTAGATGTTTTAAATTAATCTACAGTTATTATAATTAGTATTTCACAAATTAATTAATAAGTGAAGTGAAGAAGGTGACAATGATTATTTATTAAGTTAGATATAGAATTAGCGCGCTACAGGAAGCGGTACTTGTGTTGTGGAGTTCCACGAATTACAAATTTCCTGTGAGTGGTTGTTATTTCTTCAGTAGTAAAATTGTATTTATGAAATGGCAACACTGTAATATAGTTTCGTTATCTATGATAAGTTTTCGTTATCTGTGGTCGGCTCTGACAGACACAGTTCGAGCAGAGGCTTTAGACAACATGCATTTCGACAATCGCTCTCGCTATCGCTAAATCAAAAAATGTATGGGATTGACATAAGCAATCGAAAAGTGACGTCATCAAAATAATCGAGTCGAAAATTGCTAGCCAAATGTCATTTTTCATTTCTATTGAACCGAAACGCAAGCAATAGAAGGCATCGCTCGCTAACTTCCCATACAATGCGTAGCCAACATGCAGCTTTGAGACTCGAAACCGACAAACTAGCGATTCGACCGATCGCTTGGCTTTCGATCGCCGAGACCCTGTCGAAAACGCTTGTAAAACACGATATTGCGTAAAATATCAGCAAAAAAATTAGTTTTTATTATTTCATACGCTACGTAGGCGTAATATAGTGTTATTAAAGTTTGTAGAGGTGCATTCTGGGATATACTTTTATGGAAGGAAGGACAGAAAGTCAAAGCAATAGCCCCTAACACAGCTGGAGGATACAGTGGAAAAGATAAAGAAATTTAAGTGGAAATGGACGGAGCCCATACTTAGAAATAACATACAGAAGTGGACAAGAGATGTTACTGAATGGGGGACCCATTCAGGTATCAATGTAAGAGGAAAATGGGCAGACAGAAGAGGAGATGGTCAGATGACATTAAGAGGGTAGCAGAGCCTTTGTGGTTACGGTTGGCCAAGAACAGATTAGATTAGTACCTATGGAAAAGGCTGGATGAGGCCTATGTGTCAGGACACACCGAAAAATAAAAACAATAATCAAAATATTGTTAATACTGTAATAAATTTTTATAATGTAAACCATTTTCGGTAATAAATGTGTTTGAAATTAAATAGTTGTATTTTTTAGTAAGTATACATTATTTGTACACAGTGATTGTATATTAAAGTTTATATGTAATAGTTATTCTCATGACCGTGTCATGCTGGCAGAGTAGAATAGCACCACCAACCCTATATCTTTCAATAGGCGTTGTAGAAGGAAGCTAATGGATCAGATAAGGGGTATTGATCACCTTATATTAGTTTTTGTTCTTAGTTTCTTAACAGATTATAAATAACGGAAGCTGTGATTAAAAACTATCATTTTGATATATAACACATATTTGTGAGTGAAGTGCCAGTGTTAATAACTTAAAATATAATTTTGTGCTAAATGACTAGACGACAACAAATCAACTAGCCTATTTTTTACATTGAACTCGTACAGTAATCTGTATCATAATTTTATCAATCCAATAACAAACACCTTGGCCCAGTGGGAACGCGTCGAGAATACTGCTACCTAACGCTTTAGAATCCCCGGTTCGAACCCGTAGCTTTTTGTTAATTTTTTATAAATTTATCATTCTTTAAAATCATTTTTTTTGTTTTTATTATTATTAAATATAATTTTAATATCAAAGTATCAAAGTTTTATCAATAAAATGGGGCTGTTGCCAAGGAAACATCAACATGGACGACAGTGTAAAATGTATAAGGTGCAAAAAGCTATTTCACCTTGATTGCTTGCAGCTGGGTGAGGATAATTATGACTCCAATATTCGCTCTCAATCTGAGTGGATATGTCCATTATGTAAGACCAGCGGAAAGAAGAACGTAAAAACCGATAGCACACCTGTACGTGGCGATACGACTCCAAACACAAGCGCGAACAACACAACCCGCTCTAGTAAAAGACCGGCGTTGTCTTCACCTATTGCCGGAGCCAGTATACCTTTAACTCATGACGATGTGAGGCAGATAGTTCGATCGGAATTTACGGATATGCTGGATTTAATGAAAAGTACCATTTGTAAAGAATTCAAATCTATACGTGAAGATATTTCGGACGTGAAAACATCTATGAGTTTTATGAATAGTCAATTCGAGGATGTCATGAAAGAAATAAGTTTGACTTCGGAAGCTGTAAAAGCACTTAAGTCAGAGAATGAAACAATGCGAAACACGATAGCGAACTTAACGAATAGACTGAATCAGCAGGAACAGCATTCGAGAGCAAGCAATGTCGAATTACAAGGAGTTCCAGAAAGAAGGAATGAGAATCTGCTTATTATAGCAAGTGAACTGGGAAGGACAATTGGCTTTCAAGTTAAGAGTGAGCAAATTGCACAATGCACGAGGATTGCTAAAATGGACAGAAATAGTGTACGCCCTCGATCGATAATTATTCAGTTCAGTACGCCATTGATCAGAGATCATTTTCTCGCAGCTTCACTGAAATACAATAAATCAAATCCCGAAGACAAGTTGAATTCCACACACCTAGGAGTCCCCGGAGAAAAAAAACCCATTTACATCATGGAGCACCTGTCCCCTACTAACAAACAACTACATGCTGCTGCACGAGTTAAAGCGAAAGAGATAGGATATAAATATGTTTGGGTCAGAAGTGGCCGAGTTTTTATGAGAAAGGATGATGCTTCGGAATACAAGCATATAAAAGATGTTGAAGCATTGGATAAATTATTGTAGACTGTTTTTCTTTCTTTTTTTATTTTATACATTATAATGCATGTGTTGGATTATTTTTGTTTTTAAATTCAATCATTTACAATTATATTACCAAAATATACGAGGGTTACGGACTAAGACACATGATTTTTATACCCAGATTAGTTGTAATTACTTTGATGTAGTCATTCTAACCGAAACTTGGTTGAACTGTTCTATTAATAGTAGTGAGCTGTTTGACGAAAGGTACGTAGTATACAGGAGAGACCGAAGTAACTCAGACTTTAATCAAAAGAAAGATGGGGGAGGGGTATTAATCGCGATATCAAAAAACATTAAATCTAAACGTATCAGACACTGGGAAAGCCAGTGTGAAGATCTCTGGGTTCTAATAGACATTCCATACGCTGGGTCCATTCGACAAATAGCTCTCTGCGCTGTTTATTTGCCACCGCCAGTTAATCGTTCAATACTGGATCACTTTTTTGATAATTGTAATTCCATTTTTGAAAAGTCATGCAATCATTGTTGTATTATTGGTGATTTTAACTTAGGTAACATAAATTGGAACTTGTTGAGCGAGTCTTCTAATGAGCATTCGGTAACTGGGATAGGTAATTTGTTAACAGAGTTTTTAACAGTAAACAGTCTTAAACAATGCAATAGTGTTTTTAATGTATCAGTTAGGATTTTGGACTTGGTCATCACTAATCTGCAGTCCTGTCAGGTTAAACCATCTAGCACCACCTTGAGTACCATTGATCGATTACACCCTCCCCTTGATATTGACATAGGCGTGGAGTATGATGACAGATTGCCATATAACCATGAAAATATTGTAAAAAAATTCTATAAAGCTGATTACGATCTTATTCGTGCGCAATTAAGTAGTTATAGCTGGGAAACTTTATTTGATGGGATTAATAATGTAAACGACATGTTACAAATTTTTTATAGTAATATTAGAATCTTAATTGATAAATATGTGCCTCAAAAGAAAAATAATAACACTCTTAAGTATCCTCTTTGGTTCACTCCAAATTTAATAAGAATAATTAAAGAAAAGAACAGAATTAGACGAAAATTTATAAAATATGGAAACCCGTTAGATGAATTTGAATTTAAATTGCTGGCAAGGCGCTGTAAAAAAATAGTCACTGAATGTTATAAACAATACATGGTTAGATTGGAAAATCAGATTGCGAATAACCCAAAATTGTTTTGGTCGTACATTAAATCAAAACGTGGTGGTTCTAGTTCATACCCTACTTCAATGTCGAATGGATTAGTCACAACCTCTGAGGGGGAGCAAATATGTCAACTTTTTTCATCATATTTTTCATCAGTTTATGATAATGACACGAAAGACACCGCTTCGACGTCATCGGACTACATAGTCAATTCTCAACTATTCCAGTATCTAGAACACTACAGTCAACAGCTTAGAAACCTAGATATTGACGAGGATAAAGTTTTGAAAAAACTCAAAAGTATGGACAGTTCTAAAGGAGCAGGACCTGATGGTATTCCACCCATTTTTATAATCTCATGTGCGTCTGCCTTGGCGAAACCTTTGTCAATAATTTTTAAGGCGTCTCTACGCACTGGTGTATTCCCGGATGAATGGAAGACTGAATTCCTATCTATAAGTCTGAAGATGAAAATTTGATAAAAAATTATAGACCAATCTCAATTTTGTCATCCTTTGCCAAGGTTTTCGAATCACTAGTTTGCCCGTATATACAGGATCATTTTAAGCCACATCTTAACCCACTACAGCATGGGTTTGTTCATGGTAGATCTACTAGTACTAACTTGACGGATTTCGTAGAGACTTTGTCAGAAGCACTAGACTCCAACAAACAGGTGGATGTAATATATACAGATCTGAGTAAAGCTTTTGACCGAGTTCCTCATTGTACATTACTTCAGAAACTGTCTGCATATGGTATAAGTGGTATTTTGTTAGATTGGATAGCTTCTTATCTCATTAACAGGAAATTCTATGTTGTAGTTAATGGGTTTAAGTCTAATATGGAAAATATTAATTCTGGTGTCCCTCAAGGATCTCATTTGGGTCCAATATTATTCATTATTTTCATCAATGACGTAACAAGTTGTCTCAGGTTTTCAAAAAAGTATTTATACGCGGACGATTTGAAGTTTTGTAGAGTGGTGGAGTCGACAACAGACTGTGTTAATTTACAGACTGATATTGATGAATTAATTCGTTGGTGTGAGCTGAATGATATGAACCTAAATGCGGGAAAGTGTTACTATGTAAAATACTCCCGTAAAAAAATTGTTATCAATTGGACATACCGTATAGGAAGCTCTTGTATTGAAGAGGTAGACCAAATTAAAGATTTAGGGATTACCTTTGACAAAAAACTAACTTTTGTACCACACATGGATAACATAATAAATCGGTCCTCAAGAATGTTAGGTTTTATCATCAGAAATATCAAAGGTTTTCGCAAAAATAACGTAAAAATATTATTATATAATAGTCTGGTGCGGAGTGTTCTTGAATATTGTAGTATAATTTGGAGACCCCATTTCGCAACTCACACACTACGGTTGGAGCGTGTTCAAAAAAGATTTCTGTGGCATCTGGCGTTTGCCAATGGTATATCAAAGAAAGAATGGTGCCTCTCGTATGCTAAACGTCTAAAATACTTTTCAATCATGTCTTTGGAGAACCGCAGAAAATTAAATGATGTCTGCTTTACTTGGAAAATTTTAAATAACAGGATCGATTGCCCCCAATTGCTTGCTAAGTTTAACCTTCGTGCTCCCTCCAGATATCCTCGTAGCAGTATTACTCCGCTAAGTCCTCCTCTTCGCAAGACTGTTTTAGGCGCCAACTCCCCGATACCAAGGTTTTGTAGAGTGGTCAATGAATATTCCGACTTCATCGATGTTCATTTTGACTCGCTGAATAAGATCCGCAAATCTGTTGGGAATTTTTTTGATGGAAAATAATGTTAACGTACATTCTAGCTAGATTGTAAGCTATTGATGATTTTTTTTTTCTCTTTGGTACTGTTGAGTTTACCTTGTTTAACTGTTTTTGGTGCAAGTTGTACTTGCCTATAATTGTTTGTTACATTATGTTTTAGTTTTCGTGTACAAGTACTTTTTGCATGTATTGATGTAATCAAATGTTGGCAAGTCTAATAAATAAATAAATAAATAAATATATGCTGTCCACCAATCTGCATTGAGCAAGTGTGGTGAACTACTGCCTAAACTTTCTTAGATAACAAGGAGAGGCCTGTGTCCAGTGAGTGTAATTAAAAAGGCAGATGAATTGTTTGCTTAGGTTACCATTTAAAAATACATTATCTTAATTTGTTGTGGGCTGCCTGTAACAATGAGCGTATCTCATGCACCAAAAACATATTTGAGACTAAAAACTATAGTGTGTGTGAGGATTGAGGGCCACTTTGTCATATTCTCTTAAAAATGTAACACATCCACACACCCATGGGTGTATGACTAATGCCTAAACCTTCTCAGATAACAAGGAGAGGCCTGTGTCCAGTGAGTGTAATTAAAAAGGCTATGTTATGATGATGAATTGTTTGCTTAGGTTATCATTTAAAAATACATTATCTTAATCTGTTGTGGGCTGCCCGTAACAATGAGCGTAATCTGTGAAACTAATAGAAAGCTTTAATAAAATGCCGGATTGATTTATTGTTTGGAGATAGATTTAGATATTCCACATTTTGAGCACTGGTGACAAAAGAAATGCCTATGGAACTTGACAACAATTTCACATTATTTTACAATCAAAACTATTTGTGCTTGTGAAAGTTTTCATGTTAGGGATTTATTTGTATGAAAAAGGAGATCATTCACCCCCTAAAAGAACAGACCTAAGGTATTTGTATGTATGTACATACAACTATTTGTTGATGTTTTTGTATGAACATTGTGAATGCATGGTGTATAGCGTGAATCTATGGCTTCTGTATGTAGATTTTTTGATTCGATAGTAAAAATTGTTTCAGAATGGATTTTGTGCAGTGAAACTGGTGTTATATTGATGCACAAACATCCATGATGACGAGCTGTTAAGAAGAACCATTAAATAAAAGATAATGTTAATTTATTTAATTTTATGTAACTTTTAATTTTGAGCAACAGGAAACATTAATTAGATTTTCTGTTCCTCATTATTCAAAGTTTTATTCCTCCAGGATTGAAGATTCCTAGTTTTGATAAAATAAAACAATTACATTAATCTTTATTTATTTTTTACATAAAGCTAACATGGTCAGCAAAGTTACTCGATTTTTCATTTAAGTCTATAAATCCAACAATGTCATCCTTGCTTGTTGTATATGTCAGTTTCCAGGGCCATTTCAAAGAGTAATACTGTTTACATATTTTTTTCCTGACCTAGTATTTCACCTGATGGAACTGTAGGTGTTACAGTAACTGATAGGTAATTTGTCAATTGGTTTGCTTATGATCATCTGAAAAATAAAATAAGCATTTTAACTTTAGGTTGAATATTACAGGATTTATTTTCCTCATAATTTATATACTAATTCTACAATAATTCACAGAAAATTGATTAAACCTTTTTATCTAGAGAGAAAGAAAGATAATCACTCAGAAATTCTGTATAACTAGACATTAATTTAATGCTGTCGTGGTGGAGTGGTTAATTTAGATTGCTTACAGATTGCTTAGATTAATTAGGTAATGGCTTAGAATATTGGGTAACTTGATAAACCTGATAGAAAGTGCTGTGTGGGGCTTTCTGATTCAAGATATAGGTACATACTGATTTAAACTGCGATCAAGACCACATACAGAATGAAATAATCATAATTATTTCCTGTCTTTTGAGAAATCTCATAAAATATTAAAAACACATAATACTAATACCAGAAACTTCTAGACAGGCTATCTTATGGGGTTTTCGCTCATAAGGTGCATAAGAATGATCATGACACTTTCTCGAGTAACTCTTATCACAGAATTGATCTGAAAATGAAATAAAAATATATCATTAAGAGAAGTAGTCATCAAAGTCATCTTGGCTTAACTTTTGCAATGTACAAATTTAATTAAATTTGTAACTACACATGCAAAATAATGGTTAATAAGAATATATGTATTATTAGATAGATAAATGTTAATAAAATATTACCTATTTCTGTGGGAACAGTTGATGGTATTCCTCAGTATTCAACAGTACATGGTAAAATATCTCGAGTTTCAAAAATAGAGATGGACAAGCACCAATATTGAATTTATCTCCATGACAATTTTTTTCTAAAAATGTTTATATAGGGCACACGTAGGTAGATGCATGTTTTATGGTTTTTTCACTAGGAACTATAACCTAGGTATGTCTTTTCATAGAAAATAGAAATGATTCTATGAAATTGATGAAACTTTTATAGGTCCTGTTGTAAATTACTTCATTCGGTCGGTACGCAACACTTGCGATACATTATCGAAAACCACCGATGGCAATGTAGATTCAAAGTGGCAGAAATTAATTGACGATTGACGAAAACTCTTCGTGAAATAAATTATATTAGGTTATGTAATTTTGTCATTTTAAATTTTTGACATTTCTTCTCTCGCTAACTATAGACAAAAGTTTGGAGTTATCGATACGACGCCTCGACTAAGCGATCGCTACGTTACTGTCACTTTGGCTACCAAACGATAATCGCTATCGCTGAAGCGTTAGCGATTAGACAAACCGACTCGCTTGTAAGCGTGAGCATGTTGTCTAAAGCCTCAGGAACGTGGCGCGAGCAAGTCGAGTGCAGATAATAGTTTTCGTTATCTGTGGTCGGCTAAGTCAGGCACAGTTCGAGCGGGAACGTGGCATGAACAAGTCGAGTGTGCGGGTAGGACGGACGAACGGAGAGTTGCAGTGTGACACGGATGAAGGATAATGGTAAGTCCTGATGGCCTAGTTAAGAGATAGTAAAAGCTCATGAAGTATGGTCTTTCTAGTGCGTGATATATACAATGTTCTCGGTGGTCTAATGCGTAGAACGGGAATAGCCGAGAGGGAGTAGTGAATTCGTACGCGCGGTTGACGTAGTGGACGCACTACGTGTCGTTAGGATAGGATAAGGCGATGTTGACGCCGGCGTGGCGGACGCGCTACGTTGTTGGACGTTTGGGACCACGTGAAGTGGTTGGAGGTTTGGGACCACGCGAAGTGGTTGGAGGCTTGGGACCACGTGAAGTTGTTGGAGGTTTGGGACCACGAGAAGTGGTTGGAGGTTTGGGACCACGAGAAGTGGTTGGAGTTGGGGACCACATCTTGTCAGTGACTAACGCCGCTGACAAGTTGGGGGCTGTCCCCAGTAGTGTTTAACCTCTCGGATTTCCGTTCGAAGCATAGGCCGGGTTTTAGGCGCGTTCCATCTATCTATACTATATTATTTCCTGACCGCCAAAATATAATCCATTAGTACTTATGTCGTGAATCATTACGCGCATCATCGGTTCATATAAAATCGTCACGACATAAAATGGTGGAGGTGCTGGGATCATTTAAGCATAACAGGGCTTGAATAGAAGAATCCCGGCAAGTTGTACTGGATTATATATTGGCGGTCGTGCAGAAATTTTGAAATACCCACTAAGCTTTATGGTGCCCACATTGTGCAAATAAGCGCCTTGATTTGATACCCTTCACCTATTTTTTTTTTTTGGAAGGTAAGTTTACAACAATATTGCAAGAAATATTTAATTTTGATGAAATTCGTTAAGTGTTTCTTAAGCTGTATTGCTTTGAAATAAAACTAATAAATATATCGAGTACCTACATTTACCTTATGAATGTTTTATTGCCCTAAACCTACAAGCGAAGCAATAAAAATCTAATAACGACACCGCCTTGTTTTATTTCCGTATTTCCGTCCTTCCTTTTATATCGTGTTTTTTTTGCGTTTAATTTCTACATTTATTACGTTTGTAATTTTTTTTTTACTAAATTTATTACGTTTGTACCCGTTTTTATGTAATTATTTAAGGTTCTCGGCTTTTATGTGGTTTAAACGTTTTGACGTTGTGATGTCTAACTATATATGTGGGTAGTTGTGGAATAGACAATAAAGGTATACGCCGTAATGGCGGTGACGGCTCGGTTGAGTCAGTCGTGTTCCGACCGCCGGACCGAGCGGACGTTTGCCACCACAGTATACAGTGAATCATAGAGTGACTTAGTGTTATAGCACAACCCTCTCCGGACACTCCGGAGGACACCACAAATGGCGACGAGGATAAAAAATGAGTGAAATACTTGCACACAAAAAGTGAAATAAATTAAAAATTTGTTTCGTAATACCTACAATGTTACCTGGAATCATCAGAAAAGTTGAAATTTATACTGTCGTATTTTAGTTAGCATAAAAATCTCAATTTTACAAAAGAAGATGGAATAAGTGTAGATGAAACTCGCCTGCATTTGTAAATGAAACAACTATTACGATTTAAATTTGCATGTAAGTAATTAGTTCCACGTGGTTAATCTAAGAGAACATTCCATGCCTACCTATAGTATTATATTATCCTTGGTGATCGATTATAATTTCAATGGTGACCTACTTAGAGGGAAATAACTAAATTTGGACAATATGATTTTTCTTTTAAAGGCGTCATATTCTCATGTAGCCTGTAACATCCGTTCATACTGATAACGAAAGGTAACCAAGACGTAGTCGCAATCGCATTAATATATATACATATTAAACAGTTCTATTGTTGGTGGCCAGTTATTTTTCAAACTCAGATGCAATATTTAAATCATCTTTGATATTTACATTATTTACATTTAAATTGAAATCACGAACGCGTCTGGGAGCTCTACCAGTTTCGCTATTAATAATATTCCACGTTTCCTTAATTTTATTTTGAGCTCTGGTTATTTTATTTTTCAAATAAATGGACTTAGCAGTGGCACAGGCTCGTCTAAAAGTAATAGAGTAATTTTTTACATAATTAATAAACGTGGGGTTAAAATTGTACGATTTTTCACCGTACAATTCATATAATTTGTTTCGGCTTTTATATATACCAGCAGTGGCCCACTCACTGAAGGATGGGCGGTTGCCGATTGTTATTGTTTTTGTTGTAAAGTTTTTACTGAATTCCTCACTAATAAGTTTGAACAAAGCAGTATATAAGTTCTCAGTACAGTTCTGAAAAGGCATCCATGGTAGTTTCTGAATCAAATTATTTTTAAACTTTTCTAGTCTACTAATAGTCACAGGAACAAAATTAACCTTGGTTCTTTGAGAGGTAGGTTTTTTCCTATAAAATGACATTAACTGACCGCAATGATCAGAGTGTAACAAATTAATTATGGATTTCTGATTAGGCTTAATGTTAGAAAAAATGTTGTCAATGCAGGTAGCACTTGTGGCAGTAATTCTCGTGGGCTCGTTAAAACAATTATGTAAGTCATAGGACTTAAATAAATTTAAAAAGTTACTCGTCAAGGCACTTTTTTCTAAAATATTAATATTAAAATCACCACAGATAACAATTGTTTTATGACTACCACTGATTTTAAAAAGGGCATCCTCCATAATTTTTTGGAATGACTCATAGGGCGCACATGAAGGTTTGTATACACTCATAACAATGAAATGCTCAAACTCGATACATGCTATTTCCGTAACTCGCTCAACAGACAAGCTCACAAGGTCAATTCTTTCTTTGGATTTAATATTATTCCTAGTTACAATTAAAGAACCACCATGCCTCAAGTTTGTCCTGCTGAATGAGCTAACAACCTGGTGATTATTAAAATTGAACATAAGCTGATGACTTTTCAACCAGTGTTCAGTGATACAAAAAATATCAATGTTTTTACAATTCATAAATAATTCTAATTCTTTACCTGAAATATCTAATTCTAATTCTTTACCTGAAATCCCTTGAATATTTTGATGCACCAAGTTAATATTATTACATTTTACAGTCTGTGGATTAATTGCACAAATTGGAGAAATAATATTTGATAAGTTTAAACTACAACTATAGTCAGCACTTGTAGTGCTATTATTGCCAGAGAATGCCTCTTTTGTCTTGTGTTTTAATTTAAAGACATTGGAACACATTCCATGTGGTCATATGTCATTTTACTTTCCTGCACAATAAAGGCAGTGTAATTAGCCAATGAATTGGCTGGAAATAAAATATGACAGCGAAGTTGCTATCTGTTTTTTGTAAAAATTAGAAAGATAGTAATTATCTTTGGTCAAATAAAAATGTCTAATGAATACATTAGTGTCAATAAATTCAAATTTATTATTATAATATGTCATGTTCTGCAATTTTACATTACATTTATGTCTATATTCATTTTCAGTATCTGTCAATGACCTACTGTATGGTAATGCAAATAAAATAATTTTCTTCACATTCAGGTTACATAGGCATTCAAAACATTTTTTCAAACAATTTATATTGGTATTACCCCTTCTTCCTACAAAAACAATTATTGTTGTGCTAGGAACTAGGTACTAGGAAAATATATAAAGTTTATTATGAATTTATGTTCATAATATAGTAGCAAATTGACAACGTCAATTGGTACTAAGAAAATATAAAAAGTTTAATATGAATTTATGTTTATAATATAGTAGCAAATTGACAACGTCAATTGGTGCTAGAAAAATATAATATATGGTATGAATTTATGTACATACATAGTAGTAAATTGACAACGTCATTTGGTACTTAGAAAATATAAAAAGTTTAATATGAATTTATGTTCATAATATAGTAGTAAATTGACATCGTCAGTTGGTACTAGTAGAAAATATACCTATATACATAAAAATATATATTTAGTAGTAAACCGGGTGTGTCGGTTGGTACTAGCAAAGTCAATTATAGTCTTCAATAGTAGTAAACTGACAACGTCAGTTGGTACTAGTAGAATGTAATATACCTATATTTATTTATTTATTTATTTATAAGGTACAATTACAGACAACAGACAGAAAACAAATATCATTTACAAAATACTTAATTAACACTGCGTGTCTGCGTCCAATTAAAATTGTACACAACACTTATATTAAACATCTATATAACTTTAAAATATAAAACTCTAAAATATGAAATAAAACTATCTAACATACTTTCATCAATGAACTTGCATGTGCTCTCTAGGTCTTCTCCCACTCATTTCTACCCTAATTGTAAGCCATCTCTTATCGATCTGATAATAGTCTCCAACCCTGATATGGCTCCTTCTTATGGCCAAACAGCAGCCCCTTTCTCTCACCACGATCTACTTTACCTCGCTTTTAGAGTGCGACCTCCCAAAACTAAACGTAAGGTACTTCTGCGGCGCAATTTCAAGCATATGGATTTAAACCGCTTGAGAGAAGACGTGAGACGTATTGACTGGTCACGTTTACTCGCTTCCGATAACTTGGACTTCATGGTTGAACAATTTACCGCCGACCTGATCAGTATTTACGATACGCACGCGCCTGTACGCCCAGTTCGTGTCAGGCATGTGCCAGCTCCTTGGCTTACACAACACATTAGGAAAGTGATGGTTTTACGAGACAGAGCTAAAAGGCGTAATAAGGAAAACCCTACTCAAATTCATTTCGAAGCCTACAAAATTTTACGCAATCGCTGTAATAGAATGTGTAGGGATGCTAAGCGCAACTACATCCATGACAAAATTAGCAACCTGAACACCAATCTGACATGGAAATTTCTAAGGACTTTAGGGGTGGGCAAGCCCACGGACTCATTTCAGTGTTCCGTGGATCTTAATACTTTAAATAATCACTTTTCATCACCACCTACAATTCTTAATGTGCATTCTAAATCAGTATCCCTTTCCTATCTTGCAAGTCTTGCCCCTCCTGCCTGCTCTCCTTTTTCTTTTAGTCCTGTTACCGAGGACGCTGTAGCGAAGAGTATCAGAGGTATTAGTACCAAAGCCGTTGGAGATGATGGCCTCAGCCTTGAAATGGTTCTTCCCGTGCTGGATGACATTATCTCAATTGTCACCCACATCTTAAACTTCTCTTTGATGAATAATGTATATCCGACATCGTGGAAGAAAGCCAATGTTATCCCTTTGCCTAAATCCTCGAATCCTTCGTCCTTAACAGATTATCGCCCCATCTCCATTTTGCCTCTCCTATCCAAGGTCCTTGAGTCCGTCGCACACCAACAATTATATTCCTTCTTCGCGTCCAACTCCTTATTATGTCCTCTCCAATCTGGCTTTCGGCCATCTCATAGTACGGTTGGTGCGCTGCTGAATGTGACTGAGGATATCCGTCTAGCGATGGATAATACCAAACTGACAGTTATCTGTCAGTAGATGGTTATTGGGAATTCTGTCCCACCTCCATTCGCTCGGGCTCACGCCCTCACTCACTTCGGTTGTACAGAAATCCCAATAACCATTTTGTATGCTAGAAATCTCCTGAAGATCATGCAACAAACACATTCTAAATTGGTGTGGAGAGTGGAGTCTGTGCTAAGATCATGCACTGAACAGACTCCTAACAGGTGTTGGCTGAGAGAACCATGGTAAGTATCCCTCTGCGAGCCCATGGTAAGATCACGCACCAACACCTTCTAAACTGTTCAGCTGGAAGCACCGTAGTTAACTCCCTGCGAGCCCGTGGTAAGATCACGCACTGAACAGACTCCTAACAGGTGTTGGCTGAGAGAACCATGGTAAGTATCCCTCTGCGAGTCCATGGTAAGATCACGCACCAACACCTTCTAAACTGTTCAGCTGGAAGCACCGTAGTTAACTCCCTGCGAGCCCGTGGTAAGATCACGCACTGAACAGACTCCTAACAGGTGTTGGCTGAGAGAACCATGGTAAGTATCCCTCTGCGAGCCCATGGTAAGATCACGCACCAACACCTTCTAAACTGTTCGGCTGGAAGCACCGTAGTTAACTCCCTGCGAGCCCGTGGTAAGATCACGCACCGAACAGACTCCTAAACTGTTCAGCTGGAAGCACCGTAGTAACTCCCTGCGAGCCCATGGTAAGATCACGCACTGAACAGACTCCTAAACTGTTCGGCTGGAAGCACTGTGTTAGAGTAACTCCCTGCGAGCCCGTGGTAAGATCACGCACCGAACAGACTCCTAACAGGTGTTGGCTGAGAGAACCATGGTAAGTATCCCTCTGCGAGTCCATGGTAAGATCACGCACCAACACCTTCTAAACTGTTCGGCTGGAAGCACCGTAGTTAACTCCCTGCGAGCCCGTGGTAAGATCACGCACCGAACAGACTCCTAAACTGTTCAGCTGGAAGCACCGTAGTAACTCCCTGCGAGCCCATGGTAAGATCACGCACTGAACAGACTCCTAAACTGTTCGGCTGGAAGCACTGTGTTAGAGTAACTCCCTGCGAGCCCGTGGTAAGATCACGCACCGAACAGACTCCTAACAGGTGTTGGCTGAGAGAACCATGGTAAGTATCCCTCTGCGAGTCCATGGTAAGATCACGCACCAACACCTTCTAAACTGTTCGGCTGGAAGCACCGTAGTTAACTCCCTGCGAGCCCGTGGTAAGATCACGCACCGAACAGACTCCTAACAGGTGTTGGCTGAGAGAACCATGGTAAGTATCCCTCTGCGAGTCCATGGTAAGATCACGCACCAACACCTTCTAAACTGTTCGGCTGGAAGCACCGTAGTTAACTCCCTGCGAGCCCGTGGTAAGATCACGCACCGAACAGACTCCTAAACTGTTCAGCTGGAAGCACCGTAGTAACTCCCTGCGAGCCCATGGTAAGATCACGCACTGAACAGACTCCTAAACTGTTCGGCTGGAAGCACTGTGTTAGAGTAACTCCCTGCGAGCCCGTGGTAAGATCACGCACCGAACAGACTCCTAACAGGTGTTGGCTGAGAGAACCATGGTAAGTATCCCTCTGCGAGTCCATGGTAAGATCACGCACCAACACCTTCTGAACTGTTCGGCTGGAAGCACCGTAGTTAACTTCCTGCGAGCCCGTGGTAAGATCACGCACCGAACAGACTCCTAACAGGTGTTGGCTGAGAGAACCATGGTAAGTATCCCTCTGCGAGTCCATGGTAAGATCACGCACCAACACCTTCTAAACTGTTCGGCTGGAAGCACCGTAGTTAACTCCCTGCGAGCCCGTGGTAAGATCACGCACCGAACAGACTCCTAAACTGTTCAGCTGGAAGCACCGTAGTAACTCCCTGCGAGCCCATGGTAAGATCACGCACTGAACAGACTCCTAAACTGTTCGGCTGGAAGCACTGTGTTAGAGTAACTCCCTGCGAGCCCGTGGTAAGATCACGCACCGAACAGACTCCTAACTACCTAATGAATCAAAACTTTACTAGCTCTCTGAATCTCTCTGTCTCTTTATCTATCGCTCTAGACGACACTACATACTAACTACTTATACTTACTTTGTTACCTTTGTTTTGGTAAAACCAACCATTATTACCTCTTACGTACCATAAGCTATCATATACAAGTAAGTAGATAAACTTGTATGTGATTGCTTATTACCTTCAATACCTCGAGTACATTAAGCTACCACATACACATAAGTAATTATGTATGTGATTGCTTATTACCAAATCGTCATACTATATCTAAGGGAGTGGGGAATATGGGAACCATTTTTAATAAAATTTTATACATGATAAAATTCTACGTTTTCTGAACATCGCTGTTGTCTTGCAATAGGCAGTAACCCACCCTCGGCTCTGAAAAAAAATATATAACATCAATTTAAAACTTTTGTTCACACGATTATGTATATAGCAACAAAATGCTTTTTGTGACAGTGGAATACTTACAAATTATGTAAAGCAAACTCTTTGTTGTTATAATCACCAACACATGACTCCATTATCGAGCATGTATCCTAAAAATAAAATAAAACAAATTAATTTATTTCTTTAACTAGTAAAAAAGAAATAGATAATATATGTCTTTTTCATAGTCATAATTATGAACTTAAATATATATAGTATTCGGGGCTATATGAGATAGCAATAAGGCTAAAAAAATATTTTTAAAAATTATTTGTATTTTCTAAGCTTTTAAAAATTATTTGTATCGACTAACAGACACCTTCCTTTTTTCGACCTCAATCGAAAGAAATTTTGAAAATATAATTACTTATAGGATTTTTAAATTTAAGAGAATATTCTTTCAATGACTCATTTTAATGTGTCTGTATCATCGTCCTCACAAATTTATTTCTTATACCTTAAACTCATATTTTTCGAGAAAATTTAAAAATAAATATTTTAAAATCTCTTTAAGAACCGATTGAGGCCGAATAAAGGCTGTTGTTTGTTAATCGAATTTTTAGTCAAACTTTTTCTAAGTCCCTTGTCCCAGCATAGTATCCCGAAGGCTACCCTTGAAAATTTTAAATTTACAAAATTTTGCATTACTATTAGGTACGTAGGTAGTTAATTAATTTAAGGTAATATGATAAAACTATTTCAATATTATAAAATATATTACTACCACGTGGTGCATTTACGAAATATATTATATTATCAATGAATATTATACTATATTGATGAAAAAATTAAATTTACAAAATTTTGCATTACTTATAATTAGGTAGTTAGCTTATTTCAGATAATAAGATATATACTATTTAATCAAAACATTATATTACTACCACGTGGTGCATTTACGAAATATTAGCAATGAATAGTATACTATATTGATCAAAAAATGTACTATTCTGGTTTTGAATTTATAAAAAATAGTTTAAAATAATAAAAAAAAATACAGAACAAATATTTTAAGAGTTTTTCCTAAAAAAAAAAGAAGAAAAAGAAGCAGAAAAAAATATTTGCACTTACCTTGTGTTAATACATTTCACAATTTTCTTCGATTATTATTACTAACATTTGAAATTAATTTATTTTAAAATAGAAAACGTTAATTATTAATACACTGAGAAAGCACGTGGTTGATAGCTAGTTAGCGATTTCGACGCCGTCCCAAATGCAATGGACGAGAACGTGGGAACTGTAAGTCGAGCTTCGCTTGCGCTCCCCCCGAGTCCCCTACGTTACAAAGTCTGAGAGCTTAGGAATATTTTGTCAACGCAGTAAGACATATCAAGAAGTAAAATTATAATAATATATGAATATTAGTATTTATGTTTAGTTTTCATATACGAAATGCTCATAAGTAACAAGGAAAAATTCTGATATTAAATATATGAAATTAAAAATTCTATTCTAATTTTACCTTTGTTTTCAGTCATAAATTTATATTTTTCTATCACAAATAAGAGCATCTCGTCTTTTTTTTTTGGGTTTCTTAATTATTTTCTATTGTTATATGGATTTTAATAAGAAGTACCTAATCATTTATAAGAATATTTCTACTCGCACAATTACCTTAAAAGCTGGCTCTCAAACTATAATAGTGATGTTAAAAAATATATAGATACATTTTACTGTTTTCGATGGTCTTTCGATTCTAAGTAAATCGTTTGGCCGGAAGCACGGTACTCGATATTTCAATACATTAGGGTTTAAGTTAACGCAATGTTTTCCTATAAGTAGGTACAACAGAATAAATATTGGTGCGACATTCCTCCTGCGGTACTTAGTTTGTTTTTTTTGTTTCAAATTATTAACTTTTAACTACTAATATTTATTTACAATATACGATAATAATTGGTGCTCTATAGCTGGTGCCTAATTATTAGTGTTATAATTAAATTACTATAATGTTGGATATATTGTTCAACGATAGAGCAGAGTCCTCTCATATTATTCGAATTTAAAAGAGCCCTTCCTTCAAAAATCTGTAACTTTGCGATACCATAAATACATTTATTATTATTATATATTTATTAATACCTAATAAAATAAGTAAAAACAAAATACCGAGGGATCATTTATAATATCCACAAAACTGAAATAACATGTCTTGAAAGTTTACTGAGTACCTACATTATATTGAAAAAGAATTTAGATAGCCAAGTGAAAACAAAGGAAAATCAATAACTATTTCTAAAAACATTAAGTAAAACAATAAATGTCAGAATCGGATCGATAGTTTAGTATACTAATCGGTTAATAAATTAACTCGTTGTTTGTTTCTATTGGAACGTCCTTATGCAAGAAAAAGCAAGCATAGCGATTTCGCAATTAGCGGCAGCAGCTAAAATTACAATGTAGTAGAAATAATAAAATGTTATTTATAATATGATGTATTGTAAAATGACTTATGTGCAGCTGTCGATTTCAAAGAAATAATTATTTTATTTCAATTGCAGCAAAGTTGAGATTCAGAATTAATGAGTCATTCTGTGGTATAATAGTAATAAGTTAATACTGTTAAACTCCTAGAGACTTTATTCTCTATACAATAAGAGTCACAAAATGTTCAAATTTTCATAAGAAAAATATTATTTTATATTTTAAATAATTTATGAATTGATGACATCAACATTTTTGCTACATAAAAACACCGACAATAGAGGAAATTTCATTATTTTCACAATTCACTTCGGTGGTTCACCATAATTCTGACACCATCATAGTGCCCATCAGTACCCGCCAGTGCTCACCAGTCACCATCAGTTTTTATCAGTGCTGTATTTCATCAAAGATAATCTGACTAAAATGTGCGTAAGTACCTTTAGATTTTTTTGTACTAATTTACTTTATTTTCCACAGATGGATCGACAACACAAGTGTTCGTTATGGAACAGTCTTATGAAAAAACTGTTTCATAACGAACACTTGTGTTGTCGAGGATAGCACTTATTGTCTACATTATAGATGGTTATGAAATTAAAAAATGTTGTTTAGGTATTTGTGTTTCAGTGTTTTAACTGTAAGCGATACTTATAGATAAATTATTTTAACAGGTCTGACTCCGAGTTTGAATCCTCTGTGTTCGAGGCGCCCGCAAAGAAGAGCACAACCAAGTCCTCTTCCACCACTAAGAAAAGGAAATCGGTTGCTGCCAAGAGTGTCAAGCCACGCATTCGTCGGACATCGACGGAATCGACGTCATACGAGACTGTCTCCTCTCAGAGGTACATATTCATAAATTATACCATAGTTACACACCTACTATCTCATTACATAGTTATTATATACTGAAGTCCTATACCACGTTATTTTTAGATATTAATAATATTAACCTATCGGTGGCACCGGTTTACCAATGTTTACTTTCCGCCTAAGTAAAAATACTTTTACTTGTTTCTTAAAATATTACATATCCTAAAATAGTATCTGTAACTAATAGTATGTAACTATTTACGCTAACATAATGTAATGAACTTATTTTTTTACAGAGTAAACAAGAAACCACGCACTGACTTGTTTCACATATTGCGGTCAGAGGAGGTCGTTAGCAACCAACCCAAGCAGCGTGAAGTGTTCACGTCAAGCTTCTCCAGCCGGGTCTCAACGGGCACCTCTCGTCGGACTGCAGTGACGGCTGGAGACTATGTTATAGACCTCAAGGTCTATAATAAACACGACTATTTGACTAAACCGACTGATGTCAGATACAAGACCGCGTTAGTATCCGTCAAGCTACAGAGCGACGACCAGTCACTTTCGTGGGAAGCTGTTCAAGGCTTCTTGAGCCAAGCCTGGAAGGACTTCGAACACTCTGAGCCCACACACTACTCAGATAAAGTTAATTTTAAATAATTAAGCTTATGTCAATTAAAGGTTTCATAATTATATCTTTATTTTTTTTTATATTAGTAGGTTAGTAGGTATTATAAAAACACCAATACTTTTACTTAGGTTACTGATAATATACCTAATATTGAAGTATTTTGTGATATTAATTAAATAACATGCCTTTCTGTACGACGTGTAACATATCTGTACAGAGTAAATCATGGGTAGGTCATTTGAGAAGTAATTTGCACAAGCAAAATAACCACTCAATAAAACACAGCGATGGTGTGGAAATCATAACATCCGCTTTTCGCAATCGCATATTAACTTATAAAATAGTAGCAATCAATGATTACCAACTAATGTCTGTTGATAGATTTTTTGATGAAATACGTAACAAAATAAAGTCACTCTTAGATGAATTTCTTATTAAACACATATGTGTGAAAGTCAATTTTGAACTATTTGCAACATTTCTGCAATTTAAAAATAACTCACAATCAATAAAATCTTTTGGTTCGAAAAATAAACTTTTATACTTTAATTACAACTTCGAAAGTTTTTATTTTGAGATAGTTAATTATCTAAAAAAACGTATCGAAGAATTTGAGCACCGTGACAGCGGCTGGGCATTTTTAAACAATTCGCACGTTGAGGTCAATCTAAATAAATACCAACCACTCGGAGGTTCTAGCTTTATTGAATTGCCTAAATCAATTCAACTCAAAAAGGCATGTTTAAATATCAATAATAAAGATCAATACTGTTTTTTATGGTGTGTGTCAGCTGCTCTCTATCCAGCTAAAAAACACCCAGAAAGAGTTACATCTTATCCAAATATTTTTAAACTGTTTGATATTTCTGGAATGCGTTTTCCTGTCACTTTTCGCGACATACAGACCTTCGAAAATAATAATTCGAATATTAAGTTTATAATATACGGTTTAAAAAATAATAAAACTATAATAGGTCCACTGTATAAATCAGACTTTAATAAAAAAGACCAACAAAATTATACATATGTTGTTACTCGAAAATGGCAATATTGCACATTATTGTTTAATTAAAGATTGTTCCAGACTTTTTCGAAGCCAGGTTACTTCACATCACAGCAGGTTGTATTTCTGTGATTTATGTCTTATATTTTTCAAAACGCCAGAAGAAGTCGATTGCCATATATGTAGTGGTGTAGTGACTGTACTACCGGAAAAAGGTTCAGTAATTCAATTTAAAAACTTCGATCGTAAACAAAACATGCCTTTTTGTATCTACGCTGATTTCGAATCGATGCTACAAAAATCTGATATTGACTGTACCGCCACTAACAGCAACACGTCTACGTTGCATCAACATATACCGATCGCGTTCGCGTATTATATTGTTTGTTGTGACGATCCGAGTTATAATCGGTACGTATCGTATCGAGGGCCTAATTGCGACCAGCGGTTTGTACGCTGTATATTTGAGGATGTGAAAAAAATCTATGAAATAGTGAGCTCAACCTCTCCCATGATATTTAGTGAGATGGACAAAGCAGATTTTGAGAAATCAACACGTTGTCACATTTGTGGACATTTAGTGTTTTCAGACAAAGTCCGCGACCACTGTCATTTGACAGGACGATACCGTGGAGCCGCACATCCCTATTGTAACTTGCAATATAAACGTCCTTCATTTGTTCCCATATTTTTCCATAATTTGAGTGGATACGATTGCCACTTATTTATTAAAGCATTAGGTGAGGCTAATGGCGATATAAAAATAATCCCAAAAACTAAAGAAAATTACATTTCTTTTACTAAATTTGTACCAGTTGCCAATAAGAAATTTTTTCAGCTCCGTTTTGTCGATTCATTCAAATTTTTGGGTACCAGTTTAAGTCAATTAGCTGAAACTTTAAAGCCAGAAGACTTTAAATATTTAAAAAATCACTTTCCTAATGACCGAAAATTTCAGTTGCTCACTCGCAAGGGTATCTATCCTTACGAATATATGGACTCATGGGAAAGGTATCAAGAAAGATCCCTTCCTCAGAAGGAATGCTTCTATAGTGCACTCAATGGTCACGGAATTTCTGACGAGGATTATCAACATGCTCGTTTGATATGGTCGACATTTAATATTTGTGATTTAGGAAGCTATACAGATTTATATTTGAAAACTGATGTGCTTTTACTAGCCGATATTTTTGAACATTTTAGAAAAACTTGCAAACAACATTATCAATTAGATCCAGCTTTCTACTTAACTGCACCTAGTTTGTCTTTTGACGCGATGTTGTTGAAGACGGGAATACAGCTTGAACTTATTGATGACTTAGCTATATTACGAATGTTACAAAGCGGTATCAGAGGCGGTGTATGCTTATGTTCTCACAGATACGCTAAAGCAAATAACGTATTTTTATCAGATTACGACCAGTCTAAACCTAGTTCTTATATTGCTTATATTGACTGCAATAATTTATATGGACATAGCATGTGTCAGTTTTTACCATTATCTAATTTCAGATTTTTAGAACAACACGAAATTGATAATTTAGAAGTATCTGATATTCCATCAAATTCAGAGTACGGTTTTATTCTTGAAGTCGATTTAGAATATCCCAAACATCTGCATCACTTACATAACGACCTACCGTTCTGTCCCGAAAAATGTATCCCGCCAGGTGGAAAGAATCATAAACTCGTTCCAAATTTATATAACAAATTCAATTATGTTATACATTATATACATTTGAAAACCTGTCTAAAACATGGTTTGATATTAAGGAAAATTCATCGAGTGATCAGTTTTAAACAAAGTCCATACTTAAAACAATACATTGATTTAAATACAGAATTAAGACAGAAAAGTAACTCAAAATTTGAACAAGATTTTTTTAAGCTTTTAAATAATAGTGTGTTTGGAAAAACTTTGGAAAATACTGAGAAACGTGTTAACGTTTACATGGTCAATCAGTGGTCAGATCACAAAAATGTTACCAAAAAAAGGAAGAGCGCACAACAACTTATTGCTCGGCATAATTTTCATAGTTCGACAGTATTTACAGACAATTTAGTTGCAGTGCAATTGAAGCCAGAGCAAGTCATTTTAAACAAACCAATTTATATAGGTTTTACCGTTTTAGAATTATCAAAAAGTCATATGTATGACTTCCACTACTCTGTTATTCAACCTTCTTACAGTACGAACGTACAGATGTGTTACACAGATACTGATAGTTTTGTATATCATATATATACATATAATTTTTATAAAGATATAAAAGAAAAGTTCCTAAAATACTTTGATACAAGTAATTACCAAGAGACAAATAAGTATAACTTACCCATACAAAATAAAAAAATCCCTGGTTTGTTTAAAGACGAAATGGGGGGTAAAATTATTTCTGAATTTGTAGGCCTTCGTTCTAAGCTATATTGCATAAAAACTACAGTTATCACAATAAAAAAAGCAAAGGGAATAAAAAAAAATATTGTATCAAAATTCGATGTAGCGGACTATGAAAAAACACTGTTTAAAGGTGATATTGTTCGTAAAACAAACGTTTTATTCAAATCCATCAAACACGAAATTTTTACGTGTGCTGTGAATAAAATAGCTTTATCTGGTGATGATGATAAGAGATTGATACTGAAAGATAAAGTTTCTACAAGAGCATGGGGACATACTAACATACTAAATTATTAAAAGCCTTTTTCACCATGTGTATCCTCACATTATATTAGATAATAGTTACTTATAGTTAGTAGTATAGTTTTATGTTGATTGTATGTACTCGTATTATTGTCTAAGAAAATTAATGAAAATGTATGTCATAATTGTAGAAAAGAAAATTTTATTTTATAGTTTATAAAAGAAACATTTTATTTTATTATAAATAAACGTATGTAAATATCAATGAATTTATATGACGCTGTTTGTACCTACTTACCTACATATAAATGGAATAAAACTAATAAAACTAAATATGAATTATTATTTTTGTTTTCTTTTTTCAAATGAATAGGTACCCAATATTTGATTTAAATTACGGTAGAGTCTTGTTACATTACTTCAAGTAAGTAGTTCATGCTCAAAAATCATGTCCTAACATGTTCATACAATAATGCAATTTGACCCATATCGTAACATATTGCACTGTCAGCGTTAGGTTTTCACGAAAACACACACCACAACACTTGTTCAATGAATATCTATATAAATGATATATTTTTATTAAATAAATTCATTTTTATTTGAATACAAAACGCGGTCAGTCGCTGTCATTTGACGATATTATGGTAAGTTCGTTTGCACATTTAAGATTGTGATGGATGATAATACATCAATTTTATATGTAGCCATCTAACAAAATATATATTTCGTTTCAGAATACTCCACCGCCGTCCCCAGTTTTGGCTCTACCAGATGACGAACCCCAATATCTGAGGTCAGCATTTTATCAACAAGATGCTCAAGACTTGAATGTATTCCTTGAAGCAACCAGCCACTTTGAACCAGAGAATACACGAACGGAGCCTTTTATTAAGAAGTTGAAAAAACACCGCAAGAAAAGATGTTATCTAAAACATTTCCACAACCAACAACACTCATTTGTTTTAAAAAGTGCACCAAAAAAAGGTAGATATTTAATTAAAATTCAAATTGTGGACTTAGAAGCATCAGTGCCTTGTGACTCTGATGAAGATAACACGATGGTGCGTGCACAATACGTGGTTGAAGACCACGTTGATGGCATTATGGACCAGACTGAGTGTCTCATTAGTAATATCTCCAAAAAGTTATGTGGATATAGTTATAACAGTTTTTAATTGATTATCTGCTATTTACTTTAACATTAAAGCTCTCAATTAGGGTTGATTTATGTGTGATTTATCATATTCACACAGAAACACCTAATGAGATACACTAAAATATGCCATAAGCTTATAGTTCAGCTATGTAAAAATTACTGTATTATGTGTAAATTAAATAAATTTAATGAATTATTATTTTATTGTTTCATTTTCTTAACACTCAATTGGTTATCTAACTTAGGATTTCTCTTTTATAAAAAAAACAAATAAATAAATGTCATCGATATTTATTAAAAAAAGAAAATCATTTTTAAATTACATACATGTGAAATAACTACTTCCAATACAATACAATAGTTAATAATAAAAAAATTAAATACTAATGTTATTATCTACACACCACTTTCTTATACATATAACATTTTTTAAAGCACAGTATTTAAAATGGTGAAAACAATTATATGAAAATATATCTTTACAGTAGAGTTCAGTTAAAGTATTTAAATTAGGAATGCCTGTGTTACTTATATCTAAAACATTTTTATGTTGACATAACTCTTGCACCCACTTAACTTTTTCTTCGCCTTTTACAATGATTTTCTTTGTTTGAAGTAGGGTATAATAAGCTTTCTAAATTCTCTGTAGTCAATATAACCCTCACTCCATCGGTATCCTCTATTTCTTTCTATCCACCAAACATGTTTTCTTTCTTGAAGCGTTAATGTAGAGAATGGATAGGGTGGTTTTATTAAGAATACTTGAGTATGCTCTTCAGTAGCTATAACTAATTCTTTAATAATAAACTCATGTTTTTCATTTTTAAAACCCTGCACGTCCACTATGACTGTATCCTTATTCATGATATTTTTTTTACAATGTTACTTAAGGGTTTGTATTCGAATATGCAATCGTTAAAAATGAGACAATATGCAGCGGTCTGATCCGGTATTTCTTGATCAGTTTCGATTTCAACTCTCACGTCTATAGAACCTTTTAGCATTTCTTGTTGACGGGAACAATCAATAACGAACAAAGGTGCAATGTCTTTGAATTCTTTTAGGCTCAATAAAGGTTCAGGTCTACGTCCATAATAAGACTGTTGAAATCTGACATATTCTTCATATAATAAGCTAAACTTGTCTTCCGCAAAACTAATATTTAAGCTTTCATAAGGAAAATATCTAGAATTTAAATATACTTTTACGTCGCGTACATTGCAATGATCAAATTCAGCCATTGATAATCCAGCTATATTTTTTCTATTAGTTTGAAGTGCAAGAATAACAAATCTTGGTTTTTCTGTTTGTGATGAAGTCTTAATAGACCATGTATGCTTCCGTGTTTTTGGTAACAAAGGATATTCATAAAGATCCCAATTTCTAAATGCTAGAGTTATTGCTCGATCTTTTTCTAAATGCTTCAGTAAATTAATCCTCTCCCGATCAGACACTTTTACATGAGGTACACGCCATACTACTTTATTGATTACAATATCATCCACAATTTCACCCTCATTTAATTTTAAAGCATTGAGGTTGGTGTTACTTCTTAGTAATACCAACTCGTGTTTGCAGTTTATTATAATTTTATTATAATCTTCTGCGAATCCTAAGATTTTGTTTAAAGGTATCGAAGCTGAGAACATACCATCCTTAACATTAGTTATGCCAGTAGTGGACCAACCCCAAACTTTCGCAGACTTAGATTCATTTTCATTTAACGACAAATAAGATTTAATAGTAGCAGTAACACCAACATTTTTAATTTTGTCTATTTCAACTCCATTTAATTCATATCGAATGTCTTGAAATAAAAAAAACCGGCCAAGTGCGAGTCGGACTCGCACACCGAGGGTTCCGCCGTACAAACGTAGCGGTTTACAATTTATGACGTATTAAATCAAATTACTTACTAGATATCGTTCAAACCAATTGCATGGTAATGCGTAATGCACATCATATATTTTTTTTAGTTTTAATAAACTGCTGTATCTTTTGATCGCGTTAACTCAGAAGTTTGATTTTTTCACTGCTTAAAGGGGACAATAGACCTAGGTGTAGTATAAGATGCTGGATTATTATTGTAATGTACCTACGAGGGTAGACCGAGAAATTAAAATAAACAGTGTCAAACCAACATACGTGTGTTTCACTACATGGTGACAGC
This sequence comes from Elophila nymphaeata, assembly GCA_955850985.1. Classification (NCBI taxonomy): domain Eukaryota; kingdom Metazoa; phylum Arthropoda; class Insecta; order Lepidoptera; family Crambidae; genus Elophila; species Elophila nymphaeata. The sequence continues at coordinate 24,494,286 of OY039071.1, read as the reverse complement.
GGTGCTACATTTTAATATTAATTTGCGTAAAATACCAAATATTTAGTACGCGTAATTAATAGTAACATTTGCTATTTAACGTTAATTATGGAACACGCGCGTCCTCCAGCGGAATTAACACTTGAAGGGGGCCCAGCAACTCGATCGGAGTCGTGGCGAAAATGGCGGAAGCTATTCGAAGTGTTTTTGAAAGCGTCTGGAGTGAGCAACGAGGCCAAGGAAGTACAGGCCAGCTTGTTGGTTAACCTCATAGGATCGGCGGGCTACGAAGTATATACCACTTTTACATTTGAGGACGGTGAAAGTGAAGATGACATCAAATGTCTACTGCAGAAATTTGAGGATCATTTTAGCACAAAGCCTAATATTACGGTGCGCCGTTTTAAATTTTTTACAAGAAGTCAAGATGAACGCGAAACAATCGACGAGTATGTTACTGCCTTGCGAATGATGAGTCAACAGTGCGAGTTCGGAGATCTACACGATAGTTTGCTACGTGATAAAATTGTTTGTGGTATCGCTAACAATAGGGTGAGGGATCGTTTACTTCGCACCGACGAGTTGACATTATCAAAGGCGATACAAATTTGTCAAGCTGCGGAGATTTCAAAAGAGGAAGGTCTATATATCGACGGTGGCTCAGAGGAGATGCAAGTGAATGCGATGTCGGCGCGCGGTGGCGACTACAGGTCACGCGGCGGCGCCTCTCGCGCTGGGCAGCGCGCGGGCTGGCGACGCGGACGGCGCGGCGGAGGCGGCTCGGCCGGGCCGGCCGGCACCGACGCGTGCGCCCGCTGCGGTGCGGTGCGCTGTGTCGGCGGGGCCCGCTGCCCGGCTCGTGATGCTTTGTGTTTTGTGTGTGATAAGAAAGGCCATTTTTCAAGGGTGTGCAAGCGCAAGAAATCGATGCGTGATGTGTTAAATTTAAGTGTGGTTTCGACAGAAAGTGACGAAGAAGAAATGTTCTATGTCAACACTATAACTGAGCACAAAAAACTGAGTAAGTCAAAAGTTGAATGGATTGAAATTTTTATATGTAATGGTAAACAAATCCCGATAAAAATAGATACAGGTTCTATGATAAATGTGATTTCTAAAAATGAGTTTTTGCAATTAGGTCTCCCTATTAAAAGGCTTAAACCGGTGAAACGCGTTCATTCTTTTACGGGAAACTCGTTTACCTATAATAGGTATACACGATTTAACTTTTGTTTACAATAATAAAACTTATGTCTTACCGTTTGTGGTTGCCGATATGAACTGTCAAAATATATTAGGATTAAAGGGTTGTTTGGCAATGAAATTGATAAATCATATTGATATGATATGTATTGATAAATATGCAGATTTATTTGAGGGTCTAGGAAAATTACCGGGTCAATATAGTATTAAAATTGATAATAATGTACAACCCGTGATGTGTCCGACTAGAAAAATACCGTTAGGACTTAAAGATAAGTTATTAGCAGAGCTGAATAGAATGGAAGGACTTGGCGTGGTAAGAAAAGTTACACATCCCACGGACTGGGTTAATGCAATAGTGTTGGTAGCTAAAAAAGATGGCAGTATTCGTGTGTGTTTGGACCCCAGACCTTTGAATCGAGCAGTCAGGCGCGCGCAGTTCTCACTGCCCACGGTGGTGGAGCTAGCCGTCAGGTTACGCGGCGCCAGCGTCTTCAGCGTTCTTGACGCACGCTGTGGTTTTTGGATGGTAGAAATTGATGAGGCTAGTGCTGACCTATGTACCTTCAGTACACCATTTGGTAGGTATCAGTTCTTGCGTTTAACTTACGGTATTAGCTGTGCACCTGAAGTTTTTCATGGGAAGCTTAGACAATACTTGGAGGACTTGGAAGGAGTCGAGTCTTTCATAGATGACCTCATAATATGGGGATGCTCAAAGGAAGAGCATGACAAAAGGTTGGAAGCATTATTACAACGTGCACAGTCTATTGGCATTAAGTTTAATCGTGACAAATGCAAATTCGGTGTTTCAGAAATAACTTATTTAGGTCACATATTTGATGCGAACGGTATGAGAGCCGATAACTGTAAAGTGAAAGCAATCTTGGAAATGCCTAATCCAACAGATAGGAAGTCATTAGAGAGGTTTTTAGGAATGGTCAATTATTTATCAAAATTCATTCAAAATTGTTCGGAATATGTCAATGTTCTGAGATGCATGTTAAAAAAAGACGTTGAATGGTTATGGGAGTCACATCACTCGAAAGCAATTGAAACGCTTAAGCTTAAAATAGCAAGTGCGCCTGTCTTAGCTTTGTATTCAACGGAGGAGCCTGTAGTATTGTCTGTGGATGCTAGCAGCGTCGCTTTGGGCGCTGTAATTTTACAAAATGACCGACCGGTTGAATTTGCTTCCTTAACGCTTACAGATACGCAAAGTAGGTATGCCCAAATAGAGAAGGAGATGTTAGCCATAGTATTCGCAGTGGAACGATTTAGGCAATATATATATGGTAGATCGGACGTTATAGTTCACAGTGATCACAAGCCACTGGAAGCTTTGTTTAATAAACCTTTAGCATCGGTGCCTTCTCGGTTACAACGTATGATGATGAGAATACAGGGCTTTGACATTACAGTAAAGTATGTGCCAGGAAAATACATGTATATTGCGGACACATTATCGCGGGCGCCATTGAATGAATCGATGCACGATCGGGTATCTGAAGAAGTAGAAGTACAGACTTGTTTTATGTTAGAAAATATGCCGTTCAGTGTAGCTAAACGAGATTTAATAAAAAATGAAACACAGGTTGATAATGATTGTAAACGACTAATACAGTATATAAAAAATGGGTGGCCAAAAAACCGACGTGATGTAAATGAAAAAGTAATTGTGTTTTGGCCGTATCGTGAACAGTTGCAATATATTGATGGTATGATTTTTAAAGGGGAGTGTGTGTTTATTCCGCGTGGGCTACGACAGGAAATGTTGAGACGGGTACATGAGGGACACTTGGGCATTGAAAGGTGTAAGCGACGTGCTCGTGAGGTAATGTTTTGGCCAGGCCTCAATGGCGATGTTGAGAGCGAGGTGCGGCGGTGTGAGGCGTGCGCCCTACACGCGCCTAGCCCACGTCGCGAACCTCTCATACAACACCAAGTGCCTTGTCTGCCTTGGTATAAACTTGCCTCGGATATATTTGAATACAGAAAAAAAAGGTATATAATCTTAGTAGATTATTTTTCTAATTTTGTAGAGGTCGAAGAGTTGAATGGTATCGGTAGTAAGCAAGTTATACAATTTATAAAATCACAATTCGCACGATATGGCATTCCAGCTGAATTAGTAACAGACAATGGCAAATGACAAATGGTATATACTATTGTTAATCTGGTTGATGTATGTACAATAAAGTCATATTCTATTCTATTCTATTCTAATGGCCCTGCTTACAGTTCAATGGAATTCAAAAAATTTATGCGCGAATGGGAAGTGCATCATATTACTTCTTCACCACACTATCCACAATCGAACGGAAAAAGTGAAAGGACCGTACAAACAGTTAAAATTTTATTGAAAAAATGCATAGATTCCGGTCAGGATTTCAATTTATGTCTATTAAATTATAGGTCTACACCTCGTAATGGTTTAGATTCTCCGGGTCAAATTCTTATGGGGAGGCGACTTCAAACAAAGTTACCTATTACCACACAGTTATTGAATGAACCTGTTGATAATAAACGTAACTATAAGGCACTGATAGCTGAAAGGAGTTCCGTTAAGACAAATTATGATAAGTCGTCGCGGCCTTTAGAACGTGTAACTGTAGGTGACAAAGCGACACTAGTGTGCAACGGTTATAGAAAACGTGTTAAGATTGTAGCGCGGGCTTCGGAACCGCGGTCGTTCATAGTAGAGGATGAACACGGATCAAAATACCGGCGTACGCGTGGTCATCTCGTGAAGCGTACCGAGTCTGGGCCTGAACGCATAGAACAACCACATAGGTTGCGCCCCTGCAGTCTAGATAAGTATAGTATGTTTAAAACACAGGCAGGATCAGGCGCAGTTGTTCGACGTCGGCATAAGAGAGTAACAGAGACAAGAGAAATGTTACATAAGTTAACCCCATCACGCAATACAGAAGGGGAAACCAATTTGGTATATTCTAGTGCAGAAAGTTCGCCTGATGCTGTAGCTAGTGAATGTATACCATCTCGTTCACCGTCACCTCCGAACGTTCCTATAGAACGGTCTAGGGAAAGAACTGCACGAATGCTGACAAATTTCATATTTGGACCTTCTAAAAATCATTAAAGGGAAAAATATTGTAGACTTCATTTTATAAGCTAATTTAATTTTATACATTTCATGTTTCAAGTCATGTTTTTATTTTTATTTATCAGTCTTGCTTTATTGTGTAACATAACTGCCAATTTACCAAATGAAAAATAAACTCTGTTAATGGGTACAAACAAACTAAAATATTTGGTAGGTTGGTATGTTTGTTACTATGAACTGTTGTGTGATCTGAAAGGAATTTGGCACTTGCAATGTATACCTATATTATGAGTATATGTGTTTTTAAGGTAGGTATCTAAATAATATGTTTATGAGTGAAGTTGGATATGTAGTTTATTTTTTTTTGTTTGTTATAAGGGAAAAGATGTAGTATAAGATGCTGGATTATTATTGTAATGTACCTACGAGGGTAGACCGAGAAATTAAAATAAACAGTGTCAAACCAACATACGTGTGTTTCACTACACTAGGTATTTGGTATAAATTTCAATTTGATACCTTTATTCGTTCGTGAGAAATAAGGTAGTAAGTTTCATTTTATTAAAATATTTTTATTATATTATATGGGTATTTCTTATGAAATCTCGAAATTTGGGATATTATTGAATTTTTTTTTTTTTATAAACTTAGATATTTTTTCGCGGAGATCAGAAAAGTTGCTTTTAGAGATCTGTCCAGGGGTATTGGTCTTCCATATTTTTGTATATAACCTATATAAAATGAGGTTTAAAAAAATGAAGAAATGAGGGAATGATTAACGGAGTGAGGGAATGATTTATTATTATATTATAGTAAAAAAACAACATGTACGAATGAAAGAAATTATATATTTTTTATTAATACATATCAAACAATGAAATATCATATTCTAAAGAAAATCAACTCATAACTTCGTACTTATAGAACATAAACAATATTTTGTACTTATAGAAAATGACCAACATAAATATAATATAAACCCAGAAAAAAATAACAAATATACGAGTACTACTCACTATAGAGGTAACAAATGTTTTTAACTTTTCAATACTTATTACTATTTATTTTTAAACTTTGTACTTAGCACTACTCCAAAACTTAAATTAAAACATCTTCATATTTATTTATTAAGCATTAATTATTATTAATATTAACCTAAATAAGTCTTTTCATAGAGTTTTTTGGTCTTTGAGATCAATGAGTTATTCAATCTTAATTTTAACATCGCTTGTAGAGTCATCTAACTCTGTAATAACGTAATTCCCCCTTTTAACTAACTTTGGCGGCTTTATTTTCTGTATCACATCTTCCCATTTATATAATTGCTCATCTTTAATATTAGGCCATCTCCAAAACTTCACACCTTGCTTCATACACCTAACCATCAAACCATCTTCAAAAACAGATAGAACTTCTCCGGGATACTTTGACGTGCCCCATTTTATCAGGACATGATCTCCAATGGTAACATTCTTATCACTGTCGGAGACAACAGTAGATCCCTCATTTTCTAAATCAATTGTATCATTTTCTTTTAACATTTTAGTATGATCTTGAATGCGCGAAGACGACGCTGAAGACAGTTGGTAATTATCCTTCATTATATCCAATTCCATATACTTTTGAGGGGATTTGCTACGCCTCTTAGTAAATCGATTACTGCGCTGTTGTTGAAAATACCCCAAATGATAGTGGGTACAAACTTCTTCGCAATCTATGCATGAAAGTCTTCTGCACTGTAAGGTGTTGTGAAAAAATACGAACTGGCGTATTTTTTGTGTTCCCCGGAAAGTAGGAATAGTCTTGGACTGTTTTATGAGATCATCCATCAGCGAAATATCTGCTGTGGTAACTTCAAACAATAAAATAGAAGGACACCTGGATTGAAGGATAGGTTTCAATGAATTCAGGTCTACGATATCATGGCCTTCTGCCACGACTTTATCAGCTGTCCGTTTCAGGGTTCCACCGACACCGTCAGGCGCTCCCTTACCGTGCCCGGGTTCAGAATAATGCCATGAAAAGTATGTGATTTCTGGATAGAGATCTTTTAGATGGCGACACACCATTTCGAACATAAATTTATTTTTGTATTGATTAACAGGCCCATCACTCAACATATGTAATCGGGAAATAGGTAAATGTTGTGTTTTTATCCACTCAAATATGGGTTTCAAGTGAGCCCAAACAGCCATTGTGTCATGTCTATTGTCACTAGAGAGAGAACAAAAGGATACAGGTTTGATTGCATTATCCTTGCGCAAGTAAAGCACTCCTGTATGCATTGTTATCTGCTTCCTTCCTCCACCAAAGTGGACAGCTTGTATTTCCTCATTATACTTACAGCAATAGTTTTCACTGTAATCTACATGAATTAAAATGTCGTTTATTGTTAATTTTTTCTTTATATGTTGAATGGCCTGATATTGATGTGCTATAGTGCCAATATGTGAAAAAAAAAGTGGTAATGCTGCTTCCAGACTTTGAACAAGCAATTTCAATTTAACCCTATACTCTTTCTTCACGGGTTTACGAACTGTCTTTTTTTTCCCATCCTTTTCAAATGAACTGACTTCATAAATCCATTGTTGATAAGTCACAAACTGATTAGGCATTGGTAAATAGTATTCCAAAGAGCGTTCCTTGCAGGTTGAACATTCCCTGAATAGACATTTTGTGGAATGCACATCGCAGGTTATTGTCGCTAAAATTGAAGTCACGTTACGAAATTTCAATGCTTTGACTTCATGCAATTTAGATATCATCAATTGAATATTGGCATGCTGTATGCATTGACAAGTATTTCGGGTATTCACGTTTTGCCAAGTAACCCAAAAGGATCTGAATCTGCAAAAGGTTGATAAGCTTATCTTATAATTGACCGTGCTTAAAAACTTTTTGTGTAAATTTTGAAGTGTATCATATAAAACACGCTTTTGTTTAGTTTTACTATTTTTTGATTTAAGATAGTCTTTTTTCCCCGGGCACATCCTTGAGTTTTCATCTTTATCCAAAAATTTAATTACATCGTCCTTTACCTTCATCATTTTATCGCTTATTTTTCGAGGCTTTTGTCTTTTGAAAGTATCATGTTTAAAAAAAGGTTTCGATGCATGAAGTAACTTATATTTCTGCAATGATTTCAATTTTAACATTTCGTAATATTTTTTCTTTTTTTCATGTTTCTTTCCAAGATCTTTGTAACTAGTCTCTAGATCTCTTGTTAACGCTTCTCCAAAAAGTAATTTCTTCTTCACACTCTTAGGAACGTTTACATTCTTTAGAAGCGCATCTACTTTAGTTCCAGGCGATTCGGGGTCAGTTTTTTTTGTTTTCATTCTCAAATATCTCTTCTTATACTTTTCGCTTAACTTCACTGCATTCTTCAAATTTTTTTCCAAATTTGCAATCTTTGCATACAAAATAGCTCGTCGCCTTCGCATCTGTCGTCTATTTCGAGCAGCTACATCTTCTCTAATTTGCTGCACAACTGATACTGGACTTGGCGGAGGTGAATCATCAATTATTCTTTGTAAATTTTGGTGTGCTATGGCTTTATTAATCCTATACACTTTACTATTTTCTTTCCATTGTTTTCGCTTTCGTCTAAGTTCTCTAGCATTCATATTAATAACTGGTTTAACTTGACCTTTCTCTTTTTTCTTTAAATATTTTAATCTTTCTTTTTCCCGCAGTTTTTCTAAAGATTCAGTATTATTTTTCATTTTTTCTCGCCTTTTTCTATCATACTCTTTCTTTTTTATTTTTTTTTCTGCATCACTCAACTTCTTTTGTCGTGCCATTTTGCTTCCACATACATGCACCTGTTTTAAATTAAATACCGTGAAATACAAGTTGCAAGAAATAAATAAAAAATCTAAAAAAACCGCAAAATACTGGATAAATCATTCCCTCACACGGCCGTCATTCCCTCACTCCTAAATGCAGTGGGGGAATGACTGTGAGGGAATGACGAATTTTAACTTAAGCTACAACAAAACCGACACATAACCTCAATTTGCTTGTTACATTTCGAATATGTATTTTACTCCCAAAAACGCATAAAACCAACAAATTTTAATGATAGATATTTAAATGCTTAATACATTCATATAACGTGAGGTAATGATCGTCATAAATTTAACTTTTAACAATTTTTCACAAAATATTTTTTTACACGAACTCACCTGCGGTTAAGAAGAAATCGCCATCTTGAATCATTTGAGAGTGTTGCCAGGTACTAAAAACTTAAGGTTGCGTTCCTAAATATCGTTTGACACGTTCAGAAATCGAATATTCGTAATAGGATGAAGGAATGATTTTATTTGGCGGGACATATTTAAAATCGAATTATTGTTTTTATAAATTCGTTGTTGTAAGATGGAAGCTTTTATAGACAATAACAAACATCTATCTAATATATTTGCATAATTTTATTATTACGAATATTGATATATTTCAGATAAAAAGGCATTTTAGTAATATTTTTGAACTAAGGGACAAGGTGAGGGAATGATTTGCACGGTAAAAAAGGAGCCATATCTTTTTTTTCTTTAGAGGAAAGACGTTTTCTTTTTAAACAATAGCGGTATAGACAGCGTACATTCAAATGAAAAAAAGACTTATGTAGTTAATGCATATCACTCGGCACTAATGGCTCGGGAATCAAATTTCGAAATTTGATGAGAATTACCCATATAACTAAAAAAATGTGATTTTCGCAATTTTTCCTATATTTGCATTATATGACAATGCTTCATGCCAAATTTCAAGATTCTGAGTTTACGGGAAGTATCTTGTAGGTTTTGATTCCTTTGCGAGTGTCGGAAATTTGTTGAAAATATCGACATAATCGGCTGTATCTTTTGATTGGCTTGGCTTAGAAGTTTGATATTTTCACAGCTTAAAGGGAAATAGACCTGAGTATTTCATGTGAATTTCAGTTTGATACGTCCACGCGTTCTTGAGATAAAGGGTCTTGACAGACAGACAGACAGACGGACAACAAAGTGATCCTATAAGGGTTCCGTTTTTTCCTTTTGAGGTACGGAACCCTAAAAAGCACTGGATTATTTACAAAATGTACATTTGGTATTTTTGTTTTAGTAGTGCTATCATACACGCTAACCTTGCCCTCAATATACAAAGTGCTGAGGGAGGGTAGTACGTATAAGTCTTGTTGGTTGATAGGTATTCGTATTTCATCGTTCTTGTTGAAACTTGTTACGTATGGTTTATATGAATGATATTCGAAACTTTCAATGCTGTTATCGCATGAAGTTGATTGGGATACGTTTAAAATGTTCATTTTAATAAGCCTACTAGTTTAAGAAATTCCTTGTTAGCTTTTGTCAGTTTTTGCTTTATCTGTGGAGGTCTTTCTTTTTTAACTGCTCTCTTAGAACTGATTTTATTACAAGAGGTAGTACAGTTTTTATTAAAATTTAACATTTTTTCTTAAAATGTAAATACAACTGTACCTCTTCACCTCGTAAATTAATTTGCTTATTTTCAGAGTCTAATAATCTTATATTGACTGCACTTATTGAGGTTTGGTTAACAGGAAAATATATTAAATTCTTGGGTATTTCAATGATTCGATATCCTGGTGGTACGTTCGGCACAAATTCATAAATAATGTGACTTGCTCTTCTATTCACGAACGAACCACTTACAACATCACATTCTATGCGCACGATGGTTGTTGATAAAATGTTTACTGGGTACTGGGACTCGCTACTTATATTAGCCTTTACTGTTTCCGTACCAAAACCCAAAACTTTACCTATTGAATCACTTTTGTTAAAGAAAATGTCTTTCGAACAGAAAATACTTGTCTTCAAAGTATTATTATTACAAGATAATTTCAATGTGGTATTTTTTATATTATTTCTCAAGTAATCACAAATATCTTGAAGTTCATACGATCCTTCAGGTATCTCAATGACTTCATTGTCACCGTAGTAGAACTTGTTATTTCGCTTATCTATATTCGGTATGGAATTGAATGTCGAAAAATATAAAAGTCCACATTCATATTCTCCATCTAATTGTAAGGTTGGTGAATAATATGTTGTTAAGGAAGCTTCTTTTCCGGTTATCGACACAGTGAAAGACATTTTTCTAATGATAAACATTTTACTTTGTTTCCTTATTTAAATTTATGTTCCAGAAATCTTTTAAAAATTTTAAACAAAGATGTCTACAGTTTACTGATCCGAATCTCTGATGTTGTATATAATTGTAGCATATAGGAGTCCCTTTTAAATATTTTAATAGTTCTAATGGTGGTTTCAAGTTACCAAAACTATCAAAATATTCAGCATAATTGAATTTCTTAACGTAGGCTACCCAATGCGTTCCAGAGTTCTCAGAGCTGTCCAAGTTGACTATCGCACACTCTATTTTTCTTGGTTTTAGCGGTAAGGTATCTCTCATAAAAACACCACGGAAATATGGAATGGTCCTTGCATGCTCTAATATATCCAAATTAGTTAACGCTCTTCTGGGCAGCCGACGCATCAGTTTTTTGACGGATTCAAGTATAAACCTGCTCCTTTTTTATGAGGTTTGATATATACCCCTTTTCCAAGAGCGACCGCTTCCATCATTCTATTATGGCGCTCAGATTCCTTAAGATTTTTTTGAGAGGCCGTTTACAGCTTTTGCTATTCCTGCTGCGCCACCCGCTAATGAACCCAAAGCTGACAGTCCAGCAAAAATTGGAATCAAAGGTAATATTCCACCACTTTTAGGAAGAGGAATACAACGTGGTAAACGAACACCTTTTTTATTAGTGAATAATTTTTTCGCAGCTGCATATGCACATTTAATAGCGACATGATTGTTTTTCGATTTTAGTTTCTTTATTTTAGATTGAATTTTTTTCACAATTCCCATAAATGAGCGTACACCACCACCAGCTTTGAGTTTTGCTTTCATTGCATTTTTTACAATCCACGAAGCAATCTTTTCTCCTTTTTTAGCATCTTTAGATTTTAGTCTTCTCTTAGCCATGTTCAAAAGCTCCAAGTCAGCGTTACGTCGAACGTTCAAATCGTTATTGTTATAAGCAATGTCGTGATACATACATGCGTTGTCCAATTGGTTTATTCCTCGATCGCCTCTTAGTAAACGTTTTTTAAGTTTTGTTCCAGGACCACAATATTGATACCCAGGTAAGTGTAATTCAAAAGGTATTTTATTTATTAAACTGTTAATGATGCCGCTTCCTTCCTTCATTGGTACAGGCAAAGTGATTATTATAGATCAATAGCATCTTATATATATATATATATATATATATATATTAGAACACCAATGAATTTTTTTCAACCCAACTATTTTCATTATCTTTGAGACCTAACCATTTCACAAACAGTTTATTTCCTTTTCGTTTTATAACTTTTTCGATCAGGTAAAGGTCTGGATATTTTGTTTTCTGTAATTCATATTCATAAAATGATCCTAAGATTCTTTGTTTATTCTTATCTTCTATTTCATAACTTGGTGGATTGGTTTGTTTCACTTTTAGCACAGAGAATATTTCCGTTGACCAATTAGGTGTATAACCTTTATAAAATTCTCCTTTATATTTACTGATACGAACGTGATCACCAACATGAAATTTAGAGACCCAAATTTTCTTTTGTTTTTGTGCTCTAATAATATTAGATCTAACTAACAACTCATTGAATTTATTTACTTCTTTGGGTTTAAATTTTGTTATACGATGAATTGTGTTGTTATAGCATTGTACAGTGGTTTCCAAATTTTTCTCCAACCATTGATATTGACCACATAGGCTGAATAGTTTATAAAGTTGACATTTTAATGTTCTTATTACTCGTTCTACAATAGACGCTTTCTTCACTGAATATGTAGAATAATGATTTATTTTATACTGGGTCATTAATTGCTTAAACTTTTCATTATAAAACTCTTTCCCTCCATCCGTTTGCAGATTTTTTGGTTTTCTGCATGAATCAGCTAATATGTATTTCATTGCATTCGTTACCTCATTTTTTGCTTTAGATTTTAGAGGATTGACCCATACATATTTCGACAAAGCATCAATGACTACTAATATATATTTATAACCTTTATTGAATTTTGAATACTTTTGGAAGTCTATTAGATCAGCTTGCCATAAATCATCCATCGCTTTTATAATTGTACATCGACGTGGGAAATTTTTTCGCACAGCTTTATGAAGTTCATCAACAATGTTTTGCTTACTCATTTTTGGTTTGTTTTATCTTGTATTAAATTATCTATTTCAGTTTTTGTATAATAATCGACATTCATACGATCTGAAAGACCTTTTTCTATAACGGTTTTGAAACGATCTAAAACAATTTTTTCTAAATTGTTTAAATAATGTTTAACATCACTCGAAACTTTTTTCAATTCTTTTTCCATGTGTTGGATTGATTTATCCAAATATCCTTTATTTACAGCTTCGTCGTCTTTATCTGGAGGTATCAAACCTTTCAATCTTGATGATTTTAAATCGTAGTCTCCTGTTTCTGATTTTACTAAAGAAACGTTGTTAGTATCAAATAATTCAGATAATCGTAAACGCTTATGAACGTGATTACCAAATTTGTCTATATTCATTGCAAAGCCAATGCTCATCAGCTGCTTACTGTAAGTATACTGCTGAATTATTCTTATGTAGTTTCTTTATATTTTTTGTTGATGATACTGGCTTCGTATAGTTCTTCAATTATTGCAATAATTTCATTATCTAAACCAGTATTACCTGCATCTCGCGATGCAAAAAATAATTTAAGACGATCTACTAGCTCGTTTGGGTCATCCCAATAAATTAAATCAGTATTTTTTTTCACTTTTTTCAAGAGTTTCAATCCTTTCCCCAGTGGTAGATTCTCAGTACTTGTACTTGCACTTCTTGAGTATTTAAATAATGGTTTGATAATGTGTGAATATATTTGTATCCTTTGTTGCTATTTATGGTCTTAGTTGAGTCAAAATTACGTCTATGAGCATTCGTGTCAACCAACAATATTTTATAATTTTGTAAATCTTCTTCCGTTATCACATCCATATTCGGTGCTTTTTTAAATAATAATTCTTTTAAGCCAAGGGTTTTGTTTACAACACGATTTCCAATTCGCTAGGTACGATTTCGGTCAAAGACACGTGTTTTACCCAGAAAAAGTTTTCCACGCTCAAGTTTAACACCGTATGGTACATTTTTCTCAATTTCAGATGACCCAGACCATATAGACTGATCTTTTATGCTTGGTGACGATTGAAAAGACTTAAACGACTCTTCGCTTACGTTATGATCTACAAAAGGTGAGACAGTAAGAGTTTTGTTCGATTGGTGAGTACGAGCATCATCCAAGTTTTCCTCATCACTAAGAGGTCTTTCAGAGTCTTCGTTGGATAAATACGACTCTTCACTCTCACTGTCCTTATTTTTCTTCATTATAGGTTTATAGTCAAATTCTTCTTCTTCAAATTTTTCATCGTTTTTGTTTACTAATTGATTAAGGGGGTTTACTATAGGTTGAAAAATTGTTTCCAGAGCCATGTTGTTAGAATTTTTTACATCTTTTATCATTTTCACCTTCCTTTTTACTGCTGCTGCAGATTTTACAATTTGTTCTTTAAGATTTCTTTCCATGTTTAGAATTCTACTCCTTTCGAAATCACAAATGAAAGTGATAGTTAACAACGTTACAATCACTTATGAATGTTAATCTAATACTATAAATGTATCAAATTTCATTCTGTAGCATCCTTTGTTTCGTTCACAGTCCTTATTTATTACAAGATAACTGTAAGGTTTGGTCCAAACAGCAGAACACATTTCACGGAATTCGGACCACGACATGTCTGAACCTACATGCTCGTCATAGACGTGTTTTAAATTTATATCATCTTGTTCGAATAAAATTATTAGATTAGAATTGTCCCTCACAAGCTGTTTTGGAATTTTAGAATAAGTTTGATTAATATAAAAACAATCAATATTCTTATGACGGCCCATAGCAAAATAATCTCGAATGTTGTTTTGATTTTCACAAGCAACATCATCAAAAATAATAATGGAGTCTATCAAAGCTTCATGAGGACTCAAAATCTCACTATTGTGGTTGTATTTGTAAAATGATGTACCAGGTACTAATTGTAGAACGTCTTCCAGAAATTTATACTTAGGTTGGTACAAAGATTTTGAATACACATACAAATTACGGAAGCGAGGACCGTTTCTATGCAATAACAAACTAATAACTAAATTGGTTTTTCCACAATTTGATGGACCACAAACAAGACAACGAATAGTGTTAGGTAGTAAGTTGCCATGACGTTTGGCTTCATTAGGTAATATTGGACTAAGGCATTCTAATTTTAAAGATTCCTTTTGTTTTACAAATTTAAAAAGTAATTGCATTACTTGCACAAATTGTCTCACCACCAGGGATCTAAGCAATCTCCATGACTGGATAAGTCACAGAGAATTTACCAAAGCAAAAAATCGTATGCACTACCCATCCGAAAGTGCTGTGAGGTGTTTCGGTACAGTAATTAATGAATCAAATGAATACTTAGAAATCAAAGGGCATGAAAAAAATATAACTAAGAACATTAAAGAGTTAGTTATTTCTAAGTATACATTTGATTTTATTGACTGTACCGAGCACAAGTTGATAGTCTTAGATCATTTTGTAGATCTAGTTATTAGATTTGCTATAATGAATTGGTGCAGTATAATTAATAAAATATTAAAGGGCACTGACATATTCCGATTAAGAAATCGTTCTTTACCTTCAACGCAAAAATTGGCTTTGGAAAAATATGATAAAAAGTTAAAAAATAAATCTTTTAATAAATAATCGTTTTCTTTTATTTAATTTCCTTACCTTATAATTTTAATATTTATTATAAAAATTGCCGTATAGATACGGTACAAAAATTCTCATGGCTGAATAAGTTCGAGCCTTAGCCAGCCGATGACAAAAATTAAAAAAAAAGCAAATGTCAAATAACACTAGTGGTACTTAAGTAGACGCTAACTTTTTTTAATACCACAGATGGTCGTCTGATACGTAGTATCTCTTACTAGTCTGTGGTCGCCATATTGCGAAAAATGTCATTGCAGTTTCTGTGTTTGTCGAGTGAAATACGTTGATCGAGTTTCGTGCTCTCCGTACTTATCCTCCTCACATTTATTGCAATTCATCGTGGTGTTTTTACCCTGGTAAAAATGTTCCGCGCGTGTTGTATTGAAGGGTGTGCAAGTAAACGACAGGACGTTAGATTGACCCGGTTTCCAGTGAATGAGAAAAGACTCAAATTGTGGTTAAAGTGTATTAACTCTGACAAACTTACTAGTTTGGGTTCAGAAAAAATCTCAAAGTTATATATTTGCCTTAAACACTTTGAGAAAGAATACATTTCGGAAAAATCGCGTTTATATTCAAATGCTTATCGTAGTTTATTTACTCTTGATATAATATTTCTTTAACCTATACAAAACTTATTACTTATTTTCAACTTATTTACTTTCAGAAAATGAAGTCATAGTAATAATGAATAACCAGCTGAGCATAATTTTTGACTCATCACATTTAATAAAAGGATTGAGAAATAATTTTCTAACAAAAGATATTAAATATGAAGGCAAAACTGCAAAATGGCAGGATATAATTGATGTGTACAAAACTGATTGCCAGCATGCGCAAATGCGTTTAATGCACAAATTAAATGACGAACATGTCATCCCGGAAAAAATAAAAAAAATGAAGGTACATTTTAAAAATACTTGTAATAATTTATGAGCGAAAATATTATTAGCAAATTTTAATTGTTTTTATTTTTCCCTTAGGTGAAGAATTGTGTTCGAGTATTTAGCCAAACTGTGTCTACTGCATTATCATACACAACCCAATTTTGTAAGTATCATTAAGAGTGTATAGCTTGATCCACACACGCCAGTGCAATGCCCAGCTGGCCTATTTGCTAACTTTTATTGACAAATGAAAGTGATGACCACCGAGTGATTACATGTCCATTTTTGTTTTTACATGACACATACCATAATAGCGTGTCGTGTATTATAGCAATGAATTATCTAATTCACTAGGTGATCATCACTTTCGTCTGTCAAAAAAGTTAGCCAATAGGCCTATTAGACATGAACATTCTGTCAGTGGTTGTCAAAAATATCATTGTGTACTTTTTATATTAACTCGTCAAAACATAAGTGACCATTCCGGCTCTAGAGCTTCATAGCGCGAGAGCGCCCGCCCGACACGACCCGGGCACGACCCTGATGTGTGTGGATAAATATAATAGTGTAAAATATTGAAAACATATTTAATTATATATTTTGAGATAAATGGGGCTATTCATTTATTACATAAGACGATTATTGTTAGGTTTTGACCCCCTCCCACCTATAATATAATAAAATAATATAAATAAATAAAATAAAAATAAAATAAAAATAAAAATAGCCTTTATTCTCTGCTGTACATGTTTAAATAACTTAAAATTAACTATTAAAATCAATCACTGACATCGGCACGTGTACAATCAGGCTGTCCTTGGACATAGGCCTCCTCCAAATTGGCCCATTGGTTCCTGTCTGCAGCTACCCTTCGCCACCCCTTGGGTAGGTCATCTTCCCATCTTTTCTGCTGTCTCCCTCTTCTTCGCTTACCATCTCGGGGGTACCACTCCATGATGTCTTTCGTCCACTTGTCTTTCGTCGATCTGATAATATGCCCAGTCCATCTCCACTTTAGTGTTCTAACTTTTCTAGTTACATCTACAACTTTAGTCCTTTTTCTTATGGCAGTGAGTCGAACTCGGTCTTTCAGTTTGACACCTAGCATACTCCTTTCAATTCCTTGCTGGCATACTTTTAACCGATGTGTTGTGTGGTTTGAGTAAGACCATGTTTGGCATCCATAGGTGAGTACTGGTAGTATGCAGGTGTCAAATACTTTCTTTTTGTGTGAGCTAGGTATAGATTTGCTCTTCATTATTTGTTTCAGCGACCAGTACCGTGACCATGTGTTATTAGTTCTACGCTGTAATTCCCTTTGCATTTGTAGTTTGGTTGCTATCACTTGCCCCAAATATATGTATTCATCAACATATTCAATGATTTTATTTCTTACCAATATATCTATTTTGGAACAATTGGTCATGACCTTAGTCTTTGTCAGGTTCATGGTCAACCCTGCTTTCTCACTTGCCTCGGCCAGTTGCATCAGCATATGTTGAAGCACTGCTGGACACTCCGCAAACAATACAAGATCATCAGCAAACCTTAGATGGTGTAATTTACGACCATTGATGCTTATTCCCAGTTCTTCCCAATCTAGGTTCCTGAATATTTCTTCCAAAACAGCAGAAAAGAGTGTAGGAGATAAAGGGTCCCCCTGTCTTACTCCCTTCTCTATTCTGAACTCTTCCCCAATTTTTTCTAATTGGACCTTCGATGTACTTTTTCCATATATTTGAGAGATGATTCTTATATACTTGTTGTTAACCCCCTGTTTGTGGAGCGATCTATATGTGAAATTGTGGTCTAAGGAGTCAAATGCCTTACTATAATCAACAAAAGCCAAGTAGTATGATTTACTGTATTCGTTGTATTTCTCCATTACTTGTTTCACTACGTATATATGGTCTATAGTGGAATAGTCTCTACGGAAACCAGCTTGCTCTCTGGGTTGCTGTTGATCAAGGCATTTTGTTAGTCTTCCAAGTAAAATTTTTGAGAAGATTTTATAAATATTCGACATTAGACTAATAGGTCTGTAGTTGTCTATTTGGTTTCTGTCTCCTTTTTTGTGAATGAGGATTATTGTTGACTTTGTCCATTGTTTAGGAATCTCCTCTTTTTGTAGGATTTCGTTAAATAGGTAAGTTAGACTTCGTCCTATAATGTCTACAGTCTCTTTTATGATCTCGTTAGTTATCTTGTCGTCTCCTGGAGCTTTGTTAGATTTTTGTGACATTGCAGCTTTTCTTACTTCACTTAGTAGTATGTCTGGTATTTTTTCATCTTCTGTTGAGTAATCTTTGTTATCTGCATCTTTTTCCAAATTGGTTTTACAATATAGGTTTTTGTAGTCATTTGTTGCAAGGGTGCCTATTTCTGATCTATTTCCAGTTATTGTGTCTTTTCCTTGATGGTCTTTTGTTTTCAAATTTGGTAGCCAGGTCTTATGGTCTCTTAATTGTTTCCAGGCCTTCTTTACACCTCCTGTTTTCTCTATCTCATTTCTGATTATATTTAGTTTCTTTTCTTTTTTGTGCTGCCTAATACTTTCTGTGATTTCCTTGCTGATGGTTTCAATTTTCTTTATATTATTTCTTCTGTCGTCTAAAAGGGTTTTCCTAGTTTCTATAAGTCTTCGTGCATTCTCTCCAATTTTGTCTTCCCTTGTTTTATCTCTTATCATTCCTTTGTAGATATTCAGTATAAAGTTCTCCATTTCGTCATATTTTTCTTCAATTGTTTCTTCCGACTGCATATCTGGAACCATTTTTTCCAATTCCGATTTAATCTCGTCAGGCAAACGAGGTACTGCTTGGGGTAGGTTGCGGTTAAAGTGTTTCCTTGATTTTTTTGTGTTGTGTGTTTTTATTGTTCCTCTTACCATCCTATGGTTTGTGCTGAAGTTTAGCCTATTTTTGCGCTCTCCCCCTCGGACCGCGTACGCGATAAGACGTGTCGAAGTTTAATATTTTAAAGTTTTAATTAAAATTATCGAAATTCAAACATTGTCTAAAATTTCAACAAGTACCAGGCGCCTATAACAAGTGAGAAGCTGTACGACACTGCGAGCAAGCTCCGCCTAATCCCGAGCAAGCCACTCATCGCTCACCACCGTACGTACGTCATCTTGATCGTTTGACGTAGTTCACAAGCGGTAGCGACAGCGCTACTATTTTTATAGGGTCTGGCCTATACAATATCAATCAGCTGTACCTTTTCTTTTTTTTCGGTATTTTTACAATTTGACAAGCTCTGCTTTAGTAATGCCTAACTTACCGCGCTCCCCGCCGCTGAACAAATCACTCAGCTTGTCTGAATCAGATGTTGATAAGGTGACTATGTACCCCGTTACCTTGAACGAATCTGTTCACGTCACTCAACGTGAGAACAAGCGACGACGTGTTACCGATGAAGAAACTGGTCCAGAAACGCCCGATCTCCGTATAATCATTAGGGAGGAACTACGAGAAATAATAAGCACTCTTCAAAAGCAACAAAATTCACGTATGGACATGTTGGAAAAACACATTTCGGATATAAAATCACAAAACGACACTACCCATAAAAATAATCTGGACATTGAGAAGTCTATAGAGTTTGTTACACTCAAAGTGGAAGAGGTTCAACATACGATAGATCGCCTCGAAAAGGATCGTAAACAACTTGCTTCTCAAATAACATCCATTGAAGCTAGGTGTGACTCGTTGGACAGATTATCCCGTAAAACTAGTGTTCAAATTAGGAATGTTCCAAAAATGAAACCTGAATCTAAGGAGAAGCTATTTGACATGCTAAGGAAATTGTCGGATACTCTTGGAATAAAAATGGAATCTTCAGACCTACGAGATGTCTACCGTTTACCAAACAAACCAGATCAGCCTAACTCAGCGATAGTTGCTGAATTTTCCTCAACTTTATTTAAAGAAATGTTTTTAAATTCAGCAAAAAAACATAAATTAACAGCAAGTCAGTACAAAACAGAACAACTGAATTCATCTCACTTAGGTCTTGCAGGATCCAAGACCGAAATATATATGTCAGAGCACCTCACCCCTCTTGGGTCCCGACTATATTTTCTTGCACGGGACTTCCGAAAAACTATGGGTTATGAATATTGCTGGACCGCCAACGGAGTTGTCTACTTGAGAAAAAAACAGGGTGATCCATACATATTGGTGAAAAATGAAACTCAACTTCAGCTACTAAGGAACAAGTGACTAGGAAACTACCTAAAATTGTATACATATTTTAAATCTAATGCAAAACAACATAATATTACAAATGAACTTAATTTTCAAAAGGAAATGCTACACTATATACACACAACATACACACACTACAATCAAACATCTATTTTTACCACACACTACCACCTAATAACAGTAGTCCATTATTAATTTGTGTTTTACTTAGCAACTATCGTGGAGTTGAAGTTTCTACTCGTATATTCCATTATACAAATGGAACCTTTTGTTGGGACCAAACTCGTAATTATAATCCATTATGAATAATCGAAATTTATTTGACGAAATCGACAAAGCATGTACTACTTGTTCTAAATTTATTGATGATCCTAAACATCTTGGATTAGATCTAAATAGGTATACTGACGGTATTAAAACTAAACTCAATATATTTTCAATGAATATAAGAAGCGTTAACAAAAATCTTGACAGCTTATTGATATACATAACGAGGTTAAATGTCAATATCCATATTATCGTACTATCTGAGTGTTGGTGTGATGAAAATTCGGTCCCCCCGGTAATTGAAGGGTTCACTCTATATTTTAGCAAAAGAAGCTTTAACCAAAACGATGGTGTTATCATGTATATCCACAATGCGCTTACAGCTTCTGTTCAGGAGGTTGAGATGGTTGAGGCCAATTGCCTTGCAGCTAAAATAGGCAATATGATCATATATGGTATCTACCGTCCCTACGGCTTTAAAAGTCCCACTGCTTTTCTTGACTCCTTGGATACACTATTAACTACTTCTAGATATCGAAATATAGTTCTAACAGGTGATATTAATATTAACACTTTAGATACATATAATAGCACTGTCAGAGATTATCTGGAGATTGTTGGTTGCCATGGACTACAAAATACTATTGATATTACCACACATGGACGTACCTGTCTTGATCATTTTATGTGCAAGTTATCAGGTCCTTTTCAAACTTATGTACTTCTAGCAGACATAACAGACCATTATCCAGTATTTTTATCGGTTTGCACAGCTCTTGCCCAAAATTCAGAAAGTATGACATGTATGACTAGAACGAAAATAAACTATGAATCGTTGGATAAAAGTATACAAACGTATGACTGGGCATCTTTCCTGGCTATTACCGACCCTAACTTAGCTGCAAATACACTAATTGAAACGCTTCAGAATCTTATAGTTCTCAATACTAATACTGTCTCCTTCGCCAAAAGAAGAAGACCACTGAAACCATGGATCACCGTAGGGATTATCAAATGTTTCGAAAAAAGAAACCGCTTGCATCAGTTTGTCAAAAGAATTCCTACCGATATCAACCTAAAAACTATGTATATAAGGTACCGTAACATCTGCAATAAAACGGCTAAATCATTAAAAGAGAACTATTACAGAAAAAGATTTAGTGAAAACCACAAAAATAGCAAACAAACTTGGGAATTGGTGAAGGATTTGTGCAACATTAAAAACCTTCGTACCAAATCAGTGGCATTGCTTAATCTGTTACCCTCTCCAAAAGACTCTCTTGACTCTGTTAACACTTATTTTACATCAATTGGTAGGGAACTTGCTTCAGATATAATGAAAAAACTAAATACCAATGAGCCCCTGATGTTAAAAAATGTCAAAAATACTAGCAATTTACATTCAATATGCATGAACCCTACGGACTATATTGAAATAGATAAAATTATTCTTAATCTCAAAACGAATAGTTCGCCTGGTATAGACTCTATCCCAACTATCATCCTTAAAAATTCACATAAAATATTGTGTACTATGATAGCCCACCTGTGCAACTTAAGTATTTCATCTGGGGTATTCCCAAGTATTTTTAAAAAAGCCGTAGTTGTTCCTGTTTATAAGGGTGGTGATGAAGGAGCAGTGTCGAACTACAGGCCAATTTCTCTACTCAGCACAATTAGTAAAATTATCGAAAAGGTGGTCAATATTCGACTAACAAACTTTTGTGAAAGTAGGAAACTGTTGGCGGATAATCAATATGGGTTCCGTACTGGGCGGAGTACTGAGGATGCTGTGGTTAGACTCTCTGATATAGTTACACAAACACTTGACAAAGGCGAAAAATGTTTAGCCATATTTCTAGACCTTAAGAAAGCGTTTGATACCGTATCCATTCCCCTACTATTGCTCAAGCTAGAAGATCTTGGAATTCGGGGTATTGCGCTTGACTGGTTTCGAGATTATCTAACGAACAGAAACCAAATTGTCAAAGTCGCTGACACGGTCAGTTCAAGTTCATCTCTTACCTACGGCATACCACAGGGTAGCACGCTTGGTCCTACCCTATTCCTTGTCTACGTGAACAACCTTTGCAAACTGAGGATTAATAACGGTAGTACGCTCGCATTTGCTGATGACACTGCACTTATTTTCCGAGGCAAATCATGGCCCCAGGTACACAAATCTGCTGAAAGTGGCCTCAAAAAAGTGTTTAAATGGCTAGATGACAATCTTCTTACTATAAATCTTTCGAAAACAAAATATATATGCTTCAGAACCTCTAGCGCTACAAAACCACCTTCTTCTCTTAATTTAAAAGCTCACTCTTGCGAATTTAACGAAAATAATAGTACCCTTTCTAATTGTGGTTGCCCTTCCTTAATGCAGACAGATACACACAAATACTTAGGTATCATTATGGACAAGAGTATGAACTGGCAACCACAATTAACATCACTTAGTAAAAAAATACGAAGATTATTACATATTTTTAAAAACCTTCGCAATTCTGCAGAACCTACTCTTCTTGTACAAATTTACTTGGCTCTTTGCCAATCTCTTCTCTCGTATTGTATTCCTGTTTGGGGAGGGGCTGCCACATCTCATATCTTAGAGTTAGAAAGAGCACAAAGAGCTATTATTAAAGTAATGCTTCATAAACCTAGGAAATACCCAACAGAAAAACTATATAAAGAAGCAAACTTGCTAACAGTTCGGCAATTATTTATGATGAACGCTATCCTTCGCCACCACAAAACAGTTGACCTTACACAACTACCCCAAAATAAAAGGAGAATTCGTCCATTCGTACCTGTTATTAAATCTACTTTCGCGCGACGACAAACGTTTTATACTGGACCCTATCTATACAGGCATTTTAACGATCTATGCAATATATATAAAATGAATAGAACTACATTAAAATCAACACTAAATAATAAATTAAAAACTCTAAATTATGAAGAAACTGAAAAAATACTACGAGGCTATAAATAAATAATATTAATTTATCCAAATTTTATCACCTGCACACACACACACACGCACGCACACACACACACAACCGCGCGGGCGCGCGCGAGCATTCTGTCTGCAATAAAATGTAAATAAAGAAGTAGACAAAGTAATCGCTTATTCTTAAGAATTGTACCACACAATTAAGCATTAGTAATACCTTTACAGAATTAATATGAGGTAATTGTAAAATAGAATATAATGCAGTAAGTAAAAACATTGTAAGACTACCCACATCCATATTATTTAATATTTTCGTATAGTTCTGTCTTTGTTTTTTATTATACATGTAACATTTTTTTCTTGGGTGGAGGGTTAATAACTTGAGACACAGGAATCTTCCTAGTTCAGGTATTAACCCGCCACAAACTTCAACTGTGCCGATTAATGTATATATGTGATCATGTGTTATTTGATGTTTGTGGTGAAAAATAAAAAAAAATACATTATTATTAATAATTTCAACATTGTTAAATTGATAGGGCATATTGGTCAAAACAAAATCAATGACATTTTTATGTTTACCATCGGGTGAGATCCAGGTCCATTGTCTTCCTGCCTTCTTCTTAAACATGCCATTCATTATTTTGAGGTTATACTCCATTGCAAAGTTGCATAGTCTGATACCATTTTTGTTTCTTTTGCCTGTTGTATATTGACCAATTGTCGTAAACCATTTTTCCAATTGTAACGGGCCTATAATATCCATTAATAATCTTTATAAATTATATTGTAATAACCTAACTATGTAAAACCCCATCTGCCTTTAAAAATTAGCTAAATGGTAATGTTGATTACTTTTGTTCAGTTCGCGCCTAAATGTTTGTCAGCATAATTTTAATGGCTACTATGAATAACTCCTCATTACTACTTTTATCGTTATTTAATATTATATTCTTTTTATAAATTACTAATATTACTAAAATGTTTATTGATACATATTTTACTAGTCCTTGGTTATGTTTAAAGTAAGAAGGAATGCTATTTTAAGTATCTTCTTGAATTCGCGCCAAATGTTAAGACAATATGGCGCCAATCCAGCGGTAGTAGTAGGGAGTGAGGACATTTAAAACGTTTCGTTTAAGCGAAATGTGGTTAGTCTGGTTGAGGTCGTCGGGTCAGAAATAAGTGTAAAGAGGTGTATTGCTGATGTAGTTACAAGTATTGTAGTAAAAAAGTGTCATAATTATGTTCATTTAAATTCCGACACCCGCTATTCTTGAGTTTATAATAAGGGAACGTTACAACTCAGAAGTGGGATCTGAAAAAGAAGACGCCTGCAAAAGAAAAAGTGTAAGTACGAGCAATTTTTTTCTCATTAGCTTTTCTCTTTAAAAATATCGATTAATGTTATTTATGGTTATGATTTATGTAATGTCGAGGATCGCATCTATACGCACGGGATGAGACGCGCGGGAGGAGGCAGCGAGCGGGGCGCCGCCATCGGCGCGGTGGCAGCGCTCTGTGGAGTCACCTTGAGAACCTGACCACGCTCGGACCTCGCTTACGGTCGTCTCCAACCGCAAATTGATCGCGCGCGCACCTAACATTTCATTTGTAAAACGGCAATAAATCAGCCCTATCACAAGTAATACAGTCCACTTTTATTTAACACCCGAAGGAACCTTTACATTGGTCCTTTATGGGTTTGTCGTTTTACATTTTTGAAAGTTTTAACTACCATCGCGCGTAAAAAATTCAAGAGCTCTTCAAGTTGGTCTTCAGCGGCAAGATTTCTTCGAGGGCCTTATTCATCCTCATCGTATGAAGAATCGGCACATCGCAACCAGCTAAGCTCAAGAAAAATATTGATAAGAAGTCGGTTTGCAAGTTGGACTTTGGACCCTACGATTGTTCGAGACCTCATCGTGACATCTTACATCCATAAGTGGACGGTTTGGGTATCTTGTGAGTTCGTTCCAATTTTTTCCCTCTTTTTCCTTCCTTATTTCTATTAAATTCATTGTTAGTAGATCAATTTGAGAGTGCATTTCCATTAAAATTATTTGTAAGGCAGTGTTATTTAAACTACTTGTTTTCCTTTTGGAACTTATTATTCTTATAGTGCTTATAAAATTAGTGGCGATTTTGCTACCGAGTGCACAATATTGTGTTTACGTATCAACAGACTGCACGGCGCTGACGCATCGCACAGCTGTTTCTTTTGTTCTCGCTAGTCCCGTTCAAACGGTTTACTACGCTTGCGCATTCTTTCAACTATTATTAGTTTCGTATCAGATTTATTTAATTAATTATAAAATATTCGTTATAGAATTTTAATTTCAATTTTTAGTTTTTTGGATCTACCTTCAGTATGGCCGATGATAAAAAAGAAAAAGAACGGTTAATTAAAAAACGTAGCGGTCTTAAATCGAAACTTACTATTTTTAATAATTATTTAACTTTGCTTAAAAGCTCTTCTGAACTTAGCCGCGTGCAAATTTTAGATTTAGAAAGCCGTTTCAGTAAATTTGATGCCATATACCCAACTTTTGATAATTTGCAGTCTGACATTGAGATGCTTTCGGAGAATCCTACCGACGAGACTGAGGAGCGCGAGCAGTTTGAAGATCAATACCACTCGCTGGCGGCTGCAGCGCGACATCTGCTCGCGCGCAGCCAGCAGCTCAACCTTCGGGATGGTTCCGTATCGTGCTACGAGGATGTACAGGCGAGTCATTTCAAATCCAATTGCGTTAGATTGCCAAAAATTGACTTACCCGTTTTCCATGGTCACTATCAGGACTGGCTTAAGTACAGGGATACTTTCATTTCTCTCATTCATTCAAGGCAAGATATGGATAATATCAATAAGTTACACTACCTTCATGCTTCGCTAAAGGGCACCGCTTTACAAGTTATTGACAATTTAGATTTCAAGGCCGATAATTACGAAGCTGCTTGGAATTTATTGTGCAATAGGTATAATAATAAAAGACTGCTTGTGAATAACCATGTTCAAGCCTTATTTAATATCGAGCGAATGCAAAAAGAGTCTTGTTCGTCTATTCGTCATCTGATAGATGTAACAAATAAAAATTTGCGTGCCTTATCATCGCTAGGCCAACCCACTGAGCATTGGGATACTTTGGTTATCCATATGATGACAGAAAAATTAGATCCTGTCACTCAAAGGGTATGGGAAGAGTTTAGAAATACATTAAGTGACCCACCTTCTTTAAATACTTTAATTGATTTTATTAGCAACAGAGCAGATTTATTGGAAACATTACAGGAAAAAGGTAAAGTGCACAAAGATATTTACAAACCAAATACAAACTTTCTTATAGACACACAAAGCAATAAAACAAATACTTACAATAATAAAAAATTTAACTTAAATTATCAAAATGTAAAATCAAAATTTAACAATAATATGTACAAAAATAAATCTTTTAAATGCCCTCTTTGCGCTGAAACTCATTTCCTATTTAACTGTGAAACATTCAGATCACTTGCAATTGAAGATAGAATTCAAAAGGCCAAAGAAACAAAGGTGTGTCTTAATTGTCTTCGTCCTGGTCACGTCGAAAATAAATGCAGTCTCGTACCTTGTAGATACTGCAAAAAGTTGCATAATACACTTTTGCATTTACATGAGCCTAGACCAAGTCCTGTGCCCACCATTCCAATTAATAGCGTTGCTAATTTCGCTAATGATTGTAATGACGCTAAACAGCATACTACTCCTCCACATGTATTACTGTCCACAGCGCTCGTGCAAGTGCTCGACGCATGCGGCGCCGTGCACACGGCCCGCGTGTTACTTGACAACGGCAGCACGGCGAATTTCGTTACGGAGTCTTTGTGTGGTAAGCTGGGTCTGTCCCGCCGCGGTGCCAACTCCACGGTGACAGGTATCAATAACCATATTTCTCAAAGTACACAGTCTTGTAGCCTTACGATTATATCAACCAATTTTGATTATAAACTTACTGTTGACTGTCTTATTTTACCGCAAATAACTAAATCTTTGCCTTCTACGTATATCAATATACAACACATTCCTTTGCCTAACGGAATCAGTCTTGCCGATCCTAGTTTTAACATTCCATCGGTCATAGACATTTTATTAGGCGCCGAAGTATTTTGGTCGGTCTTAGGTAATAACCAAATTAACTTAGGTAAAAATCAGCCTAAGTTATACGAAACGAAACTGGGTTGGTTGGTGTCTGGGCATGTTGCCCGTCTTAAGCGCCCTTTCAATGGTTCCGTTTGTCATTTTCTAAACGAAGAACCCAATCCAGACTTAACTCGTTTCTGGGAACTGGACTCGGTAGCAGCAAGGCACATCTTGTCATCTGAAGAACGTGCCTGTGAAGAAAGCTTCCTGTTAACTACCACCAGGAAAAACGACGGCCGCTTCGTTGTAGACATGCCACTGAAGGAAGACCCCTCAGTCTTAGGCGACTCCTATCAACAGGCCAAATGTCGATTTCTTTCTTTAGAGCGTAGATTTTTAAGGGATCCTACCTTTAAAAATATGTATTTTGAATTTATGCTCGAGTATGAGCGCTTAGGTCACATGACCGAAAATAAGGAACCAACTAACTTTAATGAACAAGGCAGTCATAGTTATTTTTTACCTCACCACGGCGTCCTCCGTGAGTCGAGTAGCACTACAAAACTTCGAACGGTATTTGACGCATCAGCCAAAACCACATCGGGGTTTTCTTTAAATAATATTCTGATGGTTGGCCCTACTGTACAGGATGACCTTTATTCCATTTTATTACGCTTTCGACAACACAAATATGTCGTCACGGGTGATGTTGAAAAAATGTATAGGGCGATTGAAGTTAACCCTATTCAACGCCCTCTTCAACAAATAATTTTTCGCTTTGATAGTACCAAACCTTTAAAAACTTACACTCTTAATACAGTAACGTATGGCACAGCTTGTGCCCCATATTTGGCCACAAAGTGTTTAGTAAGTTTGGCAACAAGTGCATCAGATGATGACGTAAAAAAGGCTATTCAAAGGGACTTTTACGTCGACGACTACTTAGGTGGATCTTCTTCCATAGAGGATACTGTGAGAATTTGCAAAGGTATAATTTCTACTTTAGAAACTGCCAAATTCAACCTTAGAAAGTTTAAATCAAATAGTAAAGCAATTTTAGATCAAATCTCCTTGTTTCCGAACCGTCCCTGTAACCGAAATAATCTTTTAAATTTTTCAGATATTGATTTAAATTCGCAGTCTAAGACTCTTGGATTAAATTGGATTTGTGACAGCGATGTTTTGTCATTCTCTATTAATGTTATGATACGTAAAACAGTAACTAAACGACACATACTTTCTGTGATCAGTCAAATTTTTGACCCCTTAGGCTTAGTTGGCCCATGTGTAGTTGAGGCCAAGTTAATTATGCAACGATTATGGATTGATCAATGCACTTGGGATGAAGAAGTATCACAAAACATAAAAGACTCATGGTTAAATTTTGCAAATACTTTACCGTTTCTCAACCAATTAAAAATTCCTCGATGGGTTCTTAGTAATAATGCAATCACACATGAAGTGCACGTCTTTTCGGATGCTTCAGAACGAGCATATGGAGTGTGTGTGTATATTCGTTCGATTGATAGTAGCGGTTTGATTAGTGTACGTCTGCTGACATCAAAAAACAGAGTCGCTCCCATTAAGCCGACAACTATTCCCCGCCTCGAGCTTTGTGGGGCTTTATTGGCATCAAGACTGTGTACTAAAGTATTGATATCTTTATCTATACCCATAACAAAATGTAGATTCTGGTGTGATTCTACCATAGTTTTGGGATGGTTAAAAACTCCAACTAGTGAACTTAAGAGTTTTGTCAGAAACCGTGTTCATGAGATACAAGAAAGCACAGAGGGTCACACGTGGAGTTACGTACCATCGGCGGACAATCCGGCGGATCTTGTTTCCCGTGGGCTGAAGGCCGATCTAATCAGCAGTTCTAGCTTGTGGTGGGAAGGTCCCACTTATTTGTTAAAAGAAGAAACTCATTGGCCTAAAACGCCTAATGCAAGCGTGAAACACGATCTACCCGAATTAGTTGCTTGTTCTGTAGCGCGCGTAGATGAACCTAATGGCTTTGTAGATGTAGTTAGTCGCTTCATTAACAAAAAATCAAATTTCATTTCTTTGCAAAGATCAGTGGCATACTTATTAAGATTTCTTAATAATTGTAAAAATAAAAATAACAAATTAACAGGGCATCTTTCGGTTCAGGAATTACAAAATTCATTAAATTTAATAATTCGCAAGGCTCAATTGGAAATGTTTCCTGATGAGTATGTCATTCTCAAAACAGGTAAAAAATTGTCTAGCAAAAATCGACTCCTTTCATTGTCTCCATTTTTAGACTCGAATGAGATTATACGAGTGGGTGGCAGGCTCGATAATTCTCCCTATAACTATGATGTTAAGCATCCTATCTTGCTATGTAGCAAACATAATTTAACAATAATAATTTTTAATCATTACCATATAAAACATATTCATGCTGGCCCCCAACTCTTATTAGTTCAAATCAGACAAACATTTTGGCCGTTGGGTGGCCGCAATTTAGCTAAAAAATGTGTAAACAAATGTATTCGGTGCTGTAGGTATAAAGCTAAAACTATTCAGCCTATCATGGGTCAGTTACCTACATCACGTACTGAATTAGAATTCCCTTTTTTACATTGTTCTGTGGATTATGCTGGGCCAGTATTGATAGCCGACAGAAAGGGAAGAGGTTGCAAACTTCTTAAGTCATTCTTGGCGATTTTCATTTGCAATTCGGTTAAAGCCTTACATATCGAGCTCGTTACTGCACTATCTAGTGAAGCGTACATAGCCGCTCTTAATCGTTTTGTTTCTCGGCGTGGTAAACCCCAAAGCATCACGTCAGACAATGGCACTAACTTCGTAGGCACTTATAACGAGCTTTCAAGGTTCTTGGTGCAGTCCGATCTTGAAGGTCTTGTAGCTCAGGAGGGCATCGAATTTAAATTTATCCCAGCATATACTCCCCACTTCAACGGCCTAGCTGAGGCAGCCGTTCGCTCCACGAAACATCATCTTAAGCGGTTATTAGATACAACGCACCTTACATATGAGGAAATGGCCACTTGCCTCACTCAAATTGAAGCTATTTTGAATTCTCGGCCTCTAACACAAATGTCATCAGATCCTTCCGACTTGTCTCCTCTTACTCCCGCTCATTTTTTAATTGGACGGTCACTTGTATCCATTCTACATCCACCGATCATGGATCACAACATCGCTCGACTCGACCGATACAAGAAAATCGAGCATATAAAGCAACATTTTTGGCATCGCTTCTCCACCGAGTATATTAACCAGTTGCAGCAGAAGCTGAAGTGGAAGTCTGGTGGAAATGACCTCAAGCTGGGCTCGCTTGTTATCGTCAAAGATAACACTCTTCCTCCACTTCTGTGGTCTTTGGGAAGAGTCATAAATGTCTACACAGGCACAGATGGTGTTGTCAGGGTTGCTGAGTTGAAGACAAAGAGAGGCACCATTCGTAGGGCATTTAATAACATCTGCCCTCTTCCAGAACTTTGAAGCCTTCACCAGCCTTCAACCCGGGGAGCATGTCGAGGATCGCATCTATACGCACGGGATGAGACGCGCGGGAGGAGGCAGCGAGCGGGGCGCCGCCATCGGCGCGGTGGCAGCGCTCTGTGGAGTCACCTTGAGAACCTGACCACGCTCGGACCTCGCTTACGGTCGTCTCCAACCGCAAATTGATCGCGCGCGCACCTAACATTTCATTTGTAAAACGGCAATAAATCAGCCCTATCACAAGTAATACAGTCCACTTTTATTTAACACCCGAAGGAACCTTTACAGTAACGTTCTTGTTTCATCTTAAAAGCTAGTGTTATTTGTTACACATTATGAAGGCCTAGTGAAAATAATTGATAGGGGTACCACCTGTATTGCTTTGATGGGTTGTCTGATCGTGTTGTACTCAAAGTATTTGGCAAGGTTACTTCCTGGTAGTAAGGTGAATGCAATACGATTGCACGGTTAGATGTTAATGCAGTACCGATTAAAGGTAATTGATCGGGGCACTCCCCGTATTGTTTTTTTCGGTTACCTGCATCATATTGTGTTCTGAATACTCGGCCAGGGCACTCCCTGGTAGCGTTCTGAATGGAATATGGTTATTGAAAACATTTTTTTCGTAAGACCTGAGCTTCTAGTGTATACCAATTGAAGGAAATTGATCGGGGCACTCCCCGTATTGCTTTCTTTTGGTAACGCATACCATATTGCGTTCTGAATACTCGGCCAGGGCACTCCCTGGTAGCGTTCTGAATGGAATATGGTTATTAAAAACATTTTTATCGTAAGACCTGAGCTTCTATTGTATACCAATCGAAGGAAATTGATCGGGGCACTCCCCGTATTGCTTTCTTTTGGTAACGCATACCATATTGCGTACTCGGCCAGGGCACACCCTGGTAGTGTTCTGAATGAAATGTGGGTATCAAGAAGTTTTCTTCCTTTACGTTGTACCTAAGCTGTTATTAAGTATAAGCCTATTGAAGGTAATTGATCGGAGCACTCCCCGTATTACTTTTTTTTGGTTGCATACGCTATTTTATGTTCCGAATGCTCGCCAAGGACACTCCCTGGTAGCTTTTTGGATATGATATGGTTATTTAAAATATTTTTTCCTATAAACTTTTATTTTGTTTTACGTACGTACACTAAGTTGAGGATACAATTGCTAATGCAGTATGTTTAAATTCTTTCGAGGTCATGGGTATGGAAATAAAGCAGCGAAATAACAGATCAAGGTCCAAGATTGCTGCTGTATCACGAAAGGACATACGAAGCCGCAACCAGTCTCGAGATCGCACGCCACTGCGCTCTCAAACGACCAATGGAGACTAAATCTGCTTCAAAACGCCCAGGGTCACGTGAGTGTTCGAGGTAGCGATATACCCAAACTTCGAAGAGTTGGCTCAAGCGATATGTAGTAATAATAACTACATTAAAGGTACAAGTAATAATGACCATGTTGAAAATTTGTTTTTATGTAAGTAAGTTTCTCGATGTCATGAATAAATATGAAATCTAAGGAAGACAGTGACACATTTCCTGTTTTGAACGTAATATCAGAATTCAATCCCTTGCACAAGGAACATACAGTAGATGCGTAGATTCATAAGTTAGAAGAGTGTGCAAAATATACGGTTGGAACGATAGACAGGTGGTTGGAACAATATACACGTGGTTAAAACGATGTTACTCTCACACCAAAACTCAGTAAACACTAAGCGTTTAATTAATAGCAAAAATGAGTAAAGATACATACATGGAGTATATATAACAAAGAAATGTACTACCACTGATAATTGTAATAGGACAATTGATAAACTTAGAATGAATGATAATGAAGATGTTATTGACACTCCAGTTTTAATTTCTCTCAATTTCTAATTTATTCAACGGTTACTTCGTAAATATTGTTAAAAATATCTGTAATTCAAATATAGATAATTTAAGTGATTGAGTGTTGAGAAAAGCATATTTTTGAACCTGTAGTGTATGGTATTTCTAAGGAGGTTGGCATTGATGGTATACGAGCTGATATTACTAAATATAATTTAGGCAGTATCTTAGAACCATTGTTGCATGTCATTAATTTATTGATAAGCCAAGATATATTTCCTGATATTTAAAAAAATGCATGATGAAACCATTATATAAACAAGGCGAGAAGTATAAAACTGATAACTATAGACCTATTACACTAATCCCTATTTTTTCCAAAATGTACGAGAAGGTAATGTACAGCAGACTTCTTAAACTTCTCGATAGAAACAGTATATTAACTATGAGCATCACAACAAGTCCTATTTGGAAGGTAGATCACGGTGAGTAGAAAACAGTAAAATATTTTCCACTAAGCAAAAATATAGCTAACATCAAATAATTTACCTATAAATAACTTCCAAAACTAAATTTAATAATTTTCATACCGAACGAACTACTCCCCAATGTTTATTCATAAAATGTAATGAAATGGATGATTATTGATTCTAACTGTAAATGGAGAGAATATAAATAATGTTTGGTCTAGAGTTAATCAGTTTGTGTTCGCTATTAGAAGAGTCTGACAGGTAGTATCTGAGTAGATGGTTATTGGGAATTCTGTCCCACCTCCATTCGCTCGGGCTCACGCCCTCACTCACTTCGGTTGTACAGAAATCCCAATAACCATTTTGTATGCTAGAAACCTTCTGAAGATCATGCAACAAACACATTCTAAATTGGTGTGGAGAGTGGAGTCTGTGGTAAAATCACGCACTGAACAGACTCCTAACCTAACAGGTGTTGGCTGAGAGAACCATGGTAAGTATCCCTCTGCGAGCCCATGGTAAGATCACGCACCAACACCTTCTAAACTGTTCGGCTGGAAGCACCGTAGTTAACTCCCTGCGAGCCCGTGGTAAGATCACGCACCGAACAGATTCCTAACAGGTGTTGGCTGAGAGAACCATGGTAAGTATCCCTCTGCGAGCCCATGGTAAGATCACGCACCAACACCTTCTAAACTGTTCGGCTGGAAGCACCGTAGTTAACTCCCTGCGAGCCCGTGGTAAGATCACGCACCGAACAGACTCCTAACAGGTGTTGGCTGAGAGAACCATGGTAAGTATCCCTCTGCGAGTCCATGGTAAGATCACGCACCAACACCTTCTAAACTGTTCGGCTGGAAGCACCGTAGTTAACTCCCTGCGAGCCCGTGGTAAGATCACGCACCGAACAGACTCCTAAACTGTTCAGCTGGAAGCACCGTAGTAACTCCCTGCGAGCCCATGGTAAGATCACGCACTGAACAGACTCCTAAACTGTTCGGCTGGAAGCACTGTGTTAGAGTAACTCCCTGCGAGCCCGTGGTAAGATCACGCACCGAACAGACTCCTAACAGGTGTTGGCTGAGAGAACCATGGTAAGTATCCCTCTGCGAGTCCATGGTAAGATCACGCACCAACACCTTCTAAACTGTTCGGCTGGAAGCACCGTAGTTAACTCCCTGCGAGCCCGTGGTAAGATCACGCACCGAACAGACTCCTAACAGGTGTTGGCTGAGAGAACCATGGTAAGTATCCCTCTGCGAGTCCATGGTAAGATCACGCACCAACACCTTCTTAACTGTTCGGCTGGAAGCACCGTAGTTAACTCCCTGCGAGCCCGTGGTAAGATCACGCACCGAACAGACTCCTAAACTGTTCAGCTGGAAGCACCGTAGTAACTTCCTGCGAGCCCATGGTAAGATCACGCACTGAACAGACTCCTAAACTGTTCGGCTGGAAGCACTGTGTTAGAGTAACTCCCTGCGAGCCCGTGGTAAGATCACGCACCGAACAGACTCCTAACAGGTGTTGGCTGAGAGAACCATGGTAAGTATCCCTCTGCGAGTCCATGGTAAGATCACGCACCAACACCTTCTAAACTGTTCGGCTGGAAGCACCGTAGTTAACTCCCTGCGAGCCCGTGGTAAGATCACGCACCGAACAGACTCCTAACAGGTGTTGGCTGAGAGAACCATGGTAAGTATCCCTCTGCGAGTCCATGGTAAGATCACGCACCAACACCTTCTAAACTGTTCGGCTGGAAGCACCGTAGTTAACTCCCTGCGAGCCCGTGGTAAGATCACGCACCGAACAGACTCCTAAACTGTTCAGCTGGAAGCACCGTAGTAACTCCCTGCGAGCCCATGGTAAGATCACGCACTGAACAGACTCCTAAACTGTTCGGCTGGAAGCACTGTGTTAGAGTAACTCCCTGCGAGCCCGTGGTAAGATCACGCACCGAACAGACTCCTAACTACCTAATGAATCAAAACTTTACTAGCTCTCTGAATCTCTCTGTCTCTTTATCTATCGCTCTAGACGACACTACATACTTACTACTTATACTTACTTTGTTACCTTTGTTTTGGTAAAACCAACCATTATTACCTCTTACGTACCATAAGCTATCATATACAAGTAAGTAGATAAACTTGTATGTGATTGCTTATTACCTTCAATACCTCGAGTACATTAAGCTACCACATACACATAAGTAATTATGTATGTGATTGCTTATTACCAAATCGTCATACTATATCTAAGGGAGTGGGGAATATGGGAAGCATTTTTAATAAAATTTTATACATGATAAAATTCTACGTTTTCTGAACATCGCTGTTGTCTTGCAATAGGCAGTAACCCACCCTCGGCTCTGAAAAAAAATATATAACATCAATTTAAAACTTTTGTTCACACGATTATGTATATAGCAACAAAATGCTTTTTGTGACAGTGGAATACTTACAAATTATGTAAAGCAAACTCTTTGTTGTTATAATCACCAACACATGACTCCATTATCGAGCATGTATCCTAAAAATAAAATAAAACAAATTAATTTATTTCTTTAACTAGTAAAAAAGAAATAGATAATATATGTCTTTTTCATAGTCATAATTATGAACTTAAATATATTTAGTATTCGGGGCTATATGAGATAGCAATAAGGCTAAAAAAATATTTTTAAAAATTATTTGTATTTTCTAAGCTTTTAAAAATTATTTGTATCGACTAACAGACACCTTCCTTTTTTCGACCTCAATCGAAAGAAATTTTGAAAATATAATTACTTATAGGATTTTTAAATTTAAGAGAATATTCTTTCAATGACTCATTTTAATGTGTCTGTATCATCGTCCTCACAAATTTATTTCTTATACCTTAAACTCATATTTTTCGAGAAAATTTAAAAATAAATATTTTAAAATCTCTTTAAGAACCGATTGAGGCCGAATAAAGGCTGTTGTTTGTTAGTCGAATTTTTAGTCAAACTTTTTCTAAGTCCCTTGTCCCAGCATAGTATCCCGAAGGCTACCCTTGAAAATTTTAAATTTACAAAATTTTGCATTACTATTAGGTACGTAGGTAGTTAATTAATTTAAGGTAATATGATAAAACTATTTCAATATTATAAAATATATTACTACCACGTGGTGCATTTACGAAATATATTATATTATCAATGAATATTATACTCTATTGATGAAAAAATTAAATTTACAAAATTTTGCATTACTTATAATTAGGTAGTTAGCTTATTTCAGATAATAAGATATATACTATTTAATCAAAACATTATATTACTACCACGTGGTGCATTTACGAAATATTAGCAATGAATAGTATACTGTATTGATCAAAAAATGTACTATTCTGGTTTTGAATTTATAAAAAATAGTTTAAAATAATAAAAAAAAATACAGAACAAATATTTTAAGAGTTTTTCCTAAAAAAAAGAAGAAAAAGAAGCAGAAAAAAAAATATTTGCACTTACCTTGTGTTAATACATTTCACAATTTTCTTCGATTATTATTACTAACATTTGAAATTAATTTATTTTAAAATAGAAAACGTTAATTATTAATACACTGAGAAAGCACGTGGTTGATAGCTAGTTAGCGATTTCGACGCCGTCCCAAATGCAATGGACGAGAACGTGGGAACTGTAAGTCGAGCTTCGCTTGCGCTCCCCCCGAGTCCCCTACGTTACAAAGTCTGAGAGCTTAGGAATATTTTGTCAACGCAGTAAGACATATCAAGAAGTAAAATTATAATAATATATGAATATTAGTATTTATGTTTAGTTTTCATGTACGAAATGCTCATAAGTAACAAGGAAAAGTTCTGATATTAAATATATGAAATTAAAAATTCTATTCTAATTTTACCTTTGTTTTCAGTCATAAATTTATATTTTTCTATCACAAATAAGAGCATCTCGTCTTTTTTTTGGGTTTCTTAATTATTTTCTATTGTTATATGGATTTTAATAAGAAGTACCTAATCATTTATAAGAATATTTCTACTCGCACAATTACCTTAAAAGCTGGCTCTCAAACTATAATAGTGATGTTAAAAAATATATACATATATTTTACTGTTTTCGATGGTCTTTCGATTCTAAGTAAATCGTTTGGCCGGAAGCACGGTACTCGATATTTCAATACATTAGGGTTTAAGTTAACACAATGTTTTCCTATAAGTAGGTACAACAGAATAAATATTGGTGCGACATTCCTCCTGCGGTACTTAGTTTATTTTTTTTTTGTTTCAAATTATTAACTTTTAACTACTAATATTTATTTACAATATACGATAATAATTGGTGCTCTATAGCTGGTGCCTAATTATTAGTGTTATAATTAAATTACTATAGTGTTGGATATATTGTTAAACGATAGAGCAGAGTCCTCTCATATTATTCAAATTTAAAAGAGCCCTTCCTTCAAAAATCTGTAACTTTGCGATACCATAAATACATTTATTATTATTATATATTTATTAATACCTAATAAAATAAGTAAAAACAAAATACGGAGGGATCATTTATAATATCCACAAAACTGAAATAACATGTCTTGAAAGTTTACTGAGTACCTACATTATATTGAAAAAGAATTTAGATAGCCAAGTGAAAACAAAGGAAAATCAGTAACTATTTCTAAAAACATTAAGTAAAACAATAAATGTCAGAATCGGATCGATAGTTTAGTATACTAATCGGTTAATAAATTAACTCGTTGTTTGTTTCTATTGGAACGTCCTTATGCAAGAAAAAGCAAGCATAGCGATTTCGCAATTAGCGGCAGCAGCTAAAATTACAATGTAGTAGAAATAATAAAATGTTATTTATAATATGATGTATTGTAAAATGACTTATGTGCAGCTGTCGATTTCAAAGAAATAATTATTTTATTTCAATTGCAGCAAAGTTGAGATTCAGAATTAATGAGTCATTCTGTGGTATAATAGTAATAAGTTAATACTGTTAAACTCCTAGAGACTTTATTC
The DNA here is from genome assembly GCA_955850985.1 of Elophila nymphaeata. Taxonomy (NCBI): domain Eukaryota; kingdom Metazoa; phylum Arthropoda; class Insecta; order Lepidoptera; family Crambidae; genus Elophila; species Elophila nymphaeata. The sequence goes on along the minus strand of OY039071.1, from coordinate 24,455,905 downwards.
TCTATACAATAAGAGTCACAAAATGTTCAAATTTTCATAAGAAAAATATTATTTTATATTTTAAATAATTTATGAATTGATGACATCAACATTTTTGCTACATAAAAACACCGACAATAGAGGAAATTTCATTATTTTCACAATTCACTTCGGTGGTTCACCATAATTCTGACACCATCATAGTGCCCATCAGTACCCGCCAGTGCTCACCAGTCACCATCAGTTTTTATCAGTGCTGTATTTCATCAAAGATAATCTGACTAAAATGTGCGTAAGTACCTTTAGATTTTTTTGTACTAATTTACTTTATTTTCCACAGATGGATCGACAACACAAGTGTTCGTTATGGAACAGTCTTATGAAAAAACTGTTTCATAACGAACACTTGTGTTGTCGAGGATAGCACTTATTGTCTACATTATAGATGGTTATGAAATTAAAAAATGTTGTTTAGGTATTTGTGTTTCAGTGTTTTAACTGTAAGCGATACTTATAGATAAATTATTTTAACAGGTCTGACTCCGAGTTTGAATCCTCTGTGTTCGAGGCGCCCGCAAAGAAGAGCACAACCAAGTCCTCTTCCACCACTAAGAAAAGGAAATCGGTTGCTGCCAAGAGTGTCAAGCCACGCATTCGTCGGACATCGACGGAATCGACGTCATACGAGACTGTCTCCTCTCAGAGGTACATATTCATAAATTATACCTTAGTTACACACCTACTATCTCATTACATAGTTATTATATACTGAAGTCATATACCACGTTATTTTTAGATATTAATAATATTAACCTATCGGTGGCACCGGTTTACCAATGTTTACTTTCCGCCTAAGTAAAAATACTTTTACTTGTTTCTTAAAATATTACATATCCTAAAATAGTATCTGTAACTAATAGTATGTAACTATTTACGCTAACATAATGTAATGAACTTATTTTTTTACAGAGTAAACAAGAAACCACGCACTGACTTGTTTCACATATTGCGGTCAGAGGAGGTCGTTAGCAACCAACCCAAGCAGCGTGAAGTGTTCACGTCAAGCTTCTCCAGCCGGGTCTCAACGGGCACCTCTCGTCGGACTGCAGTGACGGCTGGAGACTATGTTATAGACCTCAAGGTCTATAATAAACACGACTATTTGACTAAACCGACTGATGTCAGATACAAGACCGCGTTAGTATCCGTCAAGCTACAGAGCGACGACCAGTCACCTTCGTGGGAAGCTGTTCAAGGCTTCTTGAGCCAAGCCTGGAAGGACTTCGAACACTCTGAGCCCACACACTACTCAGATAAAGTTAATTTTAAATAATTAAGCTTATGTCAATTAAAGGTTTCATAATTATATCTTTACTTTTTTTATATTAGTAGGTTAGTAGGTATTATAAAAACACCAATACTTTTACTTAGGTTACTGATAATATACCTAATATTGAAGTATTTTGTGATATTAATTAAATAACATGCCTTTCTGTACGACGTGTAACATATCTGTACAGAGTAAATCATGGGTAGGTCATTTGAGAAGTAATTTGCACAAGCAAAATAACCACTCAATAAAACACAGCGATGGTGTGGAAATCAGAACATCCGCTTTTCGCAATCGCATATTAACTTATAAAATAGTAGCAATCAATGATTACCAACTAATGTCTGTTGATAGATTTTTTGATGAAATACGTAACAAAATAAAGTCACTCTTAGATGAATTTCTTATTAAACACATATGTGTGAAAGTCAATTTTGAACTATTTGCAACATTTCTGCAATTTAAAAATAACTCACAATCAATAAAATCTTTTGGTTCGAAAAATAAACTTTTATACTTTAATTACAACTTCGAAAGTTTTTATTTTGAGATAGTTAATTATCTAAAAAAACGTATCGAAGAATTTGAGCACCGTGACAGCGGCTGGGCATTTTTAAACAATTCGCACGTTGAGGTCAATCTAAATAAATACCAACCACTCGGAGGTTCTAGCTTTATTGAATTGCCTAAATCAATTCAACTCAAAAAGGCATGTTTAAATATCAATAATAAAGATCAATACTGTTTTTTATGGTGTGTGTCAGCTGCTCTCTATCCAGCTAAAAAACACCCAGAAAGAGTTACATCTTATCCAAATATTTTTAAACTGTTTGATATTTCTGGAATGCGTTTTCCTGTCACTTTTCGCGACATACAGACCTTCGAAAATAATAATTCGAATATTAAGTTTATAATATACGGTTTAAAAAATAATAAAACTATAATAGGTCCACTGTATAAATCAGACTTTAATAAAAAAGACAACAACAAAATTATACATTTGTTGTTACTCGAAAATGGCAATATTGCACATTATTGTTTAATTAAAGATTGTTCCAGACTTTTTCGAAGCCAGGTTACTTCACATCACAACAGGTTGTATTTCTGTGATTTATGTCTTATATTTTTCAAAACGCCAGAAGAAGTCGATTGCCATATATGTAGTGGTGTAGTGACTGTACTACCGGAAAAAGGTTCAGTAATTCAATTTAAAAACTTCGATCGTAAACAAAACATGCCTTTTTGTATCTACGCTGATTTCGAATCGATGCTACAAAAATCTGATATTGACTGTACCGCCACTAACAGCAACACGTCTACGTTGCATCAACATATACCGATCGCGTTCGCGTATTATATTGTTTGTTGTGACGATCCGAGTTATAATCGGTACGTATCGTATCGAGGGCCTAATTGCGACCAGCGGTTTGTACGCTGTATATTTGAGGATGTGAAAAAAATCTATGAAATAGTGAGCTCAACCTCTCCCATGATATTTAGTGAGATGGACAAAGCAGATTTTGAGAAATCAACACGTTGTCACATTTGTGGACATTTAGTGTTTTCAGACAAAGTCCGCGACCACTGTCATTTGACGGGACGATACCGTGGAGCCGCACATCCCTATTGTAACTTGCAATATAAACGTCCTTCATTTGTTCCCATATTTTTCCATAATTTGAGTGGATACGATTGCCACTTATTTATTAAAGCATTAGGTGAGGCTAATGGCGATATAAAAATAATCCCAAAAACTAAAGAAAATTACATTTCTTTTACTAAATTTGTACCAGTTGCCAATAAGAAATTTTTTCAGCTCCGTTTTGTCGATTCATTCAAATTTTTGGGTACCAGTTTAAGTCAATTAGCTGAAACTTTAAAGCCAGAAGACTTTAAATATTTAAAAAATCACTTTCCTAATGACCGAAAATTTCAGTTGCTCACTCGCAAGGGTATCTATCCTTACGAATATATGGACTCATGGGAAAGGTATCAAGAAAGATCCCTTCCTCAGAAGGAATGCTTCTATAGTGCACTCAATGGTCACGGAATTTCTGACGAGGATTATCAACATGCTCGTTTGATATGCTCGACATTTAATATTTGTGATTTAGGAAGCTATACAGATTTATATTTGAAAACTGATGTGCTTTTACTAGCCGATATTTTTGAACATTTTAGAAAAACTTGCAAACAACATTATCAATTAGATCCAGCTTTCTACTTAACTGCACCTAGTTTGTCTTTTGACGCGATGTTGTTGAAGACGGGAATACAGCTTGAACTTATTGATGACTTAGCTATGTTACGAATGTTACAAAGCGGTATCAGAGGCGGTTTATGCTTATGTTCTCACAGATACGCTAAAGCAAATAACGTATTTTTATCAGATTACGACCGGTCTAAACCTAGTTCTTATATTGCTTATATTGACTGCAATAATTTATATGGACATAGCATGTGTCAGTTTTTACCATTATCTAATTTCAGATTTTTAGAACAACACGAAATTGATAATTTAGAAGTATCTGATATTCCGTCAAATGCAGAGTACGGTTTTATTCTTGAAGTCGATTTAGAATATCCCAAACATCTGCATCATTTACATAACGACCTACCGTTCTGTCCCGAAAAATGTATCCCGCCAGGTGGAAAGAATCATAAACTCGTTCCAAATTTATATGACAAATTCAATTATGTTATACATTATATACATTTGAAAACCTGTCTAAAACATGGTTTGATATTAAGGAAAATTCATCGAGTGATCAGTTTTAAACAAAGTCCATACTTAAAACAATACATTGATTTAAATACAGAATTAAGACAGAAAAGTAACTCAAAATTTGAACAAGATTTTTTTAAGCTTTTAAATAATAGTGTGTTTGGAAAAACTTTGGAAAATACTGAGAAACGTGTTAACGTTTACATGGTCAATCAGTGGTCAGATCACAAAAATGTTACCAAAAAAAGGAAGAGCGCACAACAACTTATTGCTCGGCATAATTTTCATAGTTCGACAGTATTTACAGACAATTTAGTTGCAGTGCAATTGAAGCCAGAGCAAGTCATTTTAAACAAACCAATTTATATAGGTTTTACCGTTTTAGAATTATCAAAAAGTCATATGTATGACTTCCACTACTCTGTAATTCAACCTTCTTACAGTACGAACGTACAGATGTGTTACACAGATACTGATAGTTTTGTATATCATATATATACATATAATTTTTATAAAGATATAAAAGAAAAGTTCCTAAAATACTTTGATACAAGTAATTACCAAGAGACAAATAAGTATAACTTACCCATACAAAATAAAAAAATCCCTGGTTTGTTTAAAGACGAAATGGGGGGTAAAATTATTTCTGAATTTGTAGGCCTTCGTTCTAAGCTATATTGCATAAAAACTACAGATAACACAATAAAAAAAGCAAAGGGAATAAAAAAAAATATTGTATCAAAATTCGATGTAGCGGACTATGAAAAAACACTGTTTAAAGGTGACATTGTTCGTAAAACAAACGTTTTATTCAAATCCATCAAACACGAAATTTTTACGTGTGCTGTGAATAAAATAGCTTTATCTGGTGATGATGATAAGAGATTGATACTGAAAGATAAAGTTTCTACAAGAGCATGGGGACATACTAACATACTAAATTATTAAAAGCCTTTTTCAACATGTGTATCCTCACATTATATTAGATAATAGTTACTTATAGTTAGTAGTATAGTTTTATGTTGATTGTATGTACTCGTATTATTGTCTAAGAAAATTAATGAAAATGTATGTCATAATTGTAGAAAAGAAAATTTTATTTTATAGTTTATAAAAGAAACATTTTATTTTATTATAAATAAACGTATGTAAATATCAATGAATTTATATGACGCTGTTTGTACCTACTTACCTACATATAAATGGAATAAAAACTAATAAAACTAAATATGAATTATTATTTTTGTTTTCTTTTTTCAAATGAATATGTACCCAATATTTGATTTAAATTACGGTAGAGTCTTGTTACATTACTTCAAGTAAGTAGTTCATGCTCAAAAATCATGTCCTAACATGTTCATACAATAATGCAATTTGACCCATATCGTAATATATTGCACTGTCAGCGTTAGGTTTTCACGAAAACACACACCACAACACTTGTTCAATGAATATCTATATAAATGATATATTTTTATTAAATAAATTCATTTTTATTTGAATACAAAACGCGGTCAGTCGCTGTCATTTGACGATATTATGGTAAGTTCGTTTGCACATTTAAGATTGTGATGGATGATAATACATCAATTTTATATGTAGCCATCTAACAAAATATATATTTCGTTTCAGAATACTCCACCGCCGTCCCCAGTTTTGGCTCTACCAGATGACGAACCCCAATATCTGAGGTCAGCATTTTATCAACAAGATGCTCAAGACTTGAATGTATTCCTTGAAGCAACCAGTCACTTTGAACCAGAGAATACACGAACGGAGCCTTTTATTAAGAAGTTGAAAAAACACCGCAAGAAAAGATGTTATCTAAAACATTTCCACAACCAACAACACTCATTTGTTTTAAAAAGTGCACCAAAAAAAGGTAGATATTTAATTAAAATTCAAATTGTGGACTTAGAAGCATCAGTGCCTTGTGACTCTGATGAAGATAACACGATGGTGCGTGCACAATACGTGGTTGAAGACCACGTTGATGGCATTATGGACCAGACTGAGTGTCTCATTAGTAATATCTCCAAAAAGTTATGTGGATATAGTTATAACAGTTTTTAATTGATTTACTTTAACATTAAAGCTCTCAATTAGGGTTGATTTATGTGTGATTTATCATATTCACACAGAAACACCTAATGAGATACACTAAAATATGCCATAAGCTTATAGTTCAGCTATGTAAAAATTACTGTATTATGTGTAAATTAAATAAATTTAATGAATTATTATTTTATTGTTTCATTTTCTTAACACTCAATTGGTTATCTAACTTAGGATTTCTCTTTTATAAAAAAAAACAAATAAATAAATGTCATCGATATTTATTAAAAAAAGAAAATCATTTTTAAATTACATACATGTGAAATAACTACTTCCAATACAATACAATAGTTAATAATAAAAAAATTAAATACTAATGTTATTATCTACACACCACTTTCTTATACATATAACATTTTTTAAAGCACAGTATTTAAAATGGTTAAAACAATTATATGAAAATATATCTTTACAGTAGAGTTCAGTTAAAGTATTTAAATTAGGAATGCCTGTGTTACTTATATCTAAAACATTTTTATGTTGACATAACTCTTGCACCCACTTAACTTTTTCTTCGCCTTTTACAATGATTTTTCTTTGTTTGAAGTAGGGTATAATAAGCTTTCTAAATTCTCTGTAGTCAATATAACCCTCACTCCATCGGTATCCTCTATTTCTTTCTATCCACCAAACATGTTTTCTTTCTTGAAGCGTTAATGTAGAGAATGGATAGGGTGGTTTTATTAAGAATACTTGAGTATGCTCTTCAGTAGCTATAACTAATTCTTTAACAATAAACTCATGTTTTTCATTTTTAAAACCCTGCACGTCCACTATGACTGTATCCTTATTCATGATATTTTTTTTACAATGTTACTTAAGGGTTTGTATTCGAATATGCAATCGTTAAAAATGAGACAATATGCAGCGGTCTGATCCGGTATTTCTTGATCAGTTTCGATTTCAACTCTCACGTCTATAGAACCTTTTAGCATTTCTTGTTGACGGGAACAATCAATAACGAACAAAGGTGCAATGTCTTTGAATTCTTTTAGGCTCAATAAAGGTTCAGGTCTACGTCCATAATAAGACTGTTGAAATCTGACATATTCTTCATATAATAAGCTAAACTTGTCTTCCGCAAAACTAATATTTAAGCTTTCATAAGGAAAATATCTAGAATTTAAATATACTTTTACGTCGCGTACATTGCAATGATCAAATTCAGCCATTGATAATCCAGCTATATTTTTTCTATTAGTTTGAAGTGCAAGAATAACAAATCTTGGTTTTTCTGTTTGTGATGAAGTCTTAATAGACCATGTATGCTTCCGTGTTTTTGGTAACAAAGGATATTCATAAAGATCCCAATTTCTAAATGCTAGAGTTATTGCTCGATCTTTTTCTAAATGCTTCAGTAAATTAATCCTCTCCCGATCAGACACTTTTACATGAGGTACACGCCATACTACTTTATTGATTACAATATCATCCACAATTTCACCCTCATTTAATTTTAAAGCATTGAGGTTGGTGTTACTTCTTAGTAATACCAACTCGTGTTTGCAGTTTATTATAATTTTATTATAATCTTCTGCGAATCCTAAGATTTTGTTTAAAGGTATCGAAGCTGAGAACATACCATCCTTAACATTAGTTATGCCAGTAGTGGACCAACCCCAAACTTTCGCAGACTTAGATTCATTTTCATTTAACGACAAATAAGATTTAATAGTAGCAGTAACACCAACATTTTTAATTTTGTCTATTTCAACTCCATTTAATTCATATCGAATGTCTTGAAATAAAAAAAGCACTGGATTATTTACAAAATGTACATTTGGTATTTTTGTTTTAGTAGTGCTATCATACACGCTAACCTTGCCCTCAATATACAAAGTGCTGAGGGAGGGTAGTACGTATAAGTCTTGTTGGTTGATAGGTATTCGTATTTCATCGTTCTTGTTGAAACTTGTTACGTATGGTTTATATGAATGATATTCGAAACTTTCAATGCTGTTATCGCATGAAGTTGATTGGGATACATTTAAAATGTTCATTTTAATAAGCCTACTAGTTTAAGAAATTCCTTGTTAGCTTTTGTCAGTTTTTGCTTTATCTGTGGAGGTCTTTCTTTTTTAACTGCTCTCTTAGAACTGATTTTATTACAAGAGGTAGTACAGTTTTTATTAAAATTTAACATTTTTTCTTAAAATGTAAATACAACTGTACCTCTTCACCTCGTAAATTAATTTGCTTATTTTCAGAGTCTAATAATCTTATATTGACTGCACTTATTGAGGTTTGGTTAACAGGAAAATATATTAAATTCTTGGGTATTTCAATGATTCGATATCCTGGTGGTACGTTCGGCACAAATTCATAAATAATGTGACTTGCTCTTCCATTCACGAACGAACCACTTACAACATCACATTCTATGCGCACGATGGTTGTTGATAAAATGTTTACTGGGTACTGGGACTCGCTACTTATATTAGCCTTTACTGTTTCCGTACCAAAACCCAAAACTTTACCTATTGAATCACTTTTGTTAAAGAAAATGTCTTTCGAACAGAAAATACTTGTCTTCAAAGTATTATTATTACAAGATAATTTCAATGTGGTATTTTTTATATTATTTCTCAAGTAATCACAAATATCTTGAAGTTCATACGATCCTTCAGGTATCTCAATGACTTCATTGTCACCGTAGTAGAACTTGTTATTTCGCTTATCTATATTCGGTATGGAATTGAATGTCGAAAAATATAAAAGTCCACATTCATATTCTCCATCTAATTGTAAGGTTGGTGAATAATATGTTGTTAAGGAAGCTTCTTTTCCGGTTATCGACACAGTGAAAGACATTTTTCTAATGATAAACATTTTACTTTGATTCCTTATTTAAATGTATGTTCCAGAATTTTTTTAAAAATTTTAAACAAAGATGTCCACAGTTTACTGATCCGAATCTCTGATGTTGTATATAATTGTAGCATATAGGAGTCCCTTTTAAATATTTTAATAGTTCTAATGGTGGTTTCAAGTTACCAAAACTATCAAAATATTCAGCATAATTGAATTTCTTAACGTAGGCTACCCAATGTGTTCCAGGGTTCTCAGAGCTGTCCAAGTTGACTATCGCACACTCTATTTTTCTTGGTTTTAGCGGTAAGGTATCTCTCATAAAAACACCACGGAAATATGGAATGGTCCTTGCATGCTCTAATATATCCAAATTAGTTAACGCTCTTCTGGGCAGCCGACGCATCAGTTTTTTGACGGATTCAAGTATAAACCTGCTCCTTTTTTATGAGGTTTGATATATACCCCTTTTCCAAGAGCGACCGCTTCCATCATTCTATTATGGCGCTCAGATTCCTGAAGATTTTTTTGAGAGGCCTTATAGTCGTTTACAGCTTTTGCTATTCCTGCTGCGCCACCCGCTAATGAACCCAAAGCTGACAGTCCAGCAAAAATTGGAATCAAAGGTAATATTCCACCACTTTTAGGAAGAGGAATACAACGTGGTAAACGAACACCTTTTTTATTAGTGAATAATTTTTTCGCAGCTGCATATGCACATTTAATAGCGACATGATTGTTTTTCGATTTTAGTTTCTTTATTTTAGATTGAATTTTTTTCACAATTCCCATAAATGAGCGTACACCACCACCAGCTTTGAGTTTTGCTTTCATTGCATTTTTTACAATCCACGAAGCAATCTTTTCTCCTTTTTTAGCATCTTTAGATTTTAGTCTTCTCTTAGCCATGTTCAAAAGCTCCAAGTCAGCGTTACGTCGAACGTTCAAATCGTTATTGTTATAAGCAATGTCGTGATACATACAAGCGTTGTCCAATTGGTTTATTCCTCGATCGCCTCTTAGTAAACGTTTTTTAAGTTTTGTTCCAGGACCACAATATTGATAGCCAGGTAAGTGTAATTCAAAAGGTATTTTATCTATTAAACTGTTAATGATGCCGCTTCCTTCCTTCATTGGTACAGGCAAAGTGATTATTATAGATCAATAGTATCTTATATATATATATTAGAACACCAATGAATTTTTTTCCACCCAACTATTTTCATTATCTTTGAGACCTAACCATTTCACAAACAGTTTATTTCCTTTTCGTTTTATAACTTTTTCGATCAGGTAAAGGTCTGGATATTTTGTTTTCTGTAATTCATATTCATAAAATGATCCTAAGATTCTTTGTTTATTCTTATCTTCTATTTCATAACTTGGTGGATTGGTTTGTTTCACTTTTAGCACAGAGAATATTTCCGTTGACCAATTAGGTGTATAACCTTTATAAAATTCTCCTTTATATTTACTGATACGAACATGATCACCAACATGAAATTTAGAGACCCAAATTCTCTTTTGTTTTTGTGCTCTAATAATATTAGATCGAACTAACAACTCATTGAATTTATTGACTTCTTTGGGTTTAAATTTTGTTATACGATGAATTGTGTTGTTATAGCATTGTACAGTGGTTTCCAAATTTTTCTCCAACCATCGATATTGACCACATAGGCTGAATAGTTTATAAAGTTGACATTTTAATGTTCTTATTACTCGTTCTACAATAGACGCTTTCTTCACCGAATATGTAGAATAATGATTTATTTTATACTGGGTCATTAATTGCTTAAACTTTTCATTATAAAACTCTTTCCCTCCATCCGTTTGCAGATTTTTTGGTTTTCTGCATGAATCAGCTAATATGTATTTCATTGCATTCGTTACCTCATTTTTTGCTTTAGATTTTAGAGGATTGACCCATACATATTTCGACAAAGCATCAATGACTACTAATATATATTTATAACCTTTATTGAATTTTGAATACTTTTGGAAGTCTATTAGATCAGCTTGCCATAAATCATCCATCGCTTTTATAATTGTACATCGACGTGGGAAATTTTTTCGCACAGCTCTATGAAGTTCATCAACAATGTTTTGCTTACTCATTTTTGGTTTGTTTTATCTTGTATTAAATTATCTATTTCAGTTTTTGTATAATAATCGACATTCATACGATCTGAAAGACCTTTTTCTATAACGGTTTTGAAACGATCTAAAACAATTTTTTCTAAATTGTTTAAATAATGTTTAACATCACTCGAAACTTTTTTCAATTCTTTTTCCATGTGTTGGATTGATTTATCCAAATATCCTTTATTTACAGCTTCGTCGTCTTTATCTGGAGGTAGCAAACCTTTCAATCTTGATGATTTTAAATCGTAGTCTCCAGTTTCTGATTTTACTAAAGAAACGTTGTTAGTATCAAATAATTCAGATAATCGTAAACGCTTATGAACGTGATTACCAAATTTGTCTATATTCATTGCAAAGCCAATGCTCATCAGCTGCTTACTGTAAGTATACTGCTGAATTATTCTTATGTAGTTTCTTTATATTTTTTGTTGATGATACCGGCTTCGTATAGTTCTTCAATTATTGCAATAATTTCATTATCTAAACCAGTATTACCTGCATCTCGCGATGCAAATAATAATTTAAGACGATCTACTAGCTCGTTTGGGTCATCCCAATAAATTAAATCAGTATTTTTTTTCACTTTTTTCAAGAGTTTCAATCCTTTCCCCAGTGGTAGATTCTCAGTACTTGTACTTGCACTTCTTGAGTATTTAAATAATGGTTTGATAATGTGTATATATTTGTATCCTTTGTTGCTATTTATGGTCTTAGTTGAGTCAAAATTACGTCTATGAGCATTCGTGTCAACCAACAATATTTTATAATTTTGTAAATCTTCTTCCGTTATCACATCCATATTCGGTGCTTTTTTAAATAATAATTCTTTTAAGCCAAGGGTTTTGTTTACAACACGATTTCCAATTCGCCAGGTACGATTTCGGTCAAAGACACGTGTTTTACCCAGAAAAAGTTTTCCACGCTCAAGTTTAACACCGTATGGTACATTTTTCTCAATTTCAGATGACCCAGACCATATAGACTGATCTTTTATGCTTGGTGACGATTGAAAAGACTTAAACGACTCTTCGCTTACGTTATGATCTACAAAAGGTGAGACAGTAAGAGTTTTGTTCGATTGGTGAGTACGAGCATCATCCAAGTTTTCCTCATCACTAAGAGGTCTTTCAGAGTCTTCGTTGGATGAATACGACTCTTCACTCTCACTGTCCTTATTTTTCTTCATTATAGGTTTATAGTCAAATTCTTCTTCTTCAAATTTTTCATCGTTTTTGTTTACTAATTGATTAAGGGGGTTTACTATAGGTTGAAAAATTGTTTCCAGAGCCATGTTGTTAGAATTTTTTACATCTTTTATCATTTTCACCTTCCTTTTTACTGCTGCTGCAGATTTTACAATTTGTTCTTTAAGATTTCTTTCCATGTTTATAATTCTACTCCTTTCGAAATCACAAATGAAAGTGATAGTTAACAACGTTACAATCACTTATGAATGTTAATCTAATACTATAAATGTATCAAATTTCATTCTGTAGCATCCTTTGTTTCGTTCACAGTCCTTATTTATTACAAGATAACTGTAAGGTTTGGTCCAAACAGCAGAACACATTTCACGGAATTCGGACCACGACATGTCTGAACCTACATGCTCGTCATAGACGTGTTTTAAATTTATATCATCTTGTTTGAATAAAATTATTAGATTAGAATTGTCCCTCACAAGCTGTTTTGGAATTTTAGAATAAGTTTGATTAATATAAAAACAATCAATATTCTTATGACGGCCCATCGCAAAATAATCTCGAATGTTGTTTTGATTTTCACAAGCAACATCATCAAAAATAATAATGGAGTTTATCAAAGCTTCATGAGGACTCAAAATCTCACTATTGTGGTTGTATTTGTAAAATGATGTACCAGGTACTAATTGTAGAACGTCTTCCAGAAATTTATACTTAGGTTGGTACAAAGATTTTGAATACACATACAAATTACGGAAGCGAGGACCGTTTCTATGCAATAACAAACTAATAACTAAATTGGTTTTTCCACAATTTGATGGACCACAAACAAGACAACGAATAGTGTTAGGTAGTAAGTTGCCATGACGTTTGGCTTCATTAGGTAATATTGGACTAAGGCATTCTAATTTTAAAGATTCCTTTTGTTTTACAAATTTCATAATGAATTGTTAACTTATTTGCAGTGTATGAAAGGCGCACACACAATGACTTCAAATTCTTATGTATTTATATTTAAACATCCTGGGCCATCAGCTTGTGATGAATAACTCTGTGTTAGTGGACATTACCTTCCTGAGAGCTCATGATAACGTTAGTGACCTATACTGTTGGACTGGAAAATTTGTAGGAAAGTACGTAATGATCAATAGCATACAAAATGGTTATTGGGATTTCTGTACAACCGAAGTGAGTGAGGGCGTGAGCCCGAGCGAATGGAGGTGGGACAGAATTCCCAATAACCATCTACTTCTGTCTGTTGGACTTTAGTAGCGCATTCAACTCGGTTGATTTTGATATACTGCTCGGTACTCTTCGCTCGGCAAACATCTCACTTCCAACCATTCAGTGGTTCCATTCATACCTTTATGGCCGCCAACAATGTGTTAAAATGGACTATAATAAGTCTGGTTGGTGCCAGTTGACAGCTGGTGTGCCTCAAGGTGGCGTACTTTCACCTTTGTTATTTTCAATATTTATAAATAGAATATGCGATACTATTTCTTCCTCCTTCCATTTATATGCCGATGATCTTCAGATTTATCGGCATTCGGGACTATCTGAGATCACTGAGACTATTCGTGAACTAAATAAGGATTTATCGGCTATTCTTGCTTGGGCCAATTCTTTCGGATTACTTGTTAACCCAGTAAAATCGCAGGCAATGATAGTAGGCAGCAGTAGATTAAGAAATAAACTTGATTTCAACTTATTGCCTTCACTTGTTTACAACGGTACCACCATCCCATACTCTGACAAAGTGAAGAATCTTGGCTTAATAATGGACTGCCATATGTCGTGGAATCCTCACATTAACGAAATTAGTAGGCGAATGCATTACTCATACCATTCTCTCAAGCGGCTTCAATACTTTCTCCCTTTTAAAACCAAAATTATGCTAGCGCAATCTCTCCTTCTCCCTATTCTCGACTACGCTGATATCTGCTACTTGGATGTGACCGAGGAACTGCTAAACAAGCTCGAACGACTTCAGAATATGGCCATTCGGTTCATTTTCGGTCTGCGTAAATATGATCATGTATCTACTTTTCGCTCCGAGCTTGAGTGGCTTCCCGTTCGGGACCGGCGTAATGTGCACATCCTTTCCTTTCTTTATAAGATCCTCTACGATCCTAATGCCCCTTCCTACCTTCGCTCTCGTTTCCAAATATCTCAAACTCCCCCTCGTCCCAGGCGTCAATGTGTCACTAAGATGCTGGAATTGCCTAAGACCAATACTAATTTCTTTCTCCACTCTTTTTCATTTCGTGCTGCTCAAATGTGGAACCATCTTCCAGCCGTTGTACAAGACAGCCCATCCATTACTTCTTTCAAAAGTAGAATTAAGAAGTTCTATCTATCACAAATTTCAAATTAATCATTGCAAGCTTATCTCATCGTGTGTATTATAGTATTTTATTATTTATTTATTTATTATATATATAAACATATGTAAGTATATATTGTAATACTGGATTTCAACTGGTTGTATTTTCCTTTCCTAAATGGGTATATATGAAGTGAAACAACAATTTGATGGTTTGGCAGTACAATGTTTATTTAGGGTGGACAATATTCTGTTTGTTGCACTAGAAAAGTTATTTACTTACAATTTACATATTCCAAATAATATACCTTTGTGAGAATTCTCTTCCATGAAAATACCTAGTTTACACAAGTTAGATTTTACACAATTTAGACCTTCTAACTTATATATCTAATAGTAAAATACAACCATAAAAATAATGCAAGGTAGGGTCCTGGAGTCTGCTCTGATCGTTAACGAGTGGAATTTGGGTATTACTATGTATAAATTATTAGTAAACGCGTTATGAGACAACCTTCTGCAGAGTATTTGTAGAACTCTTCGACAGTCAGCCGCTACCGTTTGGTTAGTGTAGTGTACCTGGATCAGTGCGTTGTGTCTTGGCTCTGATAGATCAGCCACTAGTTAACTCTCTCTATATGTTGTAGTTCACCGGTCACTTTTCCAAATTGATCTCACAACTCCAAACTCTGGTTTTGCGCAGGTCTCTCTACCCGGCGACTATATTTGTGATGGAAATTTGGGTCTCTAAACCCGTACCGACGACCCTTTCGGGTGAATTATTAACTCCTTAACGGTTATTTATCCGTTCCAGGATATTATGTAAATACGGAATTATCTTCCTTCCAAATTAGAAAATAGTTCTCCTTCGTTAATATAATCCTCGCATATGTTAATATGACGAAGATTTAAAATATTTCTCCAAAATAAATTCAGCCTTGAATTTGAAATTCGAAATGCGAATGAATAATCTGACAAGCAAAAACAAACGTCCCTGATTGGTCGGCCTACCTATGGTTTTTTTTAACGTCTGAGGCAAAGGAAAGTGAGTCCATACATCCGAATGAACGAAAAATTCTTGTCAATACGAATCTTTGCGAATAACTACTTTGAATGAATTTTGAACAACTAATATGATCCCCGTAAGCCTAACGTCACCTAAATAATGACGAGACTATAGAAAACGCTCTAACGCGCCCCAATTCAAAAACAAAGTGTAAAAATTCCACACAGACGACCATAATCTCTAATATCGAACTGAAACATGATACAACTTACCAAGACAAGAAACTTTCGTCTGAACTATTTCTTTTTTTTTTTTTTTTTTTTTTTATAAGTCGCTGGGTATAGAATTTATCACTTTGCCTAAATGTCAAACTTAATGCGAAACGGAACGTAATGTCACTTGTCAGATGACGATGTTGACTTTGAAAAATTGATAAATAAACAATGCTACAATATCCCCCTACCCGGGTAAGAATTCACGTAGTGAATTCGCGTTTGACGCCCACGTCAACACCCAACACTATACCTACTCAGACAACTGACCAAACCAAACCACACAAAAAAACTAAGTTACCTCTGCACAAAATACTAAATTAAAACAAATATAAAGAAAGATCTTCCAACGCACAATCCCTTCCTATTTTATTGAAATAACTAACTCAAGGTATTTCATGTTAGTGAAAAATACATCAAGTCTAATGGGACATCATGGATGCAACCGTGAAACTTCTTTGCTTTCACAGTTATCAAAAAACAAAATCATAGACACGTATAGATTCTTGATTTTATTAAAAAAAAAAAAATTAAACCTACTTTTAATTGAGTTTAATCAAGTTATGCTCTAGTTTAAATAAAAATAAGTACCTTAAAACAAAAAAATTAAGCATCTTCACTTAAGTAAAATCATCAAAGTAAAAAAAATAGAAAAAAAAAATGATAATGTGCTATCTATCTACTCAATGCTTCTTGGCACGATAAAATGTGTAACTATGTCGCTAGATGGCAATAGCTACCCAATAACCTTTCCCCCTGCTCCGATAGTGATGAATGAAATGCGCTTACTAGATGGTGTTGTTAGCTTACCAACATTTCACACTCAATTACGACAATGCCTGCCCTAATACCTCAGCCCCTCTTAAATTTTTTCCCTTGTATTTAAATAAATGATCAGATTTAAATAATATTATATGCTTAAGTAAACTAAACTCCATTACTTTAGTTTTACCAAGCACATCATGGCTACAAACGTCAAACTAAGGAGAAAGGGAAAAAACGAAAAACTGAGGCAACAGGCAGGCACCACCGGCCCCATCTGATCTTAATAGAGCAAACCCTACAGTCGGCTTCTACGACACGCCAGGAAGTACGGCGGGGTGGATATTCTTCGACCGTCAACCCACGGTGATGGAAAATAAAGCAAACTAAATAATTATTTAAAATAAAAGTTAAAAGTTAGAGTAAAGAAAATGAGATTCACCCATACAGCCGGGTGTTTCTTATTAAAATATCTCAGTAAACTACACGGTATCTTTATACATACCGGGACAAAAAAATAAAGCAACTTTAAATGTAATGTTGTCGTCACACTACCGTGTGCAACAGTAAGTATAGAATAATTTTGTAGAAGTTCATATTCCCTAAATTCTAACGGTACTCGTACCTCGTTCCATTGGGTATCATCACAGAGTTTAAAAATGCTTTTCGTGAAACGTATTAATCTACCATCTATCATATGAAAATTCGGACACGCTCGTGGCCTATCCGTACAACTTTTTATAATATTATTATGCCAAGAATAATTATTGGAGATTATGTGTATGGGTGCCACTGGAATTGCAAGGGAAAATAACAATAAAAATACTAATAAAAGTGGTAGCTTGCAACCCCAACGAGCCAAGGCTGTCAAAGAACGATTCCCATAGGCTATGGGAAGTCGTATATTATCTATGGACTGTGTAAATGTTTCGCATATGTCAAAACTAGGGCATAATCTCTTCTTTTCAGGAGGAAATTTTTCAAAATGAGAGATGACTCTCTTAGCCTGGCTATGCTCTTCCACGGACAGCGAGTTAAGATCATGCAAAGCCCCATCCGCCGCCACAATAGTGTCTACCTTTTCTTTTTCAGATAACAACTTGCCACCTTTCAATAACGCTAAAACATCGGGAGCAACTGAAAACTTTTTCCAAAAATTAATGCCGAAGATAAACTCTGTGATACCAGGAACGACAAAGAATCTAATTAAACGAGTTCTCTCATCAACTGTTACCGGCAAATACATATATCCAGTTACAGGAGATAAGGAACCATTCGCAGTTTTAATAAATTGTAGGTTATGTGAAGTATGTAAATTGGTAAAATTAATAAAATGATTTACTGAATCCCCTCCAATTATTGATATTTCAGAGCCGGAGTCTAATAATCCTCTGAATTCCGAATCATAAATATTTACTTTTAAATAAGGGCGTACATCACTATGAATAGAGTGAATTGACTTTGAAGCACATGTAGACTTTATTGTATTAATTTTATACTCTTGCCTTTTATTAGAATGCACTGTCTTAGACTGCACATTTGGCAAATTTTTCTTAGTGTTACAACTAGGACAGTTCTTAGCAGTAAACTCCTTTGTACCACATCTATAGCAAATCACAACAAAAGGTGCCTTACAATTACTTAAACTGTGACCATTTATCCTACAACGGACACAGAAATCATTCTGTACAGGCTGAACTGAAGCGACCTGTTGTTGTGTAACTTTTTGCTTACCCCTATAACACAAATCAGGGGCTAATGAATATGGGGTATTATTAGGTTCCCTAAAGAGTCTACACCTCTCCTGTGCCCCCTCCAGTAATCTACACTTCCTTTTCAATTCTGCCCATGAGTCTACAGGAGTCAAAGCTAACTGGGCTGTGTAAAATGGCCTTATATTAAATAAAACAATATTCAACCTTTCATCTTCAGATAAAGGCTTAGATAAACGACTAAAATAATTTTGCATAATACTGAGATAATTTATAATATTTTCATCAGAACCTTGAGTTCTAAAACGAATTTCCTGCATCAATCTATTATCATAATCATAAGGCAAGTATTCCTCTAGTAACAAAGACTTTAATCCTAACCAATCATGAACATCTGACTTAACACCACGATACCAACACAATGCTTCATTGGAAAATAACTCAGAAGCTGATATAAAAAGTACAGTTTCCGATACACCCCTAGATAAACAAAGCTCTTCCAAGCGTTGTAAGAAAGCCTTAACGCATGATTTGCCATCGAATTTCAAACCAAGCTTATGGACTGCCGCGTCCCCTACCATGTTTTGGCTAGCAATATCTTGTGGCTTGCTAATGGAATGTTCTCCAACTTTCTCCTGTGCTAGGCTACTTTTGAATGTATGCATTATATTATCAATCCTTACCAAAACGCTTTCCAAACGCTTCTGGTAGGTATCAAGCATAGTGGAGAAGTCGCTGTCAACTTCCTCCTCTACATCAAGCCGACCAATTCTATGAAACAAGTGGTGAGCCAATGTCTGAATTCTATTCAAAGACTTGAGGGAACCTGCCTTTGATGAAGATATTGAAATAAGTCTGTCCAAATCCTCAAATTTTCTATGAACAATTCTTAGCTCAGAAACTACATCCAAATCACACTCCAATATCTCATCAGAGGGTAAGTCCTTATTGAGAGAACGAATCTGTGCCTTCAAAGCAGTTACTGTATCTGCAGGTTTTGCACCCCTAATTCTAACTTCATATTCAAGTTCATCTTTAAGTAGTAAATTAAATGTAATAGGTCGTTGTTCCATGTTTCAACTTTATGAAAACAAATAGGTAGTATGACTTTTCCTAAAAATGTGTATAGTAAGAGAAGGTTTATGTTCCCTAATGTATGTAATGTAGTAATTTGGAGAATAAAAAGTGATATAGGTATGTATAGGCAAAGATTAGAGTTAAAAAATAAAAAATAAGTGTAATATTTGGTTCAAGCTCAAAAAATAAACTGCAAATTTACTTATATTTATATTTTCAAACACTTTGTGAGTGGTATGAAAATATTAGCTTATTAGCATTCAAAATGTAAAAAAAACCCATAAAATTAAAAAAAAACCACTCCAAAATCGATCAAAGCTTACATAACTCCATGTACATGAATGCAAAAATACCTAAATTAACAATAGTTAACTGGAGAACAAACAATATTAAAGTTTATATATTGCCACCTTTGGCACAAATTAAAACAAGAAAAAAAAAACCTCAAACTCACACCGTCAACGATCAGCCTCCTCTGAGCGAATATGACCAGATCAAGAATTAAAAAAAATAACAGAACCTCCTCTCCTAATGTTCGGGCGCCATGTAATACTGGATTTCAACTGGTTGTATTTTCCTTTCCTAAATGGGTATATATGAAGTGAAACAACAATTTGATGGTTTGGCAGTACAATGTTTATTTAGGGTGGACAATATTCTGTTTGTTGCACTAGAAAAGTTATTTACTTACAATTTACATATTCCAAATAATATACCTTTGTGAGAATTCTCTTCCTTGAAAATACCTAGTTTACACAAGTTAGATTTTACACAATTTAGACCTTCTAACTTATATATCTAATAGTAAAATACAACCATAAAAATAATGCAAGGTAGGGTCCTGGAGTCTGCTCTGATCGTTAACGAGTGGAATTTGGGTATTACTATGTATAAATTATTAGTAAACGCGTTATGAGACAACCTTCTGCAGAGTATTTGTAGAACTCTTCGACAGTCAGCCGCTGCCGTTTGGTTAGTGTAGTGTACCTGGATCAGTGCGTTGTGTCTTGGCTCTGATAGATCAGCCACTAGTTAACTCTCTCTATATGTTGTAGTTCACCGGTCACTTTTCCAAATTGATCTCACAACTCCAAACTCTGGTTTTGCGCAGGTCTCTCTACCCGGCGACTATATTTGTGATGGAAATTTGGGTCTCTAAACCCGTACCGACGACCCTTTCGGGTGAATTATTAACTCCTTAACGGTTATTTATCCGTTCCAGGATATTATGTAAATACGGAATTATCTTCCTTCCAAATTAGAAAATAGTTCTCCTTCGTTAATATAATCCTCGCATATGTTAATATGACGAAGATTTAAAATATTTCTCCAAAATAAATTCAGCCTTGAATTTGAAATTCGAAATGCGAATGAATAATCTGACAAGCAAAAACAAACGTCCCTGATTGGTCGGCCTACCTATGGTTTTTTTTAACGTCTGAGGCAAAGGAAAGTGAGTCCATACATCCGAATGAACGAAAAATTCTTGTCAATACGAATCTTTGCGAATAACTACTTTGAATGAATTTTGAACAACTAATATGATCCCCGTAAGCCTAACGTCACCTAAATAATGACGAGACTATAGAAAACGCTCTAACGCGCCCCAATTCAAAAACAAAGTGTAAAAATTCCACACAGACGACCATAATCTCTAATATCGAACTGAAACATGATACAACTTACCAAGACAAGAAACTTTCGTCTGAACTATTTCTTTTTTTTTTTTTTTTTTTTTTTTATAAGTCGCTGGGTATAGAATTTATCACTTTGCCTAAATGTCAAACTTAATGCGAAACGGAACGTAATGTCACTTGTCAGATGACGATGTTGACTTTGAAAAATTGATAAATAAACAATGCTACAATATGTATATGTGTTATGAAGATATTTATATAAGTATAATATTTATTATTATAGTGTAATACTGCTGTCTATTTATAACCTTTATTTTGCATTTATGCTGCCTACTTTATTAACGTTATAACACACATTCATGGGTTGACTGGAAGAGATCTCTTCTAGAGATAAGTTCGCCCTTGCTAACTATGTTTTAGTGTAATATTTCTGTAAATTTTTATATGCAATAAAGAGTACTAATAAAATATGAAAACAAAAAAGATACAGTATACTTATTAGAATCATATATTCATGCATTGTATAACGACATGAGTGCGTTTTTGTAACCACGAATGCTACAGTTAAACATATCTATGTCTGAGCAAAGTTCATTGTAACATAAACACATTCGGTTCAAGGGGCTATTTTTTGCAACATTATTTCTAGATAAGGGAACACTAAACAACTGCTGGTTACGCACAGATCGAGTAGGCACCCTAAATTTCAATGACCCCAGTAAGTTGCTGTCAGAGAGACCGTTGGCAATCGAGTGAAGAGCGCACAGATCACTCATCAATCTTCTACGTTCAAGGCTCATCATATTGAAATAATGCAAACGATCGGCATATTCAGATATTTTTTTACGCAAACCACACTTAATACACATCGCCCTCACAAATCTACGTTGAACAGCCTCCAGTCTGTCCACATGGATGTTATAAACAAGGAACCATACAGAGGAACAATACTCTAGTGTACTTCTCACCAGAGCGTTGAACAGAATCAACCACGATCTTGTGTTTCTAAATGGCTTAGCATGGCGAAGAACAAAACTGAGCATCCGATTGGCCTTACTGCAAATTTGGTCATAGTGAAATCTGAATGAAAGAGTCGTGTCAAAATACACACCCAAGTCCCTTACCGTCCCTACACGGGTCAAACTAAATCCACGGATGTTATATTGAAACTGTATGGGGTTTTTATTTTTGGTAAAGGTTATAACCTGACATTTTTCAACATTAAGGGCCATATCATTTTTATTACACCAATCTGAAATCACATCCAGGCTACTTTGTAACGCCTTGCAGTCCTCGATACTAACGACACGTTTGAAAATTTTTATGTCGTCTGCATAGGCGAGACAGTCACAAGGAATAATATTTAGAAGGTCATATGTTTGGTTTTATTTTAAAGTCGCCTCATAATATCAACGAACAAATTAAATGCACTGAAACATCCTGTCCGCTGTCCTTTTTCAACATGCATTCTTGTATGTGACGTCTCGTTCGACAAAGACAATTTTTAGTCGTGTTCTGTGTCTATTCGTGATGACTACCTAATGTAACACGTGCTCGTCGTGTAAAACAAATTATCTCACTCATTAATAAAAATAAAAAAATAAAAAAAAACTTTAAATAATCCGCTACTGAAAGTGATAAATTAACTAATGTGATTGTGCATAAGTGAAAGACAGAAGAGATTGTGAAGATCTAGCGAGGGCCCTCCAAAGTGAACCACGTGGTGGGTGTTTAACTCTGATATCAAGAACAACGAAGGGACCGTTCGGTAAGTCTGCATGATTTCCTCCATTTCATCTGCAGCTGCTAAACCATCGACCAAACCCAAGCAGTTGTAATCCCGTCTTTCAGTGCATTTATAAAAACAAGATACAGTCCATTTTAATTTTATGAACCAGCATACCTTAGAATAGAATAGAATAGAATAGAATAGAATATATCTTTATTGTACATCGACTAAATCAAAAATACAAAGATTGTAACCTTAAAATAAATCGTACAAAGGGCGACCTTATCGCTAAAAGCGATCTCTTCCAGGTAACCTTAGGATGGACAGGATTTAGAACTAAAGCGTTCGAGGGAAGATGGCGATGTCTAACTTAATAAATATTTATTATGACAAATACATGCAATGGCTACATACTATAATACATATATATGATATATAACCTAAATATAACAAATTTATACTATAATATGTATATATATCTAAATATATAAATACATATCAACTAAAATATATACTTAGAGCATACCTATAAATATATAATCATGAACAAATAATTATAGCGACAAATAGTGCTTTTCAACCAGATTTTTAAAAGTGTTGAGGGTTTGTGCTTGCCTTATGTGAACAGGTAACGCGTTCCACAACAAAACAGCTTGTACCGAGTAGGATTTGTTGTAAAATTTGAAACAGAAACCTCTGCAACAGGTTGTGTAGGGATGCCAAACGCCGGTACATCCATACATCATTGGAAAATGTATCTCCAGCACAAATTTGGAAATTCTTAAGGTCGCTAGGTGTGGGTGATACTCATGATAATAACTGTAATCTACCGAACTTGAACTTACTCAATAAACATTTTTCTAAGCCCCCTGTCATTATAGACAACACCGTCAAAGATAGAACAATAACTCTTCTTAACAATGCTACCCCACCTGACTGTGACTCATTCTCTTTTCGCGAAATCACGGAGGATGAAGTTAAAGAGAGCATCCTATCTATAAAATCCCGGGCTGTGGGTAATGACGGTATAAGCCGAGACATGCTGGTTCCCTTACTGGAAGATGTAGGTGTCATTATCACACATATATTGAATTTTTCATTGACGACTAATGTCTTTCCAAGTGAGTGGAAACTAGCCCATGTCATTCCTCTCCCTAAGTCAACAAATCCCACAACCTATTCCCATTTTCGTCCTATATCCATACTCCCGTTCCTATCCAAGGTCCTTGAAAGCGCTGTTCATATCCAACTATCCTCTTATCTATTCCGTAATAACCTCATTAGTCCTCTCCAGTCCGGTTTTCGTCCCCATCACAGCACAGTAACAGCCTTGTTGAACGTCACTGAAGACATTCGTCAAGCATTAGACAACAGGCTGGCTACTGTTGTTGTTTTACTTGATTTTAGCAGCGCTTTCAATTCAGTTGATTTTGATGTCCTTTTATCCATCCTTGGTTCAAATAACATTCAATCCTCCGTGATCGCTTGGTTCTCTAATTATCTTCGCGGACGTCAGCAATGTGTCAAATGTGATGATTCGTTTTCAGATTGGTGTCACCTTATTGCAGGCGTACCGCAAGGCGGCGTGCTCTCACCTCTTCTTTTTTCAGTTTTTATAAATGAACTTACTAAGGTCATGTCACCTCCCTACCACCTGTATGCGGACGATTTACAGATTTACAGGCATTGTAATTTGGATAATGTCAATTCCATTGTATGCAATCTCAATGATGACTTATGTGTGGTGCAGTCTTGGGCTGAATCTTTCGGACTAGTAGTTAATCCTGGTAAGTCACAGGCTATAATTGTCACTAGCAACCGGATGCATAGTAAATTTGATGGCGGTAACATAACAAAAATCTTGTATAACGACGTTGTAATACCATTTACGGAAAAGACCAAAGATCTTGGCCTGACAATTGATTGCACATTGTCGTGGTCTTCGCATATCAACGAAGTTAGCCGTCGTATGCATTTCTCTTATCACTCTCTCAAGCGTCTTCAATACTTCCTGCCATTTAAGACCAAATTTATGCTAGCTCAAACTCTTCTTCTCCCTATTCTCGACTATGCTGATGTCTGTTATTTGGATGCAACAGAGGAGCTGCTTAACAAGCTGGAACGCCTACAAAATCTGGCAATACGCTTCATTTTTAGTTTACGGAAATTCGACCGTGTTTCTGAATTTCGCTCAAAGTTAATGTGGCTCCCCATCCGACTTCGCCGAAATGTGCACATCCTTACCCTACTATACAAAATCCTTCACAATCCTCAACATCCTGATTACCTGCGTTCCCGATTTAATTTCCTTCCACCCAGTTCTCGTCCTAAACGTGCTTGTATCACCAAAACCCTCGTTCGTCCTTCTACCAAATCCAAGTTCTTTGCCAAATCTTTCACTGTGCGTGCAACACACTTATGGAATAATTTGCCGACTGAGATTAGAGAGAGTACATCGGTGGCTTCTTTCAAACACAAGTTGAAAGAGCACTACCTCTCAAATTTGTCTTAATATATATGTATGTAGGTATGTATATGTATAATATATGTTTATATACAGTATATATTTGTATGTATTAATAGTTATATTTATAAGTAAATATATATGTATGGTTCTATATATGATGTATATATTTTTATTAATTAATTATAATGTAGTAATATTTGTTTTTGGTATAAATACATTGTTTGACTATTTTGTTATTTATTGCTTGAAGTAGGTACACATGAATCCCGCATTTTAAAATTTAAAACTAAAGCTAGGGTTGGCTGGAAGAGATCTCTAATAGAGATAAGCTCACCTATGTACATGCCTTTCTTAATGTATATTTTTAAACCTTTTTATGAGTGTACAATAAAGGATATAATAAAATTTGGTAAAATGAGATGGTGTTTCTAACCTCAAGTTCTCTGACGACCTTAAAACTTGGGAATGGGTATCATGGAGAAACTTAAAGCGATTTTTTAAATAAAATGGAGTGTGATGTGCCAACCTTTGTGTATGTACTACATCTATACTAAGTAGGTATACCTATGTTATAATGCATTATTCAATAGATATTATTTTATGCTTGTTTTGACTCACTCAATATACGGGATTCATCGTGTTCAGTTGTTTCATTTACGACCTCCTTAGATGGCGACCCTGCCACTGGAGCTCGCCTCGTGCGTTCAAAGTCCGCTACGCTAAATACGGAGTGTTAACTATAAACAATTATGTGAGAACAGTGAAAGTGAGCAAAATGATTTTAATAATTAACTTTGCTTCGTTGGTGACACTAGACTTTTACCGTCAAACTCAGTTATTCCAGAAGAATGGGTAAACAAGTCAGCAAAGCACAGCCCCAGGAGGTGGTAATTGCGCAAAATGCCGTTGGGGGCTTAAATTCTGCCTCCACTGATCAACTCCTATTTCACATGTCCGTCAGCAACAGCATATTGCTAATTTTGACGATTATTGCGGTCGTCGGGATTTTTTATTTGTCGTACCGAGGATATAAGCGGTGCCACGGGAAATGGACGCGGAAAGCCATTAATGACCATTTTCTTCGAGGGTCATTTTCGAGACGACCTCGCCAAGCACAGGACGGAAATAAATTCAAGATGGACAATGTGTAAGTGACGGTGAATATAATAAGTGATCCGTGTAATCCCGAGAGTGCGTATGTATGTAATCACTATTATTCTTATTTTTGTATGGACTCTTAAGTATACTCGTGTAATCAATTTTAGTAATGGAATGAGTAAACAGTGTATAATTGTTTATTATAGTACTATGTTATGGACGACAAAATAATAGAAATACAAAGTAAAATTAAAAATATTCGAGATTATCTTGTAAAGCTAGGTCCAAAACGTAGAACACCTAAGATAAAATCGGAGAAATACACTGAGAGTACTGGGTTATATAATGAATTTAATTTAGAGTATAATATTTTAATAAAAAGTATCGCAAAGTCAGAATTAAGTACAGAAACTGTTGAATATTTAAATAATTTAAAAATAAGCGTAAACACTTTATATTCAAAAATTATAGAATTATGCCCTTTAAGTGACACTGGAAGTGATTGTGAGGAAAGCACCAATATGGCAAAATTTGATTTAAAAACTGCCCTTTCTCTTCTGCCTGTAATGACAGGGGAAGAAAATGTCACAAAACAACTGATTTCAAATATTGAATTATATGACTCGATGTTGGAAGAGTGTGAGAAACCGGCTTTAATTAAATTTGTTTTAAAATCAAGGTTATCGGAAAGCGCGAAATTACGTTTGTGCGAAACTTACAGTTCTGTTTCAGATCTAGTTAACGATATAAGGGAGCGACTTCTATCCAAAAAATCCCACACAGCATTGCAGCAACAACTTCATAGATCGAAACAAGATGGGAAGACCATTGAGGAATTTGGTAAGGAACTTGAACAGCTTTTTGTAGATTTGACTATCTCACAGGCCGCCGGAAATTCCAAAAATTATGAGGTATTAAGACCTATTAATGAGAAATATGCGATTAAACGATTTTCGGACGGATTGAGAAATAGTCGAATCAGTACGATAATTGCAGCTCGCGATTATACTTCGCTGAAAGATGCGATCGTCGGAGCATTGGACGAGCAAATGTCATCAGGCCAGGAAACCCAAATTATGAGTTTTCGAACACAAAGAGGTAACAATGGGTTTTCTAGGGGGCGCCGTGTCTTTTATCGACAAGCGCAAGGTGGTTTTTCAAGTAGGAAGCCCTTAACCCAGCCCAGTAATTCGAATAACCATTATATTATCTATCGAAATAATAGAGGTCATGGTCGAGGTTTTTATAATAGAAATATGCGTAGTACAAGGGGACGCATTTTTAGAGGCCCTACAAGATTTAATTCGGTAAATGTAATACAACCTCATTCAACCGATAATAACACAGAAGGTCAGTCAAATTCGTTAT
Organism: Elophila nymphaeata; assembly: GCA_955850985.1. Lineage (NCBI taxonomy): Eukaryota > Metazoa > Arthropoda > Insecta > Lepidoptera > Crambidae > Elophila > Elophila nymphaeata. The sequence goes on along the minus strand of OY039071.1, from coordinate 24,428,147 downwards.
CAAATCAAAATGAAAACCAAAATTTGTTTTTTCGGTCTTAATAACTTTAGTAGCGATTTTCATAATATCAGTTCAATAAATTTATCACTGTTAGGAGAAACACATTCTTGGTTACTTGATACCGGTGCGTCATTATCGGCCGTCAGGCTAGAACATTTGGTAAGTAAAAACATTCCTTTCCATATAGAGCGAGTACGTATTAATGGCATAGGTGGTACTGTGTACACTGAAGGATATGTTTATTTAAAGTTATTTTATAATGAAATCGATTTGGAGCATAAATTCTATGTTTTTGATAGTTTGCCGTGTAAAACGGATGGCATTTTAGGTCAAGATTTTATGAACAAATTTAAATGTATATTAAATTTTGAGAAAAATACATTAACTTTAAATCACGATAATAACAAATCTTTTAATATTCCACTTCAGAAAGGGAGATTAGGCTTTAATAATTATATACTCTTACCACCCCGTTGTGAGTACATTCATTTTATTAATACGTCAATTCAGCAAGATTGCTTTGTTGCCCCGAAACAGTTATCGGAAGGTTTATTTTTGGCAGGAATTGTGGTTTCACCGAAAAATAATCAAATACCTATTAAAATATTGAACACCAGAGATGAGGAGGTACGCCTTAGTTATTTTACTCCAGAGTTACATGTCCTTGATAGTTATGACATGTACTCGTTCGATAGGGAAATGGTATGTGCTGATAGGGTCAAAAAGTTATTTTCAATATTAAATTTGGAGCACTTAAACTACGAAGAACAAGTTACAATAGAAAATATTTGTGCAAAATATGCCGATGTCTTTTTACTGCCAGGTGATAAGTTATCTTACACAAATTTATATGAACAAAAAATTTATCTTAAAGAAAATTCTACCCCTTGTTATACAAAGGCTTATCGTTTACCAAAAACACAAAAAATAGAGATCGAAAAACAAGTAAAACAAATGTTACAAAATGACATTATTGAGGAGAGTAAAAGTGAGTGGGCAAGCCCTCTTCTCTTAGTACCGAAAAAAAGTGATAGTAATGAGAAGAAGTGGCGTATTGTAATAGATTACCGCAAGTTAAACGAAAGAGTACAACCTGATAGGTTCCCATTACCAAATATCAATGAAATCTTAGATTCTCTGTCAGGCGCTATCTATTTTACACATTTAGACCTTAGTCAAAGTTACTACCAATTGAAATTAGAACCTGAGAGTAGGAAATATACAGCTTTTATCGCAGACAAGCAATATCAAATGAAAAGGCTTCCTATGGGCTTGAAGACAAGTCCTAGTGCCTTTAGCAGGCTTATGACAATAGCTATGTCAGGGTTAAATTACGATAAATGTCTGATTTATTTAGACGACTTGGTCTGTTTTGGTAGATCGTTAAATATGCATAATAAAAACTTAATTAGTATTTTCGAAAGATTACGTAAGGTTAATTTGAAAGTGAATCCAGAAAAATGTCAATTTTTAAAGAAAGAGTTACTTTATTTGGGTCATGTAGTGTCCTCGAAAGGGGTTTATCCCGACCCCAATAAAACAAAAATTATTCAAAATTATCCAAGGCCAACAAATAGCGACGAAATTAAGCGTTTTGTTGCATTTGCAAACTACTATCGTAAGTTTGTACCGCATTTTGCTGAAATATGTATACCACTAAATAAATTAACAAGGAAAGGCATTAATTTTGAATGGTCGAATGAATGCGAAAATTCTTTTATCTACTTAAAAAATTCTCTAATTAGTCCTCCAATATTACAATATCCTGATTTTTCCACAGAAAATGAATTTATCCTACAAACGGACGCTTCAGGCATTGCAATAGGTTCAGTTTTATGTAACAGTAATAATATGCCGATTGCTTACGCAAGCCGTGCATTAAATAAAGCCGAGTTAAATTACCCAACGATAGAAAAAGAGTTGTTAGCTATAGTGTGGTCCGTCAAATACTTTCGGCCATATCTTTATGGGAAAACTTTTAAAATTATTACTGATCATAAGCCCTTAGTTTACCTATTCAGTATGAAAGATCCTTCTAGCCGTTTATTAAAATTTCGTTTGTTAATGGAAGAGTACGATTATAATATTGAGTACATCAGGGGAGCGAATAATGTGGCTGCAGACGCGTTATCTCGCATAATTGTAACATCAAACGATTTGAAAGAAATGAATACAAAAGTATTGAATGTCATGACTCGAAGTATGCACAAAAATAAAGAGATTGAGTTGAGAAAAAATTGTTTGGTTGATAAAGAGCCTATAAACAATTGGACTGATCACCCAAAAGTTGTAGAACTCCTTAAAAAACCAAAAAATTGTTTAGAATTAATGGTGTGTAATGATAGTAATATTAATATGAGCGACAGTTTTAATTATATTCCTGAAAAGGCAATTATTTATATTAACCCATTTTCTCGATCATGTTCTGTGCGAGACACGTTCGTGAGAGACTTGGAGTTATTTTGTAAAAAATTAAACGTCGACGAAATGTTTATAATGAAAAATGAGAGAAATAAAAAGTACATAGAATGGTTAACCAGTTTAATTAAAAATAATAAGTGGTCCGGGCCACAGCTTTATGTCATAAAAGATGTTTTAAGAATATCGTGTAATGATGAAAAAAAGGTGATAATGAATAACTTTCATTTATTGCCTACAAGTGGACACGCAGGGATGCGACGAATGGTCAATAATATTAAAAGATATTATTTTTGGCCTAATATGGATTTGGATATTAGGGATTTCGTACAAAAATGTGAAAAGTGTCAAAAACAAAAACACTATTTGCCTACGAAACAACCTATGATAATTACGACTACTGCAGAATCTGCATTCGATAAAGTATATCTAGATATAGTGGGGCCCCTAGCTAAGGATTACTTTAATTTCTCTTATATATTAACACTTCAATGTGAGCTTACAAAGTATATAGAAGCTTACCCGTTAGAAAATAAGGATAGTATAACAGTCTCAAAAGCTTTTGTCCAAAACTTTATTCTTAGGTACGGCGTTCCTCGAGAGATTGCCACAGATCGAGGAACAGAGTTTATTAACTCCACCATGAATGAGGTATGTAAATTGCTTAGTATAAATCAAATTAATTCAACAGCTTATCACCACGAGTCTATAGGTTCATTAGAAAATTCGCATAAATCGTTGAACGCTTTCCTTCGCATACAAACAGATAATGATCCAAGATATTGGAGCCAATGGGTTCCATACTGGTGTTTTTCTTACAACACAACAGTTCATAGTGCAACTCAGTATTCTCCTTTTGAACTTGTGTTTGGCAAACTCTGTAATATCCCTAGTACTTTATGTAATGGAATAGTTGAACCAGTGTATAATATAGAAAATTATGCAAAAGAAGTCAAATTTAGATTGCAAAAAGCACAAAAAGACGCAAAGTGTAATTTAATAAATAGTAAAATTGTAAGAAAAAAAATGTATGACACTTATTTAAAACCTATAACATACAATAAAGGTGATAAATTATTAGTGAAAAATGATTGTAACATTAGTAAGTTTGATAAGATTTATTTAGGACCATTTATTGTAATAGAGGACTTATCACCTAATGTAAAAATTTTAAGAAATGGAAAAGAGGACGTAGTTCATAAGAATAGGACAAAACCTTTTTACTCTTAAATGTAATACTTAATTTAAAAAAAAAAACATGTAATCATTCTTTTTTTTATTTTTTTTTAAAGGGGGCGTGTGATGTGCCAACCTTTGTGTATGTACTACATCTATACTAAGTAGGTATACCTATGTTATAATGCATTATTCAATAGATATTATTTTATGCTTGTTTTGACTCACTCAATATACGGGATTCATCGTGTTCAGTTGTTTCATTTACGACCTCCTTAGAGGAGTGTTAGGATGGAATAAAATAGTGTAAAGGAGGGACAAAATATGTGCATTCCGGCGAAGGCGAATGGGCAACCACTTGAGTTTAACACGAAATTCTGAAACGTGGTCATATTTGCGTAAACCAAATATAAACCGTATGCAAAAGTTTTGGAGTCGCTCAAGTTTATTTAGTTGTTCTTCGGTCAAATTTGGGAAACTAGAGTCAGCGTAATCAAGGATTGGGAGAAGGAGAGATTGAGCAAGCGCAATTTTAGTAGTAGTTGGTAGGAAGTTTCGCAGCCTTCTGAGTGATCCTGCCGAAGCAAACAATTTTCTACTGAGTTCCTGCAGATGATAACTCCAAGATAGATTAGTGTCAAAGTGAAGACCTAAGTTTTTAACAGTCTTACTGAAAGGAATGATAGATCCATCAAATATCACATTAGGGACCACAGACCAGTCAATTTTTAAAGTCAATCGAGGGCTACCAATAATAATTACTTGAGTTTTAGCTGGGTTAACTTTGAGACCGTAACAGCTACTCCACTCACAAATTTGTACCAGATCAGAGTTTACCTTTCTAACACCCTCTGCCAGGCGATCTGGTGAGGTTTGGCAATAAATTTGCAAATCATCAGCGTATAGGTGGTAGGATGAAGAAAGCTGTTTGGAAATAGAATTTATGAAGATTGCGAATAGTAGAGGAGATAAAACGCCACCCTGTGGAACACCGGCAGATGTGCCGCACCATGAAGATGTAGAATCGTCGATGCAAATTCTCTGCCGGCGTCCAAACAGGTAACTACGAAACCAGTCAATTGCCGTTGGAGATATGTTAATAGAGCTTAGAATACCCAGGAGCACATCAAAATCTACGGTGTTGAAGGCATTACTAAAATCAAGGAGTGATAGTATAGTTAGCAAGCCATTCTCCATGCCCCATCTGATGTCGTCTGCGATTTTAACAAGTGCAGTGGTGGTACTGTGACCCGAGCGGAAACCGGACTGGTATGGATTGAGGAGGTGATTATGACAAAGGAATATGGTAAGTTGGTCATGGACTAACCGCTCTAACACTTTAGAGAGAAATGGAAGTATAGAAATAGGGCGGTAGTCGGAAAAGGACGAAGGATTAGGTTTCTTCGGTAGCGGGGTGATTTGGGCATCTTTCCATGCAGTTGGAAAGACACCACTTTGTACGGAATAATTCAGGATGTGAGAAATGACAGGAAGGATATCATCTAGGATAGGGAGGATCATTTTACGACTTAGCGAGTCACAGCCCACTGCAGACGATGTAATAGATAATATGCTCTTTTTAACACCACAATCCGAGAATTGACTAAAGGAAAATGCAGGATAATTTGGTATAGGAAGAGAAGATAAATAGCTTAACGTAGAGGCTTTAATTGGCCCATTAAAATAGGAAGTAGAAGAAAAATAAATATTCAAAGAATTTAAGTCAAGACCACCAGCTGTTGTCGTCTGGCGTGACTTCCCAATACCCATTGATCGAAGAAATTTCCAGACCTTTGCTGGATCTCCATTTTCAACAGAACTATGAAAGTAGTGGCGCTGAGCGTTCCTACACACCTTATTGCACTGATTACGGATACTGACGTAGTTCTCCCAATTTGTGACAGTAGGGCGATGTTTGTATTTAGTTTTAATAGCGGCTTTCTTATCGATCAGTAGCTTAATTTCTTGTGTGAGCCAGGGTGAAGGTGAATGTTTTAATTTTACATTACGAACTGGAGCGTGTACATTATATAGATTCGTTATTTTGTCAGCAAACATATCAATCTTATCATCAACTAACTCACAAGTATACAACGACGACCAATCGACGTTACTGGCGTCATCATGAAGTTTATCGACGTTCATACCACTAAAATTGCGAAGCTGTAGGATTTTAGGCTTGGTTTTAGGTGGACGGATTTTGTAAGAAAGGTATATCGCATCATGATAAGAAAAGGAATCAGCAGGACATTGACCATGACTGACAACATGGTCAAGAGAAGAGACAAGAATTAAGTCTAGAAGAGAAGGAGAACAGTTAGGGAAATGATGGGTAGCATTTAATGACGGAATAAATAAGTTTGTGGAACGCAAGACAGCGTGCAGGGATAAGGAACGGGAATCGTCTTTGAGGAGGCAGGTGTTAAAGTCCCCCATGACAATAGTATGACTGTAAGAAGGGATAAGGTTTTCAAGGATAGTTTCGAAAGAGGAGAAGAAATCAACACGACAAGATGGATAGTAATATACACCCAGTAGAATTTTGGTACTGTGCATGGTGACTTCCAAGAAGATATGCTCGCCAGCATTTGACGGAGGTGGCTGTGGTGATACACTTATAACGGAGAATGGAATATGCGCGCGAAGGTATATAGCCACACCACCGCCGCCGCCAACCGAACGATCATTTCGGATTAGGATAAAACCAGGCAAGGAGTAGGAAGTTGATGGAAGGACAGGCTTAAGCCAGGATTCAGAAATAAGGATGGCATGGATATTCTTACAGTCAAATGTAGACAACAAATCTGGAAAGTGTACCGGAATGCTTTGTGCATTAATATGCACAATGTTAAAATGTTTTGGTACGTCGGAAAAGTGAGTCTCTAGTGTGTCTCTTAATGTCGGAATACTAACAAAACTATCGTTAATACTGCTACTACTGACACTAGCTGACAAAAAATCGTCATCACTACTATGATCATCCATGATATACTTAACAAATAAAATATAATATAATATATATTATAAAATAAAATAAAAATAATAAAATATAATATTAAAGTAATACAATTAAACCGATGAAACAAATGTCCACCCGCCAGTTGTGTTATACAAACAATAACTGATGCAAAGAAATATATAAGCATTATAACAATCGCTAGTTATTTAAGGTAAGCAATCACGTAAAAAACAAAATAATACATTTACATCTACTCAACAACTATAAAAGTTAATGATAATAAAAAACAATCAATATGTTACCTATTTAAAAAAATAATAATAATAGAAAATATCATGGCTGTATAACCGCTGATCCCTTTGCGTATATAAAAAAGAAAAAAAAAGTGTCAAAGTCAAACTGTCAAGTGTCAATCAAATGGGATCATAATTTAATTTAGAAGGTATTTGCTACAAAACAAGAAAAAGTTCAAAGTTATGAAAAGTGATTGCTTACGTAACTAAACAATATTGGAGCAACTCACATACAAAGTTACACTATGACGAAAAACAAGCCTGGAAGAGATTTTTACTTTTTATTTGCTGCTGGACGTTTTGTTTTCGCAGTTTTGGTCGATGGCTTCTTCAGTGTCTCGGACTCAATCTTGTTGAGCTCAGTGATCTTCACAATACGATGACGTGTACCATCGGGACCCAATATGTGTACATAGCCGTCCTTTGACCAACACTTGTTGATACCGAATCGTTCGCGAGCGGCCATGAAAGCTTCATGTCGAGATCGAGTTAGAAACTCCGATAATGTTATGCCAGTACCTTTTAATTTAGTTTTGGAAAACCATGCTTTATTACGTACAGCAATATCGCAGAACTTGATAAGTATGGGTCGTGGTTTATCAGCGCCTGCTGTTCTCCCCATTCGATGGCACCTCTTTATGTGACCCGAGGTGAAGTCCGAGACGTCGAGCTGACCTGTGATGACCCCTGCAACCACTTGAGAAGTGTCTTCAGACTTACTCTCCGGCACACCATACAGCAGCAGAATCTTTCGTCGGCTTTGAGTCTCCATCCTGTCTACGTCAGCAGCAAGGATTTCCATTTGACGCTGAAAGGTCTTTAGGGACTCCAAAATGAAGCTCTTGAAAGTGGTGTAATCATCTAGTAGTCCTGGTAATGTGGAATTTGATGCTGCAGGTGACTTCAATTCCTCCTCAAATTTCGCCATTCGTGTAGTGAAAAGTGCACTTAGATTTGAAAAGGATTCCAGCATGTGCTCCATAGTAAAAATGTATGTTAAATATAACTCTTTGTTTGTGATGGAAAGGAGATAACACTATAGGGGTGAGCTAATTATATCACCATTTACTTTTCGTCATAAAAAGTATTAAATATATTGTATTTTTAAATTAATTAAAATAAAAGTGGCGAGCAGAATTTTTGTTGACCTTTCTTTCCAACTACCCACGAAGAAAAATGATTTGATTTTAATTGTATTCCCGCCCCCTTACCGAAGCCCCCTTTCCCGAAACCTTATTTGATTTTAATTGTATTCCCGCCCCCAATGTAGGTAATCGATCTCATATCATAACCTGCATTTGTTGTTCCTTATCGAGCCGCATAAATTTAACTGTTTTAACGCAAAATTACTATCAATTACGCAGTATTTATTCTGGTATTCACTGGCCATTTTGAATAGGCACATACCTACAAATTTTAATTATATTTGTAAAGGTGGACAATTTACTTGTTGTCTAGTGATTTGTTTCATTCATGCAAGTTAAATAGGTAGATAGTTGAGATTTAGTATTTATCCCGCATCGCTCAACTGAATACCTACTAATTTGTTATTTTATTTTCCGCACCGTTTGAATGCCTATAGCATTTTTATTGTAAACTTATTTTCCGCACCGCACGCAACGTGAGTGAGATAAATATTGTAATCTAACAACAAAGTGTTTGTTATAAACGCACTCACCAAGTGGGTATTCCATTTCTGTTAGTATTTTTCATACATACGTTATTATTACGCTTAGGTTTATGGCGTAATATACCTATGACATAATTTACTTATAGTTAAAATAATATATTAGTTTATAATTAAATAACAAGTTAATTGTAGTTACTTGAATAACTATAAAAAGTATTTAACAACAACATTAAATCACGTAAACTTTAATTTAAAATATTTATTTATTTTAATTAATAAAAATGACTTCTCATAAGTCGTCTACTCCTAGTACACTTGAGGGAGAAAATAAATTGACTTTATTACAATCTAAGCGTCATGCTTACTTTGCACGGTTGCAACAAATTTATATATTGGCAAAATCAGCTCATGAAAATGAAAGTGCAAAAGAAAGTTTTCTTGACAATTATAGTAATATAGACAACTTGTATTCAAAATATGAGCAAATTCTTGATGAATTTAACAGTATTCAGTTAAAATTAAATCCTAATGCAAAAATTAATTTCCAAGCATGGAATTCATTTGAAGAAGTTTATTGCTATTGTAAGCGTGTTCACAAGCAATTAATTGGTTCGGATATTTGTCTATCTAGTAATGTTAAGCCAGAAGGTGTCCCAAAACATATGCCTAAGTTGCCTAACATTGAGTTGATGTCCTTCAATGGAGATATTTACAACTGGCCGCTTTTTTATGAACAGTTTAAGCGAGTAGTTCATGAAAATCCTTCATTGACAGATAGTGAGAGGGTTGTTTACTTGGTGGGGAAGTTGACGGACAGTGCAAAAAATGTATGTGCAGGTTTGATTCCTACAGGTGAGAATTATCGCGTTATCTGGCAGACACTCATAGACAAGTATGATGATCCTCGTTCTCTTGCCGCTGCATATTTAAATCAAATAATAAATTTTAAACCTATTGTTACATGTAATGTCACAACTCTTGATTCATTCATCAACACCTTTAACTCTTCAGTGGAAGCGCTTAAACAATTACAATTATCCGATTTATCAGATTTTATCTTATTGCATCTTGCTTTGAGAAAATTAGATAATGAAACTGTAAAGTCTTTTGAAACATTTTATAACATAGAAAATATCCCCACTTATAAAAACTTAATAGAATTTATTAGAGGACAGTGTAAGATTTTATCACGTACTGCAAATTTAAATACTACATGGAACCAAAATAAATCTTCTAATAAACCTTCTAATAAACCGATAACGAAGTCTTTCGTTAACACCGCTGCTAGTTCGTCTTGTAATAATAACCGCAATAATATGAAGTTTTTGTGCGTGTTATGCACAGCGGATGATCACGAACATCTTTATAAATGTCCAAAATTTTTAAATACTATGACACCCCATGAACGATTTAATTACATTAAATCTAATTCCTTTTGTTCTAATTGCTTAAGTAATAAGCATAAAAGTTTATCTTGTTCGTCGCAACGTAATTGTTCGACCTGTTCATTACGACATCACACTTTATTGCATTTTTCGGTGTGTGTGAGGATTGAGGGCCACTTTGTCATATTCTCTTAAAAATGTACCTATGATTTAGTGTGCGTTCTAAAAGAAATGTGAAAGCCTGAAACGACTTTGTGAAACCTTTGAAAGGCGAGTTATAGGCTGAAAGGTTGGGCCCTCAATCCTCTATGTGAGGATTGAGGGCCCACCTGTAACTAGTAAACTAAACACTCTACAGAAAAACTTTTTATATCAAAATCTAACGCTACGTTAAAAAAAAATGTGAAGTTAAAGTTATCAGCGCATAACGCTATAGTATTTGGTATACTGCAATTCAAAGTGGGCCCTCAATCCTCACGCTTGCAAAAATTTGTTACCAAAAATAAACAAAATTGGTTTATTTTCAGATATTGCCCACTTATCCAATGCGTTAGTTAAAAAATGTGAAATTTTGTGGAACCGAGAGCTTACTCCAACTCCTCCTGGTTTTATAGAAATGACCTTGATAATGTTTGGGCCCTCAATCCTCCATCTGTTTCTTGTTTTTCTTTATTATGTATTGTGTAGGCATAATTTGACAAAGCTAAGGTATTCTGTTTTTGTGAAAATAAATGTGAAATAAATTGACATTAAGAGTAATTTGAAAGACTCATTTATTATTGCAGAAAACAATATTTTAATTTTTATTGTATAAATATTTTTTCACTAAGTAAGATTTGACAGCAGGGTGGCCACAAATTCTAATTATGTCAAAAACGACCGTTGTTGGCACAGACTAGTTAGGATTTTCGAATAAACATTTTTAAATTTTCCCTATTACGGGACGGCAAAGGCATCTAGCCCATACATCCATGTCTTAAGTTTTCTGTATTCTTTTTGTTGATTTTTACATTAAAATGTGGGTTTTACACATTTTAATGCATCTAGCTAGGAAGTCATCATCATCACCATCATCTAGGGAGTGCTTGGCGAGAAATGCATGGCAACAGACCTCATGATGACGACTCATGAGCTGGAAATCCCACTATTAAATACTCAACGTCATACACACCAGTCACACCACAAAACCCTTAAATCAATGATTCCTCATAACTGATCGTCAAGCTTACGCATCGGAACAACACCAATTTCACTGCACAAAATCCACACCGAAGCAATTTTGAATTATCAAAACAAAGATCGACATCCAGACGCCGTGGTTTCCTACTAAACACAACTGAATAAGTCGTAGTATAATAGTAATATATTTTATGCCACAGTTTTTTTTAAATATGTTTTTTTAAATTAAATTTTGCCTATTATGGGAAGGAAAAAGGATCTAGCCCATACAGCCTTGTTTTCAGTACTTTATTCTTGAAGTTTACATTCAAATGTAACTGTCACATATTTTCCACAACAACACCCGAACCTGACGCCACGACAGTGCGATAACTCAGCCGACTGTGTATTGAGCAGAGCTCATGAATAATATAGTGTTTTCAAAATACTGAGAGGACGGTAAATTTAATTTATTATTATTTTGGCGAGAGCAAGATTGGCCTCTTTTAGGATGTCCAGTGATGTAAACACACTATTTTATTCGTCTTTGCTCCTTGAAGTTATCATTTCTTTATAAAATCGCGATAACCTAATAAACAAATTACAATATTCGTGCAAAAAGGTAAATATATTTTATTTATAATCACGCCATTCCGCGCGTTAAAAAGTGTCAACGACTGCTGGTCCAGAGTGACTTTATGGTGCAGGGTGTGCACACGGCCGCAGTGGTACACCGTACACCGAGCGCCACACGCCACGCGCCTCGGATCTGGCGAATCAGGCAACTTGGTCCTAACTTAAGGCCACCACGTTCACTCATCTAGACTGGACTTTTTCTATTGGGTTTGTTTCAACTGCATCTAATAAAAACCATGGCAATATTAGATGCGAAGCTCAGCTTCGTCAAAAATCACGTCAAAAAAGCACGTAGATAAAAAAGGATATTTTTTAATGCGATGTTGTCCCTGTATGCCAGTGGCAAACAAAACAATTCGAACATTTACTGTAATTAATAAACATAAATAATTCTATTCTCTTTATTGCATTATCAATATAATGCAATAAAGAGAATAGAATTGTTTCTACAATTTTTTTTGTTTCATTCAGTACTTTTCAATGATAAAAACCTATTTTGAGCCCATAACAAAAATTAATGGCATCAAAAATTATAATTTATGAATTTTTGTAGATAATTTTCCTAGAGTAAGTAGTATACCAGTTCTCAAACTTAGTGGCGCCAAGTTTTTTTACACCACGATGCGTCAATCAATCAATCAATCAAATCATTTATTTGTGAAAGTAAAGACAAATTAAATCTTTCAAAATTTTAGGGAAAATATATAATCTTTATTGAGTTTTTGTTTAAAAACGACAGATATTCTGGGATTTTTAATGGTTTTAGTGATTACCATATTCAAATAAAAAAATCAGAAATGTTAGAAAAAGTGTAGTGGCAGATAAAACCCCAAGGTGTGGCAGTTTTCGAAGCCTATGTCAATGTTTTTTTTATTAAAATGAAAGTGGAGTTGTATTTTTTGCTTTTGGTGCCCGCTTATCGTTGAATTTTGGACACGTTGTTGTAGGTATATACATTTTAACATGAGTACGTTTCGGCATTTCAGTTTGTTAGCGCGCTTCCCAAACAAGAGAAAATAGAATTCTACAGGTGATTCTAAATAGAGTCAACAGAACAAAATAGTATCCTAAACTGTCATATTTCTTCAATCTATTTTTAATATAATGCCCTATCATTAGAGTTTATTATCCATTGGGGAAAGACAGTTGGTGGTAAATTAGTGTGCTGTCATTGAATCGTAAGGGTTTTGTGGTGTGACTGCATTTCCAGCTGATGCGGTCTGTTGCCATGCATTTCTTGCCAAGCATTTCCTAGATGCATTAAGATGTGTGACACCCACATTTTAACGTGAAAATCAACAAAAAGAATACAGAAAACTTAAGACATGGATGTATGGGCTAGATGCCTTTGCCGTCCCGTAATAGGGAAAATTAAAAAATGTTTATTCGAAAATCCTAACTAGTCTGTGCCAACAACGGTCGTTTTTCACATAATTAGAATTTATGGGGTGGCCATAAATCTTACTTAGTGAAAAATTATGTATACAATAAAAATTAAAATATTGTTTTCTGCAATAATTTTATGAGCAGTCAGACGCTGTCTGACAAGGCACGACTGGCAGTACATAACGGTGTGCTGGTTCCAACACTAATGTATGGAAGTGAAAGTTGGGTATGGGAGAAAAGGCATGAAAGTAGAATAAATGCAGTAGAAATGAGAGCCTTGAGGAGCATGGCAGGTGTAAAATTGAGTGACAGGTTGTATAATAGCGTGATAAGAGAGATGTGTGGTGTGAAAGAAGACATAGTGACAAGAATTGAAAAAGGGATGCTCATATGGTTCGGACACGTGGAGAGGATGAATGAAAGTAGATTGACTAAAAGGATTTATGAATCAGAAGTGAATGGAGAGGCGGGGCGAGGTAGACCTAGGCGAACGTTTAACGATCAAATCGAAGACGTTTTGAAAAAGGGCCAGGTTAGAAGTACGCGTAACCGCCGAGCATGCATGAAGAATGTGATGAAAGTAGATGAAGCGAAAGAGGTATGCAAGGATCGTAGCAAGTGGAAACAAGTAATCTCTGCCTACCCCTGTGGGAGAAAGGCGTGACTCTATGTATGTATGTATGTATGTATGCAATGATAAATGAGTCTTTCAAATTACTCTTAATGTCAATTTATTTCACATTTATTTTCACAAAAACAGAATACCTTAGCTTTGTCAAATTATGCCTACACAATACATAATAAAGAAAAACAAGAAACAGATGGAGGATTGAGGGCCCAAACATTATCAAGGTCATTTCTATAAAACCAGGAGGAGTTGGAGTAAGCTCTCGGTTCCACAAAATTTCACATTTTTTAACTAACGCATTGGATAAGTGGACAATATCTGAAAATAAACCAATTTTGTTTATTTTTGGTAACAAGGTGGGCCCTCAATCCTCACATAGAGGATTGAGGGCCCAACCTTTCAGCCTATAACTCGCCTTTCAAAGGTTTCACAAAGTCGTTTCAGGCTTTCACATTTCTTTTAGAACGCACACTAAATCATAGGTACATTTTTAAGAGAATATGACAAAGTGGCCCTCAATCCTCACACACACATTTTTCGAATAAAACTTTAAGTAATATATCTTTATCCGCCCCAGACGCACAGACGCCGGCATCAGAACCGCTCGGCGAATCGTCGGTCGAACTCGGCTCTCGCTCGGTAAGCGCCTACCGGCCGAACATTCTCGCTTCCGCACCGCTAGTTGGGGACCTTATTCTTAATATTAATAAGAGTGATTCTCAATCTCACCCGCAACCGCAGCCACTGTATGGCAACTCGCAAAATACTTTTATAAGTAACATGCATAAAAATGTTTTTCCCGCTCATCTTACAACACTTCTTGCAACTGCAAAAATAATTATTTTTGATAAATTTAATCGCCCGCATTTAATTCGGTGCTTGATTGATCCTGGCTCACAAAGTGATAACATTGAATTAGACAGTTGTAAAATGCTTTCATTGCCTATATTTAATAAAGTACAACATACGGAAGTTTTGGGCATGGGAGGTGTTTCGCAGCGAATTGTAGGTCTAACGAAGCTAACTTTTAAGTCTCGTTTCAACAATAATTCCTATAATATTCAGCCGTTGATTGTCGAAAAAATAACTTCTCACTTACCTAACACAAGTGTCAACATCTCGTCGTGTGAGCACCTGCGCGATTTGCCTTTAGCTGACGATACCTTTTATGAGCCGGGCCCTATTCAAATGCTTTTAGGAGTTAATACGTACTGTAACATATCACGCTTTAATAAAATTGTTCGAACGGACCGTGATGGGTTGCCGTACGCTTTAGATACTACCTTGGGATATATAATTATGGGTGACGCGCCTATAGCCCACATTAACACCGCATCGCATTCATTTTGTGCTGTCAACGGTACCTCGCTTCAACAATATATTGAAAAATTTTGGAAGATGGAAGAAGTACCTTCTCAAACGTTTTTGAGTCCCGCCGATCAGGAGTGTGAAAAAATATATTCCACTACTACTGTTCGCAATAATGATGGTAGTTATTCCGTTAACTTACCTTTCAAGGAAAATCCTGATAATTTAGGAAATTCGTATATTAATGCAAAGAAACGCTTATTAATGTTAGAAAATAGACGCGTTTACCTGAAATAAAACGCATGTTAAACTACTTACCTTATTAGAAGCTTATAACATTGAGATAGGCACATCCATTTCCCGTCGTATTTTTCCTCTTTTTCCTTCGGTATAGCGCTGTCTCTCTCGCACATCCGCTCAGTGGCGTCACCTGGCGGCGCGGCGAGGGACTAAGGTTTCATGTCCGTTCGCGCGCGCTTGTTCGTTATTGCGTTGAAATATGCACCAGGCAGAAATAAAAACTAAGCTTCTGAAATGAAATGAAATGAAAATGAAATGAAAATGAAATGAAAAAGCTCTTTATTTAAATGGACTTTGCTAAGTACTTTTAAATCGTCAAAAGCCCTACCACCATTTCGACGAAATAATTATTTTACTTAAATAATTATTATTATGCTGAGACGGAGAAGAAATGGCGAAAGAAACTCCGCAGCTTACAATTTCGTAATGATTTCAAAACATCATTACATGTCCATAGATATATCAATATGAATAAATTACAATTTTAAATGCGTAAATTTGGGCAGATTTTACTCCCACGCATTTGGATCATTTAAATAATCATTTAACTTGTAATAAGCTTTTTTATATAATTTAGATTTAACAGTTTTTTTAAATTTATTAATAGGCAAGTCTCTAATATTCTTCGGAAGCTTATTGTAAAAACGTATACATTGGCCCATAAAGGAATTGCTTATTCTGTGGAGACGAGTTTTATATACAACCAAATCGTGTTTCTTCCTAGTATTTACATTGTGCGTATGACATTTCTCGGAAAAATTCATAATATTTTTCTTTACATATAGTAAGTTTTCCAGTATATATTGTGATGACACAGTTAGAATATTTATCTCCTTGAACCTTTCTCTGAGGGAGTCACGCGGACCTAGTTGATAGATTGCTCTAACAGCCCGTTTTTGCAGAACAAAGATGGTATTAATATCTGCAGCACTCCCCCAGAGAAGAATTCCATAAGACATTATGCTGTGAAAATAACTGAAATAAACCATTCTAGCAGTATCTATATCAGTTAGCCGCCTAATAGTTTTAACTGCATATGCCGCAGAACTTAGTTTACCCGAAAGTTTTACAATATGTGGACCCCATTGCAATTTAGAGTCTAACATTACTCCTAAGAAAGTTGTTGTTTCTACAGGTTTCAATTCTACTCCATTTATTTGTACATTAGTTTCTACACATCTCACATTCGGTGTAGTAAACTTAACTAATTTGGTTTTTTTTTCATTCAGCAACAAGTTATTAATATCAAACCAATAAACTACTTTCGCAAGTGCATTGTTCACTTCGTCATAATTATCTAATTTTCTATTTATTTTGAAAATCAAAGAAGTGTCATCCGCAAACAACACAATGTCATGATTGTCCCTTATGTAGTAAGGCAAGTCATTTATGTACACTAGAAAGAGAAATGGACCAAGAATTGAGCCCTGCGGAACACCTATTGTGACTAGAGAACCTGGAGATCTTTTACCATTTATATCAACTTTCTGTATTCTATTGCTCAGGTATGAAGTCATAAGGTTGAGAGCCTTGTTCCTAACGCCGTAATGGTGTAATTTCCTGACCAGAGTATCATGATTAACACAGTCGAAAGCTTTAGATAAATCACAGAAAACCCCAAGGGCGTCGCGTGATTCTTCCCAAGCAGCAAATACCTCCTTTAACAACTCAACTAATAAGGTAAGTAGTTTAATATGCGTTTTATTTCAGGTAAAACGCGTCTATTAAACCACTTGACCGTTATTAGAAGCTTATATCATTGAGACCTGCTTGTTATCGCCTGGTGAAAACGCCAATGTGATAATAATAGATAGCTAAATAAAACTGGATGTACGAGAGAGTAAACATGTAGGTATATATCAGAAACAACAATGTTCACAATTATTGAAGATATTTATTTAAAACAAAATAGTTTGTAGAAACTTTTAAATAATTTATTGTGAAAAACAATATTACACTTTAACATAACAATAACCACCATAAATAATAATTAACACCTTCATACAGCAAATACTGTTACACGATTTAATAAGTATCAGACTCGGTAATTAGTATATTATTGTGTACTTGTATAAATATAAAAAACTGCGACTAAGAAATTAAACGTTTGTTTTTGTAATGCTAATTATTTTACACGGTTCAAAAAAAAAAAAATGTGAAGACCGTACTACCGAAATTTTTATATTAATTAGGGCTTGCGCCGTCTGGATGTTGGGAGGTATAACCTCAACACAATAGAACTTTTGAAACGCACTAACTTTCAATTTCCCCTCGTCAAAATATCCTTAAGGGGAAAATTTTATCGACCTAGTTGCTGCCGCGGAGCGAACACTACTATACAAAAAGATACTCTATGAGCACTACCACGTGTAGCTGCATGTGATGTTAGCTTCTTTCAACAGAGTCTTTCCTGCAACAACTGTGTGTGAAGCAGATTTGGGTGAACCTCTGAATAGTATAAATAAATTAGTTAAGCTGCTCTATACACGCCTTACATTTAGAATATTTATTGACCTATTTACCCAATATAAACCTTGAATCAATATTTTCGAGCATTATGCAGCATTTCAAACATAGTCTGTATCTATAGTCGTTACCCCAGTCTCTAGTCCCTACAATCAGTTTTTTGATCCAAAACGTGGCTACCATAATATA
Source organism: Elophila nymphaeata (assembly GCA_955850985.1). Taxonomy (NCBI): domain Eukaryota; kingdom Metazoa; phylum Arthropoda; class Insecta; order Lepidoptera; family Crambidae; genus Elophila; species Elophila nymphaeata. The sequence goes on along the minus strand of OY039071.1, from coordinate 24,410,215 downwards.
AGTGCATATGTTTAGGAGTAAAATAATGTTGTGTACACATTGAGGTACACACAGTAAGGTAAGATCATGGATCCTATGCCCGGAGAAAAGTAATAACAACGTGATGTAGTAATAACAATGTGTGGCGGACTGTTTGAAAAATATTATCAGTACAGAATAGTTACTGACAAATAGACGTAGCCAAGACGTTAATACCTCAAACAGGGGGATTAAAATTTAACTTTATAATATGTTCTAGTGATATTGATTTTAAAATATGTTTAACTTAGACATCCTGACTTGGTTTTCCAAATGACTATAGGCTACATAAGGTAGAATTGATGAATTTATCTAAGAGACTACTACTGTATAAAATTTGTTCACCTCAACACAATTAAAGCAACTCAAATTTAAGTGTAAATCTGACAGATACTGGGTGATAAAAAACCCATAAGAACGTGTGGGTTCAATCTTATGTAGATTCGTCCACAGTAAACAACGTTTCTAAACGAACATTATGATTTTATGGTACCATGATGTTTTATGCAAACATTATCATTTGACCACTTCTACATTTACAAGATCAATGTCTTAACTTTGGGAGGTGGCAGGCCTGTTTTTATGTCCACCAGGCACGTTCCAGATTTGGTACCTAGTTCCAAAATGGAGCTGCAGTGGCTCGAGCCTTGAGGTCGGCCCTCCAAAATAGCTTTTCTCAACGAGGGACCACAATAAGATAAAATCCTGTTGCCTGATTGAGATGTGCTAACACCCGGGTCATGAAGAGTGGTGACAATATACCACGCCAATGGAAAATTCCACTCAATGTTGAAAGCATTGTGAAACCTCGCGTCGTGGTCATTGTGATTCAAGGTTGTGTAACGCCACTACTTGAGCTTTCTTCGATGCTAATAAGTCGATTAGTGACCAGTCCCAGTTATTTTTTATATCCCATTAGTATCAAATATGTGAGTGTTGGCAGCAGATGCCACTCAGATTTGACGATGTCGAGACAGATGATCTGCATAGCTGTTATTCCCAGGTATATAATGAATTTTGAACACAATTTGATTGTGGTCTAAAATCTGGAGGATTTGATGCACCAAGTTCAAGAGATGCTGTGATTTTGTTCCCCCCTCGTTGTGGAGATAAGCCGATGCAGTTGGGTTGTCCATTTGAATCAAGATTGATGTCTTTTCATGCTCAATAACGAGTTCCATAACTTTTTAAAATAACCAAAATTTCTTTGTAGTTGCGGTCGGCATACCCGGACTGCTGTGACTTTTACGTTTGATTGTGTACTTTTTGGGTTTTGTGTTTCATTTACGGTAAGTGACAGGCTGGTAACCTGTCACTATTTGGACGCACTAAATGGCCCATACTGCCAGATGTGGCTTTATGTGTAACAAAATGTTGATATTCGTGATCGTCCGTATGTATTTATGCAGTGTGTGTAGTATTTATTCAACCTTCCATGCTCTCGGAGTCATCGGTTGTCCAAAGGTGTGTAATCGGAGCTACTTATGTGTACCTATATTGGTGTTGGTTCCTGATAATTTTTCAGCGACCAACGCATTTCTTTCACCAAGTTGCTCGGTAGAGTGTATTTCTTGGAGGTATTACTCTAGGGCAGTGTGTTCAGAAATTTGCCGAGGGACAGGGAGGTGGCGGTGTGTAACAAGTTACCTGGTTGACTTTCCGCTCAATGAGTTATTTTTCTAAAGGTACACGCCTTTAGATTTCCTATGTAGACATCTCAAACTATTCCCAGATTATTGATACGCTTTTGGGGACCGAGAATGGACCATTAGTGGTCGCGATATTATATTATTATTATATCTCGATGTTCTCGTGCCTGGACAGAACCGTCGAGTCCTGGTGTACCAATGACATAAACGTCTAGGTAGTAAGGTATCCGTGTCTGTAACCCATTTTGGGATACACGCGAATATTTTTGGCGCAGTGCTCAGTCGGAACCACGTCATTTCCAGTAATTCGCCTTTGTGTAATAAACAGACGAAGAAACCGTCTGTGGGTTTGGACAGGCACAGTTTACTCGTGCACGGTCCCATGGTTGTACAAAGTCCGGAATTCGATACATCTCTTCAAGTCGAAACCGATAACCGATCGGTCAACACTAAGATAATGATTTAAAGACAGGGGTGAAGTGAACCTTTGAGAGAGGCTTGCTGTTTTACCCCTTATTTTTTTTTTTTCATTTGTGAAGTAATCACACACATTTCATTTGAACCTAATGTGCGACGACAGTCGCTGGTCAAGAGTGGTACCTTAAGTGGTGACTTTAGTGGATATGGTATGCGATACCCTGTTATGCGAAGAAAGAAAACTGGAGAGCCCATTTCCTTCCAACAGTGTCAATACAGTGCTAACTTACCGACTCGAAATTTCTGGTAGTCATTGTCTGTGTCTCTTATTACCTCTGTTGGCAGAGGGAGATGATGGACCATTTTGACCTCGTTGAAATTAGTGCCGTGGCCTCAATCCGCGAGATCGAGATTAAGTTGAGCCTATGTTGTATGTAAGGACATTGTTGTCCGTGATTAGCATTACTATATCCTTGCGAAGGATATTGAATTTGGTAACCACCCTGCGAGGGTTGGTTATGGGGCTCACAGCATGCTGCATGTGGCATGTGTATTATTTATTTATTTATTTATTTACCATAACTAAACGGGATAAACCCAGTTACATAATTATGTAGTACATTGTAATATACATCTTAAAAAACTAAAATAGAAAAATTTATTATTTTACACATAGCAACTTAACTTAACTTATTTATTATAGTCTTCGGGTTATCAACAAATATATCCAATTCCGGTGAAGTAATCAGAAGCGCGTTTAGAGCCTCCTGCATGCGACACAGCGGCGATTGTGCACGCGCCACCGTGCGACTTGTTGGAGGCGCGAACAGACGATGTCTGCGACCGGAACGAATACGCAAATATTTATCAGGCACATACAAGCGAGACAATTGTTCAACACACTCAGGCGCTTCCACAGACCCACGCAAAATCGCTACAGCGGTAGATATCTCCACCCGGGTTCTCCTCAATTCTAAAGAATTCATCCCCAACATTCCTAGTAAAAATTTGGTAGGATACATAAAGGGATAATACCCATATATCCGCCTATAGTAATACCAAAGAAAAGCCTTTTGAACCTTCTCCAGCATTAACTTATACTTAGCCTCGTGAGGATTCCAAACACATGCGCTGGATTCCAGTGAGCTTCTCACAAGACTTGTAAACATGAGTTTAATAACGTCCGGATGGTTGAAGTCACGTAGATTACGTAAGATAAACCCTAAGCGACTGAAGCAGCTACGAGTGAGAGTGCAAATGTGTTCGTTGAATGTCAGGGTAGAATCAAAGATCACACCTAGGTCCTTCATAGTATCTTTACGACTGATAGCGTCCCTGCCTAACCTGTAGTTATAGTTAACAGGATTATGCCGACGACCGAAGGTCATGACAGAGCACTTGCTATCGTTAAACTCTAAACCATTCTCAGTACTCCACCTAAGGAGGGCATCAATATCCTTTTGAATAAGTTCAGAATCAACTTCGCCACTGACCTCTGCAAATATTTTTAGGTCGTCAGCATAAAGGAGACAATTAGTATGCTTTAAAACATCTACTACGTCATTTATCATCAGTAGGAAGAGCAAAGGCCCCAGTATGGAACCCTGGGTCACACCAGAGGGTGTTTGATAAGGTTGTGACACATAGCAACCGTGGCGGACATACTGTTGGCGACCTTTGAAGTAGTCAGAAAGCAAATTGATGGGCTTTGTGGAAAAACCAAGAGCGTCAAGCTTTGACAAAAGTATTCGACAATTGACCCTATCGAAAGCCTTACGGTAATCGAAGTACAAAACATCTACTTGCTTACCTCTATCAATCGCTTTTGAAATATATTCAACCAACGTCAACAAATTCGTATTTACCGATCTTCCGGGCCTAAAACTGTGTTGCTCATTACAAATGAATGGCTGGACTTGCCTGACAATAGTGTTATACATAAGTATTTCGAAGATTTTCGCCGGCGCTGAAAGAATGGCTATTGGCCGATGCTCCTCAACAAGCGACTTGTCACTGCTTTTGGGGACAGGCGTTACACGAGTGACTTTCCATGCCTGCGGATAAATACCATGACGCAGAATGAGATTTATTAAGTGGCAGAGTGGAATGGCAATAGTTTTACGACACATCTTCAAGATATCTGCTGGCACACCATCAGGTCCCGGAGACCAACTAGACTTTAGGTTACTAATGGCACTTTCAACGTCTCGTACAGAGAAATCTCCCACATCTATATGCGCATGCGTTGGAACAGTGACAGCTGTCGAGTTTAGAGTATAATTATCCCGGGCATAGATACTTGAAAAGTGACTGGCAAAAGCGTTCGCCGCATCTATGCCAGAGCACTGAAGACCTTGGTATACAACATTTGGTTCAAAACCACCTATGGTCCTTAAACTATTGATGTGACGCCAAAAATTGCGAGGGTTGTAATGGAGATTATTTTCCAAGCCTATAATGTACGTTTCGTACGCTAGTGAAATTCTCAACTTAAGGCAAGCCCGAAAATTCGAAAAGTTAACGTAATTCAACGGACTTTTAGTCAGTTTCCACGCGCGATGAAGACTAGTTTTAGTTTTAATATCTCTGATGATGTCCGCAGTAAACCAAACTGGATATTGTCTTGCGGATGATTTAGGCCTGCGTATTATGTATGTCCCGAGGAACAGATGTACCATGCGATGGTACAATATGAGTACTTTGCCCTTGTTCGTGATTAGCATCACTATATCCTTGCGAAGGATATTGAATTTGGTAACCACCCTGCGAGGGTTGGTAATAAAACTCGCAGCATAGGAAGTATGTGTCTGTTCAAAGAAACAGATGTAAGCACCATGCGATGGTACAGTATAAGAACTTTGCCCTTGCGAAAGGTAACAAATAGGTTTTGCTCGCGAAGCATTCTCAGTGACAAATTTATTAATTGATAAAAAAGTTTCATCTAACCAAACCATTTTATTGTAACGCGCTCGCAAACTGTTCGGAATTATGTGGGTATTTGAAGATATTTCAGGCATTTCAGGCTCGCATTATAGGCTCTTACATATTTAAGAATGCCAGTCTTTCTCAATGCTATCGTTTCAGTCCTATGACCGCGCACTATTTGTAAAATACCTATTATTTGGCTCCCCGGCGGGGAATCGAACCCCGGTCTCCCGCGTGACAGGCGGGGATACTTACCACTAACTACAGAGAAACCTAATGTCGTAAACCATTTTTCCAATTGTAACGGGCCTATATTATCCATTAATAATCTTTATAAATTATATTGTAATAACCTAACTATGTAAAACTCCATCTTCCTTTAAAAATTAGCTAAATGGTAATGTTGATTACTTTTGTTCAGTTCGCGCCTAAATGTTTGTCAGCATAATTTTAATGGCTACTATGAATAACTCCTCATTACTACTTTTATCGTTATTTAATATTATATTCTTTTTATAAATTACTAATATTACTAAAATGTTTATTGATACATATTTTACTAGTCCTTGGTTATGTTTAAAGTAAAAAGGAATGCTATTTTAAGTATCTTCTTGAATTCGCGCCAAATGTTAAGACAATATGGCGCCAATCCAGCGGTAGTAGTAGGGAGTGAGGACATTTAAAACGTTTCGTTTAAGCGAAATGTGGTTAGTCTGTTTGAGGTCGGCCGGTCAAAAATAAGTGTAAAGAGGTGTATTGTTGCTGCAGTTACAAGTATTGTTATAAAAGTGTCATAATTTTATTCGTTAAAATTCCGACACCCGCTATTCCTGAGTTTATAATAAGGTAACGTCACAACTCAGAAGTGGGATCTGAAAAAGAAGACGCCTGCAAAAGAAAAAGTGTAAGTACGAGCAATTTTTTTCTCCTTAGCTTTTCTCTTTAAAAATATCGATTCATGTTATTTATGGTTATGATTTATGTAACGTTCTTGTTTCATCTTAAAAGCTAGTGTTATTTGTTACACATTATGAAGGCCTAGTGAAAATAATTGATAAGGGTACCACCTGTATTGCTTTGATGGGTTAATGCAGTACCGATTAAAGGTAATTGATCGGGGCACTCCCCGTATTGTTTTTTTTCGGTTACCTGCATCATATTGTGTTCTGAATACTCGGCCAGGGCACTCCCTGGTAGCGTTCTGAATGGAATATGATTATTGAAAACATTTTTTTTTTTTTCGTAAGATCTGAGCTTCTATTGTATACCAATTGAAGGAAATTGATCGGGGCACTCCCCGTATTGCTTTCTTTTGGTTACGCATACCATATTGCGTTCTGAATACTCGGCCAGGGCACACCCTGGTAGTGTTCTGAATGAAATGTGGGTATCAAGAAGTTTTCTTCCGTTACCTTGTATGTACCTAAGCTTTTATTAAGTATAAGCCAATTGAAGGTAATTGATCGGGGCACACCCCGTATTGCTTTCTTTTGGTTTCGCATACCATATTGCGTTCTGAATACTTGGCCAGGGCACACCCTGGTAGTGTTCTGAATGAAATGTGGGTATCAAGAAGTTTTCTTCCTTTACCTTGTATGTACCTAAGCTTTTATTAAGTATAAGCCAATTGAAGGTAATTGATCGGGGCACTCCCCGTATTACTTTTTTTGGTTGCATACGCTATATTATGTTCCGAATGCTCGCCAAGGACACTCCCTGGTAGCTTTTTGGATATGATATGGTTATTTAAAATATTTTTTCCTATAAACTTTCATTTTGTTTTACGTACGTACACTAAGTTGAGGATACTATTGCTAATGCAGTATGTTTAAATTCTTTCGAGGTCATGGGTATGGAAATAAGGCAGCGAAATAACAGATCAAGGTCCAAGATTGCTGCTGTATCACGAAAGGACATACGAAGCCGCAACCAGTCTCGAGATCGCACGCCACTGCGCTCTCAAACGACCAATGGAGACTAAATCTGCTTCAAAACGCCCAGGGTCACGTGAGTGTTCGGAGCAGCGATATACCCAAACTTCGAAGAGTTGGCTCAAGCGATATGTAGTAATAATAACTACATTAAAGGTACAAGTAATAATGACCATGTTGAAAATTTGTTTTTAAGTAAGTAAGTTTCTCGATGTCATGAATAAATATGAAATCTAAGGACGACAGTGACACATTTCCTGTTTTGAACGTAATATCAGAATTCGTTCCCTTGCACAAGGAACATACAGTAGATGCGTAGATTCATAAGTTAGAAGAGTGTGCAAAACATACGGTTGGAACGATAGACAGGTGGTTGGAACAATATAGACGTGGTTAAAACGATGTTACTCTCACACCAAAACTCAGTAAACACTAAGCGTTTAATTAATAGCAAAAATGAGTAAAGATACATACATGGAGTATATATAACAAAGAAATGTACTACCACTGATCATTGTAATAGGACAATTGATAAACTTAGAATAAATGATAATGAAGATGTTATTGACACTCCTGTTTTAATTTCTCTCAATTTCTAATTTATTCAACGGTTACTTCGTAAATATTGTTAAAAATATCTGTAATTCAAATATAGATAATTTAAGTGATTGAGTGTTGAGAAAAGCATATTTTTGAACCTGTAGTGTATGGTATTTCTAAGGAGGTTGGCATTGATGGTATACGAGTTGATATTACTAAATATAATTTAGGCAGTATCTTAGAACCATTGTTGCATGTCATTAATTTATTGATAAGCCAAGATATATTTCCTGATATTAAAAAAATCCATGATGAAACCATTATATAAACAAGGCGAGAAGTATAAAACTGATAACTATAGACATATTACACTAACCCCTATTTTTTCCAAAATGTACGAGAAGGTAATGTACAGCAGACTTCTTAAACTTCTCGATAGAAACAGTATATTAACTATGAGCATCACAACAAGTTTGGAAGGTACATCACGGTGAGTAGAAAACAGTAAAATATTTTCCACTGAGCAAAAATATAGCTAACATCAAATAATTTACCTATAAATAACTTCCATAACTAAATTTAATAATTTTCATACCGAACGAACTACTCCCCAATGTTTATTCATAAAATGTAATGAAATGGATGATTATTGATTCTAACTGTAAATGGAGAGAATATAAATAATGTTTGGTCTAGAGTTAATCTGTTTGTGTTCGCTATTAGAAGAGTCTGACAGGTAGTATCTGTACAAGCATCTTTAACAGTGTACAATAGATATGTGTACTCAACCATTCGCTATGGTGTTGTATGGTGAGGAACAACTGACTTGAACAAGCTATGGTTAACGCAGAAGTGTTAATGACCATGTTCGGACTAAGATATTGGGAGTCATGTTTAAAAATTTACTATTTATTGCCGCTGCCATGTTTGAATATCTTGGAGGTCCTATCCTAGTTGGATAAGTTTTTTTTCGAGGTCTTAAGTTTATCTCAAAATGAACGTAAAAGAGAACTGTTGAATTATTTTTTATTCACAGGCACATTTAGCAAGTCCAGTGCAGGTAATGGTCAACGTCATGGACCAGGCACATTTAGCAAGTCCAGTGCAGGTAATGGTCAACGTCATGGACCAGGCACATTTAGCAAGTCCAGTGCAGGTAATGGTCAACGTCATGGACCAGGCACATTTAGCAAGTTCAGTGCAGGTAATGGTCAACGTCATGGACCAGGCACATTTAGGAGGTTCAGTGCAGGTAATGGTCAATGTCATGGACCAGGCACATTCTATTTTTTCACTAGTCGTATATGAACTAGTCTAGTGCAGGTAATGGTCAACGTCATGGACCAGGCACATTTAGCAAGTTCAGTGCAGGTAATGGTCAATGTCATGGACCAGGCACATTTAGCAAGTTCAGTGCAGGTAATGGTCAATGTCATGGACCAGGCACATTTAGCAAGTTTAGTGCAGGTAATGGTCAACGTCATGGACCAGGCACATTTAGCAACTTCAGTGCAGGTGATGGTCAATGTCGTGGATCAGGCACATTCTAATTTTATCACTAGTCGTGTATAAACTAGTCTAGTGCAGGTAATGGTCAATGTCATGGACCAGGCACATTCTATTTTATCACTAGTAGTGTATTAACTAGTCTAGTGCAGGCAATGGTCAACGTCATGGATCAGCACACTTTATATTATCGCTGGTCGTGTATAGACTAGTCCAGTTCCTACAGGTAATGGTCAACGTTATGGACCAGGCGCATGCAGTACAACCATACATAATCCAGTGCAGGAAATTGTCAACGTCATCCGTGGACCAGGCCTATTTTATGATTACTGCATATGATACTTATACTCCATACCATAGTTAATGTCATGAAGTAGGTTGATGTAAGAGAATTTATAATTATGACCAATAATGATAATTGAAAAACGGTTGTACAATAAGATTTATGTATTTTCCATGATGGTAAATGATTATAGTGTTGTATTCCATAGAAAGATTCCATCATTGTAGCAATGATTCTGTTGTTGTGAAAATTATATTAATGACAAAAACGTAAGAGTATTTATTAATAACGAAGGGACTCGTTTAGGGTTGGATGGCCGAGTTGTCGTAAACCATTTTTCCAATTGTAACGGGCCTATATTATCCATTAATAATCTTTATAAATTATATTGTAATAACCTAACTATGTAAAACTCCATCTTCCTTTAAAAATTAGCTAAATGGTAATGTTGATTACTTTTGTTCAGTTCGCGCCTAAATGTTTGTCAGCATAATTTTAATGGCTACTATGAATAACTCCTCATTACTACTTTTATCGTTATTTAATATTATATTCTTTTTATAAATTACTAATATTACTAAAATGTTTATTGATACATATTTTACTAGTCCTTGGTTATGTTTAAAGTAAAAAGGAATGCTATTTTAAGTATCTTCTTGAATTCGCGCCAAATGTTAAGACAATATGGCGCCAATCCAGCGGTAGTAGTAGGGAGTGAGGACATTTAAAACGTTTCGTTTAAGCGAAATGTGGTTAGTCTGTTTGAGGTCGGCCGGTCAAAAATAAGTGTAAAGAGGTGTATTGTTGCTGCAGTTACAAGTATTGTTATAAAAGTGTCATAATTTTATTCGTTAAAATTCCGACACCCGCTATTCCTGAGTTTATAATAAGGTAACGTCACACTAATTATGTAAAAAATTAAATTATCTTATCTTATCTTACCTGTCTGTGAGACCAGGCTTTACCTAATTATGTAAAGAATTAACAAAAAATATTTTTATTTTCACTTAACGTAGGTAGTCAAGTCTCGCCGTGTGGTGAATAGCTTTTAAAAAAACAATATTCTTTATTAAATGTAGAGCTTAGAATTACTATACGTCTTGGCAGCTCGCCGTTCAGTTTAAGACTGAAGTTACAATGGATTATAATAAGGCATCTTAATTAGAATGTTTATATTATCATTCGAGGAATTGCGTCTAGTCGCTGACAGATTGCTGATGTGAACAATAACATTCTCAGAAGATCTCTTGTTTATGTTTATTTAAGGTAGCGTCGACTGACGTAACTCCTCCCTCCTTAAGTTCGAAGCTCTCGTTTCTAGGAGAACTTCGAGCACATAATTTATATAATTTTAAACGGTACTTATGTACTAAGATACAAAGAGTAACTAAAATGATTACATATATTAAAATCGTCCAGATGCTTATGCTATGTACGATTTGGGACTCTTCACATGCACTGTTTTCACTGACACCTTTTCTTAGGGCGAATGACAGGAGTTTCAGGTCTGCGAGGTCCACGTCTTCCAAGTCCACAGGTCCTGGTCTCGGTGATGCTGCTTCATCAGGCGAGTACAACGAAGGTAAGTTTACAATAGGTAATTTAATATAGCTTATGCGTTCTGCGTTCGGCTGATGCATTCTTAAGGTGATGTTCTGGATTTTCACCTCACATGGGTCATCTAGGGTAAGTATATAGGTTCCTTTAACCTTTTGACGGAAAATTTCGTTGATACAGGATCTGGTAAGTAACTCTTTGTCTCTACTGTAGAGAATCCATCTATTTGTTTGTAGTAACTGAACTTTAACTTTTCCAATAGTGACTGGAATCTGCGAGCATGACGTCACGTTCTCAACATACGTCATCAAATCGGTGATACAGGAATCTTGAATAAACTGGAGCATTTCATCATTACGGCATAGAAAGCTGGCCTCATCAATCTCTTGGCATGGTTGGTTTAACAATCTGATTTGTAGACCTTTCGCCAGGAGGTAAGGGTATTTAGGTAAAATGACAACTGTGGATTCATGGGAAATTACAGGTAAGGGAATTAATTTATAATATATATAGGTATCTCTATCTATTATAGGTACTTCTAAAAGGTAAGTGATTTGTTTTCCCTTAAAATATGCTTTTATTGTAATAGTCTGTTCTATTTTTACCAAGTTTCCTAAAGTAGGAGGGTATACTAATTTTTCTTTCTTATTAACTTGTTCTAAAACGCTTAATAACTTACTTGATTCTATTATAGATTGATGTAGAATGCCTAACCTACTGAGTGCGAAGCTCGTCTCTATTTCGTTTAACTTCATGTAAATTGCTTGAAAATTATGATAGAGTAAATTATATGTGCTAATAATTTGGATTTCAAAATGTTCATTCCTTAAACTGATACTAATGTTATTTGTTAATTTCGTAATTTCCTTATTTAATTGTACAAGATTATTATTCAATTTTAATGTAGAGTTCGTGAGAATCTGCACCATTTCTGTGACTAAGGTCAGTTTTCCAATATTAGAGTTCTGTTTATTTTTAATACTTGTAATGGCTTTATCATATTTTACAGCATCATCATGATCAAGATTTCCGGTAATTATTTTAATAATTGATCCAAGTGGATTTAGTAATCCTCTTTTAATTCTAATAGACGGGCAAATCTGGTCGAACTTAATTAAAGTAATGTTTTTCATAAAATCTAATTGTTTTCTTATATCTATAAAATTTAATGTAAAATTCTTATGAAACTTAATACTAATTAACTTATCTAATTCAGCGAGGCGGTCCTCGTTAAACCTCATGTCTTCCTTAATTTGTTCGAGGTTCAACTCTTTGGCTATTACCCAATTTTCTTTGGTAATTACCGCGACACCATTTTTCACTGGTAGGATTCCAGGATTTTTACTTATTTCCTGCAGCTGAAGTGCCAGGAGTTGGTTCATTACGTTCATCGCCAGGACGACGCGGAGGTATCTGCGAAGGGCGTTTCACATGTTTTAGTGGGGCTTTAGTCTTACGAGTTTTTATTTGAATGGGGACTATATTCCTATCCGTTTCTTCTGTAACTATAGCTTTACGATATCTAGGTTTATCTTTACTAATTCTTTTATTTATATCTCTTACGAAAACTTCGTCACCAGGATTAATTTTAAATTGTGTTTCTCCAACCTCTTTTTTCTATTATATTTTCTTTTCTTTTAATTGCTTGATCTGTAATGTATTTATATAGAAATTTTGTTCTTTTTGCATGTTCTTTTATTAAATGTTGTAAATAATTTTTCTCAAAATCCATATCAAATGCATTTCTTGAGTCGGTATGTCCTAACAATACTTCGAAAGGTGTTAAATTTGTGGTAGAGTGAATTGAATGATTGTATGCCATGATTGCATATGTCATAACTGAAGTTGCATCTGTATATTTATGTTCATAGTTAGCTAATCTATATATTTCTATGATAGTAGAATGGAATCGTTCTATAAGTCCCATAGAATTAGGATTATTAGGTGTTCCAATGTGTAATTCTATTTTATATAACGCTAAAAGTTCCTTTAAGAGGGTATTGTTAAATTCTGAGCCTGGGTCTGAACTTATCTTTTGAGGGACTCCATAAAAAGAGAAGTATTTAATAAGGGCTCTTACTACCTCTGGGGTTGATCTATTAGATATCTCTAAAGCTTGTCCTACTTTACTAAATGCGTCTATTACCGTTAAATAATACTGTCCTTCAATAGTAAAAAGGTCTATAAATATTTCTTCTAAGGGTTTTGTTTGTGTTTGAGTTAATTGGAGTTTGGGTTTTAGGGGTTTCCTATCGTATTTCATTCGTTTGCATACTTCACAAGAGTTTATGATCCTAGATATGGTTTGTTCCATGTTATGCCAAAAATAAGTGCGTCTAATGTGTTTCAGGGTTTCTCTAATACCACGGTGACAGGTTTTGCCGACATGATATTTTTCTATTATTTCCTTTTGTTCCATTTCGTCTTCTATGAACACAACTCGCTTTGTGCATTCAAAGAATTGAACTAACTCTTTCTTAAATAAAAAGATTATTGCTTCTGTAAACTGTCGTCTGTGTGTGTCGTCTTCAAAGTAAATGAAATATTTGGTATTATTAGCTATATACTCTTTTAAAAACTGTTTGACTAAATCTGGTCGATTTATGGGTAAGTGTACTTCTAAAATCCTTTGTCTTTCTCGGGATAGGTTTTTAACTAGTAATTTATCTATTAACCAGGTGTATATTAAAATTTGATTAGGTTTTGTATCTATTGCTTCTTGGAGAATTGGTACTCCTTGAGATTCGGTATCTCTAGCTGAATGAATTGTACTTGCTAAGCTTGAAGCTGATAAAGTTGAACTTGATGGGCATGGTATTGAATATGGAGATTTAGGTCTTTCGGAATCAGAATCAGAGTCTGATATTTCTATTGTTTCGTCAATAGACATTGCTTCATTTTGTGGCTTACTTTGGGATTTACCTAAATTTTGAATGTCTTTCGTTAATTGTTTTATGTATTTGATTCTATCTTCTTCTTTATCGACATTAGCTTTAGTGGACTGATTATCTTTATTTAAAGCATTAATTCTGATACGTGACAAAGCGTCTGCGTTGCCATTTTGTTTACCACTTTTGTGTACTATATCAAAGTTATATTCAGAAAGATGTAAGCGCCAACGGGTAAGTCTACTGTTAGTTTCCTTAAGGGAATTGAGCCAGGCAAGCGGCTTGTGGTCTGTAACTATTGTGAACTTTGTTCCATAAAGATAGGGACGGAAATGCTTAACTGCCCAAACAATGGCAAGTAATTCCTTTTCTGTTACACTGTAACGAGTTTCGGCACTGTTAAGTGTTCTGCTGGCATAAGCTATCGGTCTGTCGCTACCAATTGCGCCTTAGGAGAGAACTGCACCAAGCGCAAATTCTGATGCGTCCGTTGTGAGTATGTAGGGTTTATCTGAATCTGGATATTGTAAAATTGGGGCGTTTACAAGGAGCTCTTTACACTTCTCAAACGCTTCTATATACTTCCTATCGTGACAAGGCATGGAGCTCTTCTTTTTCAAGCGAGCTGTCATAGGTTGGGTGATCTTAGCGAAATCTTTAATAAAACGGCGGTAGTAACCTACAAGTCCTAGGAAACTCTTAATTTCTGTTACTGTACGGGGTAATGGATAATTTAATACGGCTTTAATTTTATCATTGTTAGGTTTAAGACCTTTATCTGTAATTGTGTGTCCTAAGTATAACACTTCCTTTCTTAAAAATTCTGACTTGTCTAATTGGACTTTTAAGTTAGTTTGTCTAAGTCTTTCGAATACGGTTTTTAATTTAGATATGTGTTCATCTAGGCTGGTTGAATATATTATGATGTCATCTAAATAGACTAAACAATGTATGCCCTGTAATCCATGCAAGACATTGTCGATTGTCCTTTGGAACGTAGCCGGAGCTGTCTTTAATCCAAACGGCATTCGAGTGAATTCAAAATGTCCTGAGCTAGTAGTAAATGCTGTTTTCTGCCTATCTTCTTCTGCTACCTCTATTTGGTGATAACCACTAGCAAGGTCTAGCGTGCTAAAGTAGCAACTGCGTCCTAATTTGTCGAACAATTCTGTGATGTTTGGTAGTGGGTATTTGTCGTCGGTTGTGATTTCGTTGAGACGTCGGTAGTCTATTACAAGCCTATATTTCTTTTCGTTACTTGAGTCTAATTTCTTTGGCACTAAGTGTACGGGTGCACTCCAAGGGGAAAAAGATTTAGTAATTATATTATTTTCTAACATTTTATCTACTTGTTTAGCAATTTCTTGATTTATAACTTGGGGTTGTCTATAAGGACGAATGTAAATGGGGTCTTCATTTCGAGTTCTAATTTTGTGTTTGACGTCATTTGTAAAAGTTAATGGCAGTTTATCTGAATAAAATATATCTTTGTATTCTAGGCAAAGTTTAAAGATTCGTTGTTGTTCTTCTGAATTCATGTGGTCTAATCGGAGTTTACTAATATTTTCGGTCAGTATGTTATCAATCTCTAAATCGTTATTATTTTCTAATTTATTTATTTCACATTTTTCTGTGTAATATTCTGTTACTATAAAAGGTTTTGTGATAGTTAAAATCATTTCTGTTTCTAATGTATTTTGAATAATGGTCGTTGCATATCCATTTTTACAAGTTACTAATGCAGATGGCATTCTAATTCCGTTACAAAATAATGTGTATGGTAAAATAGCTTCTCCATTCTCTAAACTGGTGGGTAACTTTACTAATTGTTCGCATCGGGGAATTAATTTTATTTTATTACTGGGGTTGTATATAATGGGTATGGCTGAAGAATTTGTATATAATATTTGGTTTTTCATGTCTACACTTGCATCTAGTTGTTTGAGTAAATCGCTTCCAATAAGTCCATCGTAACGCTTGTCGACGTTATATACGTAGAACTTATGGATTTCGTTGCTGTTAAATGTAGGAAATAAAGGTATGGTAATAACTTCATCGTGTCTGCTTGCTGCATGTGTACTAATTACTTCGAATGGTTCATAACTTTTGTAATCATTGAAATATTGGTCTACTAATTTTGGGCTAATAAAAGATCTAGAACTTCCTGTGTCTATCATTAATTTTGCATTAATTTCTGGTATAATAATATAGGGTAATGTTAGAGTACTAAAATTTAAATGTATTATTTCAGGCTGTTGTCGGGGGCATTCATGTGAAAATTTGTTTCGACTTCAGTTTCATTACTTTGTTCATTTGAGTCTGTCATACATAGACTTGTGTATTCTTCGTTTTCCTGCTCTAAAAATTCGTAATACTGGTTTTCTGGATAAAATTCGTACTCGTACGTAGATGATGTTGATGGTTCATTTGTATCGAAATCATTTATATTATAAAGCTCGTTTACGCGAAAACCTTGTGGTTTTGTGTTATTCGGAATGGCAGTTCTCATGCTGACATCCGTTGTTTGTGGGACCTTTTGAGGGGGACGGTATCCAAATTGTTGTTGTTGATTTACATAGTTCGGGGGTTTATATCCAAACTGGGGTTGGTTTATATTGTTTTGGGGTCGGTATCCAAATTGGGGTTGGTTAAAATTATTTGGTGGTCTATATCCGAATTGAGGTTGGTTAGGGTTGGTTATTGGTTTGTAACCAAATTGGGGTTGGCTGAGATTATTTATTGGTCGATAACCAAATTGAGTTTGATTATTGAAAGGTTTGCTTGGCTGTGGAGTTATTCCAAAAGGTAATTTTACCTGTTTACTTGGAGGAATTCCGAATTTAAATTGTGGCGGGTTTTCATTAGATGGTTTTGTTTGATTATTAAATGGTTGTGCTTGGAAAGGTTTAGGGAAATGTCTGTCGGTTGAATTGAAATTTAGAGGTTTTGTTTGAAAAGTATTTTGTGTCTTTAACATTTTATTCCGGGAATTGTATTGGTACAAGAAGTTTACTTCTTCTAGTACAATGCTTAATGCGGTCTCTAACGTTGTGCAACCTTTGAGTCTGACGATTCTTAATAAGTCTTCGGGTAAGTTATAGAGGAATACATTCATTGACATGTTATCATAAATTATAATTTTACTTGAGCGAAGATTTTCATCTGAAATCATGTTTACTTTTGCTATTAATGTGCTTTTAACGTGCTGTATTCTGTTGCAGAAATCTAAATATGATTCACCATGACTAATTCTTAAAGTTTCTAATTGAATTGCAATGCATTCTTCTGACCTAGGGTCACCGAAATGTTGCTCTAACGCGGTTTTTAAAGCTGACCATGTGTTAAGGTCCTGTCGCTCACTTATTAAAGTGGCTGCCTTTCCACTGAGCCTTGATGTAATAACGTGGAAAACATATAAGTCCTGATCGGCATTACCTTCTACTCGGCAACTTGAAATCACATATTCACATTTTCTTATGAATAGATTTAATAGTTTTTGGTCGCCATCAAATACGGGGATGACCTGTAGCATTTCGCGGGGTATTGGCACTAAATTATTCATTATGTTAGTTTATATTATCTATGTGTATATATATTTATCAAATATTATAAGACACTGCTTCGATTTTTGTAAGTAATGCCTTATTGTTATGTGTATATAATATCGGCTTAGGGGGCAACTCGGACTCAAAATATCTGATCCACGGCCGAGTTGCCTACTTTAAAATTTTGATGTAGGCTTTTCGGCCAAACTTTATATTTCAGTGTCCGAGATTACTTCGTTCATAATTTCGAGTGGTAAATTCGGACAATTCTTTATTTTTGCATACAAGTAACTTAAAACACATACTAACAATAAATAAAAGTATTTTTTGATTCGATCATATTAAAAAAAACATAATTAATATAAAAAAACAATAAAAACGTCAAAAAAACAAGATATAATTAACTTAGTTGATTGAATCTGCTATGGTTTATATATATATATATATTTTTTCTCTGATCTTAGGCCATAGTATACAACATGTACACTAAATAACCAACACCCTGAATACAGGTGGTTTGGGATCGGCTTCTGAGTTGATTTCAATATTTTTTTTAAAAAAAACCGATATTTTTTTAAAAAAAACGATTTTTTTTTAAAAAAAAACAAAAGGTACTTAGAAAATATTGTACAACATTTTCTGGGTACTTTTTGTTTTTTTTGTATTTTTTTCTGGGTACTTTTTGTTTTTTTTTGTATTTTTTTCTGGGTACTTTGTTTTTTTTTTGTATTTAGTTTACATGTTGTAGAGGAAGTCTTTTATTTGTCAAAAAAGTGGACCTCAGGATTTTGACGGATTTACACGTTTTGGACCTCCCCGAGTCCAAAAATACCGTTTTGGAATTATGTCTGCGTGTGTGTGTGTCTGTACGTTAGCACGATAACTCGAGTGTGATTTAACTTATTGCAACCAAATTTAACATGCATGTATGACATCAAAATATAAGGTTTCTATCAACTTTTGAGTCGTTTCCGGTATAACGAGAAAGTCAAGCGGAGACAACTCCTGATTTTTATCCGTGAAATTGAAAATGAAAAATGAAATGAAAATGAATAATGCTTTATTGTTAATCTGAGTTTTTTTAAGTTACTTGTCTAAAAAAATAAAGCACTGTCCAAATCCTAATTATTTTCTCGTTTTTTAAGGATTTCGGATAATACAAACTTTTATTTTTATTAATTAGTAAATATAATTAACTAATTATGATATAAAATTATTATAGATGAAATCAACTAAGTTAGTTATTTTTTCGTTTGTTTTGAAGTTTTTATTGTTTTTTTATATTAATTATGTTTTTTTAATACGATCGAAACAAAAAATGCTTTTGTTTATTGTTAGTATGTCTTTTAAGTTACTTGTGTAAAAAAATAAAGAATTGTCCGAATTTACTACTCGAAATTATGAACGAAGTAATCTCGGACACTGAAATATAAAGTTTGGCCGAAAAGCCTACATCAAAATTTTAAAGTAGGCAACTCGGCCGTGGATCAGATATTTTGTGTCCGAGTTGCCCCCTAAGCCTAATATCTATAGCTAAAAGAAATAGAGCACTCCTTCGATTTTGTAAGTTATGCCTATTTTTATATCTAATATCCTATAATAACTAAATAAATAGAACACTCCTTCGATTTTTGTAAGTTGTGTCTATTTTTAAATCTAATATCTGTAATAACTAAATAAATAGAACACTCCTTCGATTTTTGTAAGTTGTGTCTATTTCTAAATCTAAAATATTTATTCTTAATAATTTTCTTTAATTCCTTTTAATTCTTTTATAATAATTTTCATTTAATTCTTTAATTTCTTTCAATCAATATACTTAATAACTAATAAAGAAAAACAAAAATCACTCCTTTGATGTTTGAAAGTAGAGATCTAAAGGTTTTTCTTGGTCAGGGAAACAACTGGGAAAGCCTAAGGGAATAGCGATTTGGTCTACTCACAGCTTCATTGTTCCTGAAGTGATGAGCCATAAACTGAACAGGTACCGCTTCTTCTTCGCTGCTACTGTCGTGTGGGGTCTTCGATCTTGACGAATTTATTTGTTCGATAGATTTCCGTAAATCGTGTGAAAACGAACGACGCGCACTGAAGTTAAGTGAGTTTTCGTCGCGGAAAATACTACCGGCTGCGCCAGTCAAGTCTCGCCGTGTGGTGAATAGCTTTTAAAAAAACAATATTCTTTATTAAATGTAGAGCTTAGAATTACTATACGTCTTGGCAGCTCGCCGTTCAGTTTAAGACTGAAGTTACAATGGATTATAATAAGGCATCTTAATTAGAATGTTTATATTATCATTCGAGGAATTGCGTCTAGTCGCTGACAGATTGCTGATGTGAACAATAACATTCTCAGAAGATCTCTTGTTTATGTTTATTTAAGGTAGCGTCGACTGACGTAACTAGGTACTTATATTCCAATGGTGGAATAGGCATATTTATAGTCTCTATTGGCATCACCTGCGCGGTGTACCTATAAATCATTATACATCGATTAGGTATCGATAACGTCCCATATAACGGGACTAATGTCGTTATCATCAAAATCGTAATTACAATTCATACCCTATTTTCCAGTTCACTCTTTTATTGGTGACTACGATTAAATTTTCTTGAACGATGACGACGAGGCGTCTTTTTATTTGCAAATTTCACTGTGAATGTACAGAACTAGATGTTGAAGACTACTTGAACTGGAAATCAGACGAAGCGATCGTCATTTGCGAGTTCAACATAATTACTTATTTCGTTGTCCATTGCAACAAATTTACAATTGGTTTCTTATCTAAAAATAAAATGTTACGCTTGGAGGGTAGATGGAAAAAGAAATTAACGATTTTTAAAAATCTAATTTGATATAATAATCACTAATGTTATCTAACACAGAAAACATTTTATAGAGAGCAATAATTTAACTCTTGCAAACCGAAATATGTTTGAAAAAAGAACTTATCGAACGTTAACACATTATGTATAAAAAATCACAAGTACTTACATGTGTTGCAGTAACTCGCGTTATTATATAGATACTATAAAAAGTATTATTAATTGTGATAACTTTTAAAATCACTCTTATAGTTCACAAGTGAAGTGAACATGTTGCTTCGACGGAAAATTTCACGCCAATGACGAACAAGCGCGCGCGAACGGACATGAAACCTTAGTCCCTCGCCGCGCCGCCAGGTGACGCCACTGAGCGGATGTGCGAGAGAGACAGCGCTATACCGAAGGAAAAAGAGGAAAAATACGACGGGAAATAGATGTGCCTATCTCAATGTTATAAGCTTCTAATAACGGTCAAGTGGTTTAATAGATTTACTAAGTCACCTGACTTACGCATAGAATATAATAAGATCATCAGCGATTATATCCAACAAGGAATTATATCTCGCGTTTCACCCGAGGAATGTACGTGTATATTATCTTCCTCATCATCCAGTGATTCGTTCTGATAAGGATACCACTAAGGTACGCATTGTTTTAGATGCCAGCAGTAAAACAGATAACGGCATATCATTAAACGATATACTTCATACCGGTAGTAATTTACAAAACGAAATTTTTCATATTTAATAAACGCTCGTATATTTCCCATCGCTTTTTTTGCTGACATAAAACAGATGTACTTACGCATTTTTCAAAATTCTCATCACCGCAAATTCCAAAGAATTTTGTTTCGTTTTAATGAATCAGATCCTATTGACGAGTATGAATACAACCGCGTTTGTTTCGGTCTCTCTTCTTCTCCGTTTCTTGCGCTAAGAACAATAAGACAGCTCGCTAATGATGAGAGATGTAAGTTTCCATTAGCCGCCGATGTTTTGGAAAGAGATACCTATATGGATGACCTTGGATCTTCTGCTCCTTCTCTTGAAGCAGCTGTACAGATCGCAGATCAATTGATCCGTATTTGCAAGGTCGGTGGTTTCGAGCTAGTTAAGTGGACTAGCAACTCTGCCGAGCTTTTAGCTCACATACCCGATTCTCATCGTTACGCGGAATCTATCTCATTAGATGATACTCACACCCTTCAGGTGCTAGGTTTACGCTGGTTGCCTAGTTCAGATTCTTTTTATTTTTGTGTCACTTCACCAAAAATTACTTGCACCAAGCGTGCTATACTTTCTGCCACCGCTCGTTTATACGATGTTTTGGGATTAGTAGGTCCAGTTATTGTATTTACAAAATTACTCATAAAGGAATTGTGGCTATTAAAATCTGACTGGGACGAGGAAGCTCCACCCAATATTTTAAATTCTTGGCATCAATTTATTCAAGAATTACCGTTAATTTCTAATTTAAAATTTCCACGCCATCTTGGTGTTATATCTAACTCAAAACTATATTTGTTAGCTTTTTCTGACGCAAGCGAAAAGGCTTATGGTTGTGTCATTTATGCTTACGTTTTGACAGATAACAAACCCCCTGTGGTCCGTCTGATCTGTTCAAAGTCGCGTGTATCGCCCGTTAAGTTTGTTACTTTAGCTCGGCTAGAGTTATGTGCTATATTTCTTATGGCACAATTGTTACGTGTTGTGTACGATACACTGTCGAAAAGACATAATATTGAGAAGGTATATGGTTTTTCAGACTCCGAGGTCGCGCTTTGCTGGGTACACTCTTCACCCCATCGATTTAATAGATTTGTAGCCAACAGAATTTCAAAGGTACAGGCATTGTTTCCGTCTGAGGCTTTAGACAACATGCATTTCGACAATCGCTCTCGCAATCGCTAAGTCAAAAAATGTATGGGATTGACATAAGCAATCGAAAAGTTGAGCACTCGGGTTGGGCATTGAGCGCTCGGTTGTCTCCGCGACCGCACGCAGTCACGCACAAAGTAGCTAGTCCGCATTCGCAGTATTCGTGCGTAAATAGTGATGGACTAAGGTGCTATCGACAACCTATTGTCGATAGATTTACACCTTAGTCCAACATGGAAAAATTTATAACCAGATCAACTTCCAACCCAAGTCTGGCTTCCAAGAGACCAAGAGAAGATGAATTATCCCCAGATAAATGGCAAAAACCTAAGAAATTTGTCGTAAACCCAAAAGCAACTGAAAAAAAGGTCACAAACACTGAAAACCGTTTCCAAGGTCTACCGACCGACATCGGCGAGGGAGCTACGGATTCCTTCCTTCAAGCCTCCAAAAAGAAACCAATCAACAACACTCCTCCATTTCTCATTGAGCTAGAAGGCGAGTGGAGTCATCAAAAAATAAAGGACGTGATTGAAAAGCATACCAAAGACTTCTTCATGCAGTACCGTGGACGCAAGCTAGTCAAAGTGCAATGCTACTCTGCCAAGATTCACCAACTACTCAAAGATAGCCTACTGAAGGAAAAATTGGCCTTTCATACGTATACACGTAATGACGAGAAACTCCCAAAAGCAGTACTTAAGGGGCTGCCAAAGTCGGTACATGGTGACGTTTCCACTGAATTGGAAGCATTGGGCTTTGCTGGTGCTAGCGTATCAGAACTGAAAACACGGTATCCTTCAGAATGTCCACCGTTGCTTGTCCAACTACCCAGTGGTACTAACATGATGAAATTTAAAAAGATCAAGTATCTTTCAAATTGTGTCGTTGAGATACAGCGTTACAAGCCCAGCAAAAAGTCAGGAACTCAGTGCTTTAGGTGCCAAGGATTCGGGCATGCTGCAAGAAACTGCAACCGACCTCCACGATGCGTTAAATGTGCTCATGCACACCCCACTTGGGAGTGTACTAAAAAAGACAGGGAAGAGCCTGCTCGCTGCTGTAATTGCCAACAAGATCACCCCGCTAACTATGCGCAATGTCAAGAACGGCTAAAATATATCGAAAGGATTGAATCTCATCGTGAAACTTCCCGCAAGGCCATGATTTCCGATGCTGCCCGTACAAAGATTACCGACATGAGCACATGGGCTCAAGTCACAAGAACTGGAGCAAGTAGAAAACTTCCAGAACTTACTGAGAAACTTACAGCCTCCAATGGTGAGTCTGCTGAATTGTCCTCCAAGCCACACCAGCCCACGAAGCTACCTAGAAACACCAGTCAAGTCCAGCCAATCCTAAGTTCTGGAACAACTACGGTAAATAACTCACAAGACCTTGAAACGATGGAAATGCTCGAAATACTAACGACGATCCAATCGATAAAGAAAGAATTTACCAAGTGCAAAACTTTCATGGAGAAAGTCATATTAATATTAACACACTTGGGACCCTATGTCTAGTGTGCATGAGCTGCGGGTACTTTATTGGAATGCTGATGGCGTCCACAGGAAGCAACATGAACTCGCAGAGCTAGCAGTAAGTAGATTGAATGTCGATATCATAGCACTCTGTGAAACCAAGTTAACAAAGCGACTTACTCTTAACATTCCTGGATTTGTTTGCTACCGCAGGGATAAGCATCGCGATGATGTTGGCCAGGGTGTAGCTTTAATTATTCGTTCTGATATTAAGCATAATTTAATCTCTATCCCCCATACTTATAATTTAGAAGCGATTGGCATTTCACTTCCACTATCCAATGGTCATGTCGCAATCTAGTCGGTTTATCAGTCCCCTAACTTACCACTTATTACTAGTGACCTAGATTGTATTATGGCAACCGGCCCCAGGGTACTTGCCATGGGAGACCTAAATTCAAAACATCCCTTGTGGTCTTCGGGTTCTGCCAATGCACGAGGCAATAAGCTATACGAGCACATGTTAAAAAGCGAGTATTCCATACACGCCCCTGAGAGTTCCACGCTTGTTCATTATTGTGTAGATTTTACCCCATCAACACCTGACATACTTTTATGTAAAAATTTCTTTCCACCTTGTAACATAGACACAGTTACAGCGCTGTCTTCTAATCATTTTCCTGTTCTAGTTAAATTCGCAAGTAATTTTAATCGCAAACCAATACTGAAATTGAATTATGCTAAGGCAGACTGGATCAAATACCGGGAAATTCTTAATAGTAATACTACCTTATCTTCTAAGGTCTATGAATCAGCAAATGAAATTGATACTGCGATTACACAGTTTCAACATACGCTGTTAATTGGCAGGGATGCATGTGTGCCTACTTCAACGCTTAAACCATGGAAATCTTGCTCGTTGCCTCGACGTATCAAGCGGATCATAAGCCATAAGAATCGCCTACGTCGTATCTCTGCCAAAGTAACAGATACCCAACTGCGTAAACTATTAAACGCAAATGTTAATCAATTAAAACTTCAAATTAATCTAGCTCTGAAACTCCATAATGACAAAGTTTGGAACAACAAATTGAATAAGGTCGACAACCCAGGAAATGATATCTGGCGTTTGGTAAAAGGGTTACGAACTTCGAATGCGATCACCATTCCAGCACTGAAAACAGAAGATGGTGCTCTAACTACCAGCCAACAGGAGCAATGTAATGTATTAGCCAATTCTTTCCTTAACAACATGCTACTAACTCATAACTGGCCCAGCGAAGATTTGACTGCAATAGATCATTCCATATTAGTACTAAACAACCAAATGCATGATGAACGCATTACCACAGTAAGACCACTTGAAGTTAAAAAATGCATAGAGAAGTTAAAACCACGCAAGGCTCCTGGCCCAGACCAAATCACTAATATTTTAATTAAAAACATACCTCAAAAATCGATTATTTTCCTAACTAAAATCTTTAATGCCTGTCTCGTTTTAAAGTATTTTCCTCTCTCATGGAAAACAGCCAAAGTCATTGCAATCCACAAACCCGGTAAAGCCTCAGATGACCCTACATCCTATCGCCCCATCAGCCTTTTACCATGTCTTGGCAAACTCTTTGAGAAAATAATATATAAACGTCTAGCATGTGCTACTGACAATTTACTAATGAATGAACAGTTTGGCTTCCGGCAAGGCCATTCAACAGTCCAACAGCTAGCTAGAGTTGCAGAGTCCATAACGCACAGCCTCAATCTAAAACACTCCACAGGAATGTTTCTGTTAGACATTGAAAAAGCGTTCGACACTGTCTGGCACAAAGCACTCTTGCATAAGCTAATCTCGTCTAACTTACCCATTGCACTAGTCA
This sequence comes from Elophila nymphaeata, assembly GCA_955850985.1. Lineage (NCBI taxonomy): Eukaryota > Metazoa > Arthropoda > Insecta > Lepidoptera > Crambidae > Elophila > Elophila nymphaeata. Next base: position 24,384,898 of record OY039071.1, on the reverse strand, counting down.
GATTAATTAACTCTTACTTATCTGATCGCAGCTTTCGTGTTTATATTCAGGATGACTTTTCACCACTTAAAACTGTCCTTGCAGGAGTACCACAAGGATCCATCTTGGGCCCACGCTTATTCCTACAATATTTAAATGACATACCTGTCCAACCACGTACCAGTATTGCCAGCTTCGCCGACGACACAGCATCATTCACATCCTCCACGAACATTGATCTGATAATCGACCGCTTGCAACTTTCCCTCGATCAACTCATAATCTATTTTAATAAATGGAAACTAAAAATAAATGCATCCAAAACAGAGGCAATCCTTTTTACCAGAAAACGATCTCCTCCCACTAGAACCTTGAAAATTGGTGACCATGCCATACCCTGGAGCCGATCAGTCAAATACCTAGGAACAATACTAGATACCAAACTCAACTGGACCGAAAACACGTCAAGGCTTTGCCTTAAAGGGACTAAGGCTTTGAATGCGTTAAGTCCAATTTTAAATAAACGCTCTTGCCTGAGCAGCATCACCAAGTTAAGAATTTACTGCACCCTGGTTCGGCCCTGTATCACTTATGCATGTCCCGTGTGGAGTAGTACCTGCCAATCCAATATAAATAAACTCCAAACCATACAAAACAAAGCGCTAAAGTATGCATTTAGTACCCCGTTTCGAACGAATCTCCGAAATCTCCATCTGGAAATAGGCCTGCCAAGAATTGACGTATATATATATAAGCTTTCGGAAAAATTTTATTTGCACAGTAATTCTCATCATAAAAATAAATTAATCAAAAACATTTGCAAAACCCGTAAAAATAATATTACATATATCGATACTTATTGTCGATACAAGTTACCGCATCACTTGTTCCTGGAGTGCTATGAATGAATAGATTGAGTCACCCGTGTGTGCGCGCGCGAGCCATACGTCGTGCGGTGCGCGCCATACTCACCCGTATTACCAGATGGTAGGACGGGTGGGGTTGGCGCGCGCGCCTCGAGCCGGGTCGCGCGTGCTTGGTTGAGTGACCTATATCATGACGAGTTCTTGTCGCTTCTTGTGGGTGGACCCCAAAAGCGTTTGCGCTTCTCTCTCGGTCTACCGCCAAATGCTTTATAATTATATACTAGCAAACGTACTTCTCACACTAAAGAGTACGTAATTATATTCTCATATTAATGTATTTAACCCAGATACTGCGACGGGGCTTTTAAAAGGCCCGAAAAAAATATTTAAAATACCCTCAATTTTCGAGTAGTTAAAATTAAATCTCAAAGATATTTGCACTGTCAGGTTACTGAGTACCTATCCGTGTATTATTTGATGCGGCTACGTTTACAACTAGACACTTGTTTATTTAAAGTTTTTGTGTCTTTGAAGATTTAAGAGTATCTGTTTCATGATGTCTAGACAAAGGTAAGCTTTTCTCATTTATATATGTGGATGTTGTAGCCAATTCATTTCAATATTTAATTTTAGATATGTTATCTAAAATATCAGGTTATCAATTTGTTTTAGTGCAACAAAAACTTATTCCTTTTTCACATTTCAAATTGATGGCCTTTTAAACGCCCCGTCGCAATATGGGGGTTGATAATATGATTGTTTTCTTTTTAGCACCCGACCTTTGAGAGCACTCAATCTCAACGAAATAGTTGATGAATTAGAGCAATATGAGGATTCTGATTGGTTGCCAACTCAAATTACAATTTTTCCACCTGAGAATGATAATGCCGACGTCACAGATGAGGATTCTGGAGATGAAGAATTTGTGACATTGCAAAATTTACCAGGTAAATAATTGTTTTCTGGTTGATATAACTATGTATCAATGATTCTATCTTGTTCTGCTTATCTTCTTCTTTCTCCTGGCTTTCGTCCCATTTTTATTTGGGGTCAGCCCTCCTAGTACTTCTGCGCCACACCGTACGGTTGTGTGTTGTCGTTTCATCTGCATTTGTGTATTTTATGTCATTCTGAACAGTTGCCAACCAGGTGGTCGTCCACGGCCTCTTCTTCACTCCTATATCTTGTTTTGCTTATATGGATGCAATGTTTAGATCTTTTATATGCTCTCAACTAAGCAGAGGTTACGTTTCATCTGAGTGCCGACGAAGAAGACGATGTATCTTTGTCAAGTTTGTCAAAAAGAAGGCGCACGACGGATTTGACTTCAGGATACTGACGCCGTACCTTCTAGTCCCACTGCATCTCCCACTACTTCAGGTGTGTCAACTAGTTCTACATTTGTTCAGCCGACAGTTCCCCGAAACCAACCACATATAATATAATACTATTTTTGTCTGTCCCAATTTACGGGTGAAAAAACCGGGCCCCGCCTTTTTGTCGCGGCCAGGCTGGAGAGTTGAAGAGGAGAGAGAGAGAGTACTGGGCCACCTTCACCGACTCTAGCTGTTCCTAGCAGACTGCAAACCCTCCCGATCACCACCATCGATCCACCATCTCAGGGCAGTACTCAACCGACCTGACTAATTTGGAAGTAGTAGAGTGTAGTGCAACCGGCGGTAGACCTTGCGACCCTGAACACGTTCTTTTAAATAAATTTTGTCTACTGGGGTTGGTTATTTTACTTGAAGCAACCCCCTATCGTAGCATACTAACCCCAACTAAGATGCAAAGTTTGCAAAGTTTAAAGTCCTTTTTGTATTTGCCAAAAGTGTAAAATTCATTTACGTCCTAAGAACTGTTTCCTCAAATATCACACTAAAACTCAGCAATGTTCACCAAGTACTGTTGTTTTATTGTGATATCATATCATTGTCTATAATTATTGTGTATAATTATTAGTGGGTTTATTAATTAAAACTGATATTAATACAATTTGTTTTATTATTTTTAGACCGACACATACATGTAAACAACCCCCATACTACGACGGGACTTTTAAAAGGCCACCTTTTCCAGGCTTTTCTGGAAACATGTAATTTTTTTTACTATTTTTCCCAGTTATCACGAGTAGTTTTAACTATCATATCCGAATATCACCAAGATCGGAAACAAAAAATAGTTTCAGTAACATCTGGGTTAAACTTATAATGTATTCCTAAAAAAAAAAAATAGAAGTTCAAAAGTTTTATATGAGCCTGCGAGCTCGGCAAACGTCACAGAATTTCCGTATTATGTACTTACTAGGATATTTTATGTACACTAGTATTAGTACCATTTATTGTTATTTAACCAATAAAGATATTTTGAAATTGAATTGAATCGAAAAGTGACGTCATCAAAATAATCGAGTCGAAAATTGCTAGCCAAATGTCATTTTGCGTTTCTATTGAACCGAAACGCAAGCAATAGAAGGCGTCGCTCACTAACTTCCCATACAATGCGTAGCCAACATGCAGCTTTGAGACTCGAAACCGACAAACTAGCGATTCGACCGATCGCTTGGCTTTCGATCGCAGAGACCCTGTAGAAAACGCTTGTAAAACACGATAATAGTATAAATATCAGCACAAAAAATAGTTTTTTTTTATTTCATACGATACGTATTCGTAATATAGTGTTATTATAGTTTGTAGACGAGCATTCTGGGATATTCAAGGACAGAAAGAAAGCAATAACAGCTGGAGGATACAGTGGAAAAGATAAAGAAATTAAAGTGGAAATGGACGGGGCACATGCTTGGAGATAACATACAGAAGTGGACAAGAGATGTTACTGAATGGGGGACCCATTCAAGTATCAATGTAAGGAAACAGGGCAGACAGAAGAGGAGATGGTCAGATGACATTAAAAGGATAGCAGGGCCTTTGTGGTTAAGGTTGGCCAAGAACAGATTAGATTACTATGGAAAAGGCTGGAGGAGGCCTACGTGTCAGGAGGACACACCGAAAAATAAAAACAATAATCAAAATAATAGTGTTAATATACTGTAATAAATTTAAATTATAATGTAAAACATTTTCAGTATTAAATGGCTTTGAAATTGAATAGTTGTATTTTTAGTAAGTATTTTTTTTTTTTTTTTTTTTTTTTTTTATAAAAAGATCAAACAAATGACTCTATTCCACCTGATGGTAAGCAGAAGTAGAGTCCAAATGCGAAGATTGCTAGCGCGAGAGATAAACTGCCGCGCTAGCCACCCACGCCTTGCTGACCTGCAAGGTGCTTCTTCACGCCTCTTTTGAATGATCCAGGATTATAGGAAGGAGGGAACACGTGTGCTGGCAGTGAATTCCATTTCTTGATTGTGCGACAAAGAAACGAGTTGCCAAATTTCTTAGTTCGCGTTGGAATGGTAGCCACAGTTTGTCGGTGACAACGTAGACCAGCACGCGTAGTCCTCAAAAGGAAGGGAGATGGTGGGATTAGGGAAAAAAGTTCCTCAGAGCACTCGCCGTGGTACAGACGGTAGAAAGCGCTCAATGACGCAACATTGCGACGCAATTGGAGAGGCTCAAGGTGTTTAGTCACCTCTTCGTCGCCGATGGTGCGGGCCGCGCGACGCTGCAACCTATCCAATATATATATACAAATATATATAATATATATATACAAAATTTGTACACAGTGGTTGTATTGTATATTAAAGTTTATATGTAATAGTTATTCTCATGACCGTGTCATGTCGCAGAGTAGAATAGCACCACCCCATTATCTTCCAATAGGCGTTTTAGGAGACTAATGGATCAGAAAAGTGGTATTGATCACCTTATACACCATCCACCAATCTACATTGGGCAAGTGTGGTGGACTACTGCCTGAACCTCCTCAGATAACAAGGAGAGGCCTGTGTCCAGTGAGTGGAATTAAAAAGGCTGTTATGTTATGATGATGAATTGTTCTCTTAGGTTATCATTTATATTTGTTGTGAGCTACCCATAACAATGAGCATATCTCATGCACCAAAAATATATTTGAGACTAAAAACTACAGACTCTAATCTTTGAAACTAATAGAAAACTTTAATAAAATGCCAGATTGATATATTATTTGGAGATAGATTTAGATATTCCACATTTCGAACACTGGTGACAAAAGAAATACCTACGGAACTTAACAACAATTTAACTATTTGTGTGCTTGTGAAAGTTAAGTTAGTAAAACAAAATGTAAGGTACCTACCTAAGGTATTAGTACATACAACTATTTCTTGATGTTTTTGAATGAACTTCAAACAGCATTTGTCTATATTGTAATTTTATAAGGTGTAAGTATAGCATGAATCTATGGCATCCAGATGTAGATTCAATAATTAATAATTGTTTCCGAATGGATTTTGTGCAGTGAAACTGGTATTATTTTGATGCACAAACATCCATGTGGACGAGCTGTTACAAAGAATTGTTTAAATAACGTTTTTATAGTGTTAATTTATTTATTTTTATGTAACTTTGAATAATGGGTAATAAAAAACAATTAGATTTTCCATTGCTCATTATTCAAAGTTTTATTCCTCCAGGATTGAAGATTGCCAGTTTTGATAAAATAAAACAATTAAATTAATCTTTTATTTATTTTCTCACTTAAAGCTAACATGGTCAGCAAAGTTACTTGATTTTTCATTTAAGTCTACAAATCCAACAATGTCATCCTTGCTTGTTGTATACGTCAGTTTCCAGGGCCATTTCAAAGAATAATACTGCTTACATATTTTTTTCCTGACCCAGTATTTCACCTGATGCAACTGTAGGTGTTACAGTAAATGATAGGTAATTTGTCAATTGGTTTGTTGATGATCATCTGAAAAATAAAATAAACAATTTAACTTTCGGTTGAATATTACAGGATTTATTTTCCTCATAATTTATGAACTAATTCTACACTAATTCACAGAAAATTTATTAGACCTTTTTATCTAGAGAGAGAGAAAGAGAATCACTCAGAAATTCTCTTTAACTAGACATTAATTTGATGCTGTCCTGGTGGAGTGGTTATTATTACTGACTACACATCATGCAGTCCGGATTCTATTCTCAGTAGCAGCAAATGTTTATTGATGAGTCATGGTTGTTTATCTTTCTTATATAAGAGTATATTCATAAAAATAGCTAAAATTATTATGTATAATTAATGAAAAAACCATTACTTAGTATCCATAACACAAGTTCGTAATGATAATTAATTTGGGATAGATAATTGATGTGAGTGTGGAAATATATAATTATTATTAATTTAGATTGCTTACAGATTGCTTAGATTAATTAGGTAATGGCTTAAAATATTGGATAAGTTGATAAACCTGATGTGAAAGTGCTGTGTGGGGCTTTCTGATGCAAGATGTAAGTTTTTATTGATATCACACCATATTTTCTTTTACTGCAGGTTGCCTGGAAGAGATTGCTGCTTAGCAATAAGGCCGCCTATTGTACTGTCCTGTGTATAAACTTGTTTTGTACTGTTTTGTTAAATGTGCAATAAAGAATATTTGTATTGTATTGTATTGTATTGTATTGTAGATGCTGATAGTATGTAGATGGTCTTGATCGCAGTTCAAAAACTGCGATCAAGACCATACAGAATGAAATAATCATAATTATTTCCTGTCTTTTGAGAAATCTCATAAAATATTAAAAACACTTAATACAAATACCAGGAACTTCTAGGCAGGATATCTTATGTGGTTTTCGCTCATAAGGTGCATAAGAATGATCATCACTTTCTCGAGTAACTCTTATCACAGAATTGATCTGAAAATGAAATAAAAATATATCATTAACAGAAGTAGGTACTTACCTAGTTAAATATAAATATGCATCATTCATTTCACCAAAGTCATCTTGGCTTAACTTTTGCAATGTAAAAAATTAATTAAATTTGTACCTACACATGCAAAATAATGGTGAAAAGAATATATGTATTGTTAGATAGATAAATGTTAGTAAAATATTACCTATTTCTGTGGGAACAGTTGATGGTAAGATATCTGGAGTTTCGAAAATAAAGATGGACAAGCACCAATCTTCAATTTGTCTCCATGACAATTGTTTTCTCAAAATGTTTAGGGCACACGTAGGTAGATGCATGTTTTATGGTTTTCACGCTAGGAACTATAACCTAGATATGTCTTTTCATAGAAATTAGAAATGATTCTATGAAATTAATGAAACATATAGGTACGTCCTGTTGTAAATTACTTCACTCGGTCGGTACGCAACACTTGTGGTGTGGTACATTATCGTAAACCACCAAACCACCGATGGCACTTATAAGTAGATTCAAACTTTCAAAGTGGCGAAAACTCTTCATGAAATAATGTAATTTATTTAGGTTATGTTATTTTGTCATTTTCAATTTTTGACATTTCTTCTCTCGCTAACTATAGACAAAAGTTTTGAGTTATCGATACGACGCCTCGACTAAGCGATCGCTACGTTACTGTCACTTTGGCTACCAAACGATAATCGCTATCGCTGAAGCGTTAGCGATTAGACAAACCGACTCGCTTGTAAGCGTGAGCATGTTGTCTAAAGCCTCTGACCGTTTTAATTTTATTCCCGGTTCGCAAAATCCCGCTGACTGTCTGTTGTAGCATTGTTTATTTATCAATTTTTCAAAGTCAACATCGTCATCTGACAAGTGACATTACGTTCCGTTTCGCATTAAGTTTGACATTTAGGCAAAGTGATAAATTCTATACCCAGCGACTTATAAAAAAAAAAAAAAAAAGAAATAGTTCAGACGAAAGTTTCTTGTCTTGGTAAGTTGTATCATGTTTCAGTTCGATATTAGACCTTGGGGGTCTCTGTATAGAATTTTTACACTTTGTTTTTTAATTGGGGCGCGTTAGAGCGTTTTCTATAGTCTCGCCATTATTTAGGTGACGTTAGGCTTACGGGGGTCATATTAGTTGTTCAAAATTCATTCAAAGTAGTTATTCGCAAAATTCATATTGACAAGTATTCTTCGTTCATTCGGATGTATGAACTCACTTTCCTTTGCCTCAGACGTTAAAAAACCATAAGTAGGCCGACCAATCGGGGACGTTTGTTTTTGCTTGTCAGATTATTCATTCGCATTTCGAATTTCAAATTCAAGGCTGAATTTATTTTGGAGAAACATTATAAACCTTCGTGATATTAACAGATGCGAGGATTATATTAACGAAGGAGAACTATTTTCTAATTTGGAAGGAAGATAATTCCGTATTTACATAATATCCTGGAACGGATAAATAACCGTTAAGGAGTTAATAATTCACCCGAAAGGTAACTATAAAACTCTTATCGTTTTTCAATTATTTCTGAAAGTTAAAGGTAAATTCTGTGATTGCCTTGATTTTGTGTTACAGTAAATTAGTAAATTCGGTTGTAAAAACCGCCTCATCTTGTAAAAATTGCCTGACTACCTACTAAGGTAATTATATTTTGTCAGGTTCGAAATTTTAGGCAATGAATGATCTATTTGTTTAAATTATGAATAATTCACATCTCGATATATCATATTCTAGTACTGTTGGTCGGGTTTCGTAATTGCTCAAAGATTTGCCGTTGTTTTATATTAGTTTTTGGACAAGTTGTGGTTCCAACTACCTCTTCATCATTTCAGCCGAGAGACGCCCACTGTTGGACATAGGCCTCCCCCAAGGATCTCCAAACCGGTCGGTCCTGCGCTGCCCGCATCCAGCGGCTTCCCGCGACCTTAACTAGATCGTCAGTCCACCTTGTGGGGGGCCTACCAACGCTGCGTTTCCCGGTACGTGGTCGCCACTCGAGGACCTTTCCGCCCCAACGGCCGTCAGTCCTTCTCGCAATGTGCCCTGCCCACTGCCACTTGAGGTTCGCAATTCTTTGGCCTATGTCGGTGACCTTGGTTCTCCTGCGGATCTCATCATTTCTGATATGATCACGCAGAGAAACTCCGAGCATAGCCCTCTCCATTGCCCTTTGGGTGACCTTGAGCCTTCTTATGAGGCCCATTGTAAGCGGCCACGTTTCGGTTCCGTAAGTCATCACTGGCAACACACACGAATTAAAGACTTTCGTCTTGAGACACTGCGGTAGATGGGCCGAGAATATGCCGCGTAGCTTCCCGAACGCTGCCCAGCCGAGTTGGATTCGTCGATTGACCTCTTTCTGGAAGTTGGACTTACCCAGTTGGACTGTTTGTCCCAGGTAAACATAATCGTCGACAACTTCCAGTGTAGAGCTTCCAACCTTTACAGGAGTGGGTGCAACATGGATATTAGACATGATTTTCGTCTTATCCATGTTCATTTTAAGACCCACTTGTTGGGAGACTCTACAGAGATCGTCGAGCATTGCGCCCAGGTCTTCCAAGGTCTCAGCCATAACCACGATATCATCTGCAAAGCGAAGGTGAGTCATGTACTCGCCATTTATGTTGATGCCAAGCCCTCTCCAGTCCAGAAGCTTAAACGCGTCCTCCAACGCAGCTGTGAACAGTTTCGGTGATATAACATCACCCTGTCTCACGCCTCGCTGGAGCTGTATGGGTTTTGAATTCTGGTCCTGAAGGCGAACTGACATAGTGGCGTTTTCGTACAGTGACCGCAACACTTGGATGTATCGGTAATCTATGTGGCACCTCTGGAGTGACTGGAGCACTGCCCAGGTCTCGACAGAATCGAAGGCTTTCTCATAGTCTACGAACGCTAAGCATAATGGCAGGTTATACTCTTCGGTCTTCTGTATAACCTGCCGCAGCGTATGTATGTGATCTATGGTACTGAAGCCTTTTCGGAATCCGGCTTGTTCGGGAGGCTGGAAGTCGTCAAACCTGCGCGCGAGACGATTCGTTATAACTCTTGAAAACAGCTTGTAAACATGACTCAGCAGCGTGATGGGTCTATAGTTCTTCAATTGGGCCCTGTCGCCCTTTTTGAAGAAGAGTCTCACCACGCCGCCATGCCATGCCTCTGGCGTTTTGCCCTCGAGTATAACGGAGTTAAATAGCCTCTGAAGAGCTTTCAGGACCGGTCGTCCACCTGCTTTCAGAAGCTCCGCTGTCACTCCGTCATCACCCGGCGCCTTGTTGTTCTTAAGCTGTTTAAGAGCTACACTAATCTCGTACAGGCTGACGTCCGGGATATCTTCGGTATAGTGTCGGGTTAATTTGGCTCTTGGATCGGTGGCCTGAATGACAGGTGGGTGTGATGTCGCGTAAAGCTGTCCATAAAAGTTTTCAATCTCGGCCAAAAGCTCAGGTCGTGATGTGATGGTTCTGCCGTCCTCTGTCTTCAGCTTCGTCAGCAAGCTCTCTCCAAGCGACAAATCTCTAGCGAACACTTTGGAGCCTTTGTTCCGCTCGATGGCCTCTTTAATACGTTCTGTATTAAATTGGCGTATGTCGCGAGTTAAGCACTTGGAGATATGTTTGTTGAGCTGCCGACGCCTACGAGCATCTTCAGGAGACTGCAGAACCATCCCTCGTCTTTCCTCCATCAGCTTTAATGTGGGCTCTGAGATTTTCTTCGCTTTTTTTTGTACGGCTGGGTTTGAAAAGTTTTGAACCCACCGTAAGAACAGCTTCCACGAACCTGTCATTGTAAGTGTCCACATCTATGCAGTCCTCCAGGCATTCGAAGCGATTTTGCAGTTCGAGTTGAAAGCGCTCGGGGTTTTGGATCTGGATGGCTTCAGGGCGGAGCGTAGACTTCATCAGTCGATACCGTTCGGATTTGACGTTGAGATTCAATGTGCCTCTTACCATTCGGTGATCGCTTCCCGTGTTAAACGAATTGATCACAGAGACATCATTGAATATCCGAGTCTTAGTCGACATGATGAAGTCAATCTCATTTTTTGTTGTACCATCCGGACTTTCCCAGGTCCATTTCCGATGCAGCCGTTTCTTGAAGAAAGAGTTCATCATATAGAGTCCCTCTCTCTCCATATATTCGGCTAGCATTTGTCCACGGTAGTTCCGGATTCCAGTTCCAAATTGCCCCGCTTTCAACTCATCATCGCCACGTTTGCCTAGCCTTGCGTTGAAGTCTCCCATTACAACAGTGTAGTGGGTCCTGGAAGCATGTATTGCCCGAGAAATGTCCTCATACATTACTTCCACTTCCTCGTCGGGGTGTGTCGAGGTCGGGGCGTATACCTGTATGACCTTCAACGAATACCGTTTGGTGATTCTGAGTATAAGGTACGCCACCCTATTCGACACACTTTCGATCTGTACAATGTTGTTCACGAGAGACTTGTGGACAATAAACCCGACACCACCTTGGGACAGATCTTCGCCCTCCCGGAAATAGAGTAGGTTGCCGGATTTAAGAATCACCGTGTCCTCGCCCTGTCTTCGGACTTCGGATAATCCCACTATACTCCAGCGAATCCTACTCAATTCTTCCTCTAGTTCCAGCAGCTTCTCCTCGGTCCGCAGTGTGCGTGTGTTATATGTTGCCAGGGCCAAAGTCGTATGACGGGAGATCATCGCCGCCCGGGGATTCTTGGCACCCCTGGTCCCGGCACCTCGCCAACGTCCGTCACCGCTGGCACGGCCTCCGGTACCGCCGGGCACTTGGGGCCTTGTGTTGGGTTTGTATACCATTTTGGGGGGGTTTGGGCCTTTTCCCACCACGCTGGCCCAGTGCGGGTTGGTGGGGAGCGCCAGAGCCTCGTCTGTTGTTCGGCAGGGTGTACCGCGTGCAGGTGAGGTTGACTTGGGTTCCGTCAGCTGTTGTTTGGAACTACCTCTTGGGGTTTCATAATGAGTAGTGTAACATTTATTGATGTTGTTTCATTGTGACACATCTTCAGGGTCGTCGGTACGGGTTTAGAGACCCAAATTTCCATTACAAATATAGTCGGCGGGTAGAGAAACCTGCGCAGAACCAGAGTTTGGAGTTGTGAGATCAATTTGGAAAAGTGACCGGTGAACTACAATATATAGAGAGAGCTAACTAGTGGCTGATCTATCAGAGCCAAGACACAACGCACTGATCCAGGTACACTACACTAACCAAACGGTAGCGGCTGACTGTCGAAGAGTTCTACAAGTACTCTGCAGAAGGTTGTCTCATAACGCGTTTACTAATAATTTATACATAATAATACCCAAATTCCACTCGTTAAGGATCAGAGCAGACTCCAGGACCCTACCTTTCATTATTTTTATGGTTGTATTTTACTATATGATATATAAGTTAGAAGGTCTAAATTGTGTAAAATCTAACTTGTGTAAACTAGGTATTTTCAAGGAAGAGAATTCTCACAAAGGTATATTATTTGGAATATGTAAATTGTAAGTAAATAACTTTTCTAGTGCAACAAACAGAATATTGTCCACCCTAAATAAACATTGTACTGCCAAACCATCAAATTGTTGTTTCACTTCATATATACCCATTTAGGAAAGGAAAATACAACCAGTTGAAATCCAGTATTACATGGCGCCCGAACATTAGGAGAGGAGGTTCTGTTATTTTTTTTTAATTCTTGATCTGGTCATATTCGCTCAGAGGAGGCTGATCGTTGACAGTGTGAGTTTGAGGTTTTTTTTTCTTGTTTTAATTTGTGCCAAAGGTGGCAATAAACTTTAATATTGTTTGTTCTCCAGTTAACTATTGTATATTTAGGTATTTTTGCATTCATGTACATGGAGTTTTGTAAGCTTTGATCGATTTTGGAGTGGTTTTTTTTAATTTTATGGGTTTTTTTTACATTTTTGAATGCTAATAAGCTAATATTTTCATACCACTCACAAAGTGTTTGAAAATATAAATATATGTAAAATTGCAGTTTATTTTTTGAGCTTGAACCAAATATTACACTTATTTTTTAACTCTAATCTTTGCAAATACATACCTATATCATTTTTTATTCTTCAAATTACTACATTACATACATTAGGTAACATAAACCTAAACCTAAAATAAAATTATTCCATAATGTAAGGTAGTTTCATCTTAGCTGGGCGTCAAATATTTGCAAAAATATTTCGTTCGGGTCTTGGAAGTGCAAATTTCAAAGATTTGATGAAACGATGTTTACCATAAAAACATAAGCACCAAGCACTGACAAATTTCGACAGCGAAAAGCAGTGCCTCGGTGGCGAAATTGGTCAACGCGTCCACCCGGATTGTGGAAGGTGCGGGTTCGAGTCCCGCCTGAGGCAAGTCGATTTTTTTCAGTGCATTTTTCTAGTATTATATTTACGCGTTTGTAAACGCAAAAATAAAATTATTCCATAATGTAAGGTAGTTTCATCTTAGCTGGGCGTCAAATATTTGCAAAAATATTTCGTTCGGGTCTTGGAAGTGCAAATTTCAAAGATTTGATGAAACGATGTTTACCATAAAAACATAAGCACCAAGCACTGACAAATTTCGACAGCGAAAAGCAGTGCCTCGGTGGCGAAATTGGTCAACGCGTCCACCCGGATTGTGGAAGGTGCGGGTTCGAGTCCCGCCTGAGGCAAGTCGATTTTTTTCAGTGCATTTTTCTAGTAATTAAAGCTTTTCAACAATCGGTATTTTCTGAAGATATTAAAAATATTCAGCAAGGTAAAAATTGTTCTACAAAACTTAAGAAACTTTATCCATTTATATCTGACAGTGGTCTCTTATTGGTTGGTGGCCGTTTAGGCAATTCTAGTTTAGAATATACACATAAGCATCCCATTTTATTGCCAAAAGGGGACACCTAATAGAAATTTTAATAGATTTTTATCATATACGAAATTTACACGCCGGACCGCAATTACTTCTCGGCATCTTACGTAAGAAATTTTTGATTTTATCTGCTCGCAATGCTGTTCGTAAGCGTATTAATAAATGTTTAAATTGTTTCAAGGTAAATCCAAAAGCTAACTTTCCAATTATGTCCGATTTACCCAGTAGTCGCATAGAGAAATCTAAGGCTTTTTTACGGTTCTCTAATGTTTCGCAGACAATTGATTAGCAAATTACCATTTCGCAAGCAACATTTGTCAATGTTTCATTACGCAAACTAATGCTTTAACATTGACATCAAAACGCAAACATGCATATGACAAGCATACGTTTCAAAAATGCATTGTTAATTAAATTTTTAAAAGACATACTGACATATCAACAAGTTACAAAAACCAAAAATGTTATTTTACAAATGATTTGTTTGACTAAATTTCAATTACAAACTTTTTGTTTACTAAAATTTCAATTTGCTATTTTTCAAATTAACAAGTTACAAAAACCAAAAATGTTATTTTACAAATAGTTTGTTTGACTAAATTTCAATTATAAACGTTTTGTTTACTAAAATTTCAATTTGCTATTTTTCATACTAAATATTATTAATTTATAGATTATCGTTAAAATATAATAATTTTCGCAATGCGCGTCCGATTATTTAAACTAAAGTAAAACGGAACGTGATTCATGCGTTGTGCTGCGGTCAAATATAACTGTGTCATTAAATTATCTATGTACCCACATTTAAGTTTGTTGCCGATGTGAACGTATCTGTTGTGATTTGGTTGTGTTTAAGATTGTGATTTTTGTGACAATGAGCGATTGTGATGTACCTGTGGAATTATTCACTACAAACAGAGGCGGGAAAAAATTATATATCGAAGGCTACAGTTATACCCAATGTAGCAGTAGAAATAACAATTACTACTGGGTATGCGAGTTACGTAATGATCCCATTTATCGTTGCAAAGTAAAAGTGAAAACTTTATGTAATGGTGATAATGTGCATATTTTATCAAGTGCGCTTAACGAGCATAATCATGATCCAGATCCATTGCGTAAAAAAGTTGCCGATTTTAAAGAAAAACTAAAACAGGAGTCGTTAACAAATAAAAGGGTATGTAAAATACTAAACGACACTAAAAAAGAAACAGACAGTGATGTATTAGATAACTTGCCACATACTTCTGCTCTAAAACAGATAATGTATCGAAAGAAACGCAAATTTGTTAACAAACTCGAAGAACCGGAGAATTTAAATTTTGAAATAAATGAAAATTTCACTATGATTGATAATAGAGAGTTTTACCTAAAAATAAAACTTACCTATTATTTTTTAATCAATATCCGGCATCCATCTTGAGTCAAGCACCTGTCTTTCTACCTTTTTCAGTCAGCGTTTCCGGTCCTTTCCCATACAAAGTGGCGCCCCCTATAGTATCGTTGTAGAACTACTTACTTGGCGCGCGCGTGCACCGGGTTTTGTCTTGTCATTATGCACTCATGATGCACCAGGTAGGCCTTACCTGGATTCCGGATATTGATTAAAAAATAATAGGTAAGTTTTATTTTTAGGTAAAACTCTCTATTATTTGTTTAGTATCAATATCCGGAATCCATCTTGAGTGATATGTTTGTTGTCACCTGGTGCCAATAACTTTAATGAAGTTATGGACGCTATAATGTGTAAGAAATTGATTAGAAATGAAAATAAAGATTGAAATAATGATATGAAATAAATTTGCCATGTAATGTATTATTAATGATTAAACAATATCACATCATTAACTATTCCAGTCACTATAATTTAAGTAGAACAAGAGACCTGGTTCAATCATTACTTACTGCATCAAACTAATTTGACAAAGAAACAGATTGAAACTGATTGTATGTTAGATACTTAAATGTTGATTAGTAATTATTTCTCTCTGATAGTAATTTCAAAATGTATATATGTACAGTTTTTCAATTACCAGTAGCAATATGTTTATGCAATGAAAATTTAACTAACCAATTCAGGGAAGCTACTGCTGAACGTACCGAAATAGGAGTAGCCCCTATCAGCCACTTTTAAAAATGATTTTATCCAACCAGCAATCAAAGCTATCTTGCTGTTATAAACAATTTATAATATTAATATTTTGCTTACGACTCGAAGATAATTTTATCATCTTGACCAGAAAAGTACATTTATTTATTTATTGGATCTAAACCTTCAAACGGACTGTCTGTGATCTTCTGTTTTGTATTTCGTATCCGTTTTAGAACCAAGAACTAGTATAAGATATAAGTAATACCATAGTATAAGATTAGACTTTTCATCAATTAGACTATCTTCCTCCATAAGCAATAGGGTAAGATCGTGTACTCGTCTGCCTGACGCTAATACCTACATGTGCGATTTTTTAAACTTAGTAAAGGCAGTTTTAATCAAGTTTGTGTCTATAGATTAATAATACTAATAATAAATTGAGTGAGCTACTGAATTTGTTTCCCTCGTGTTTTATAAAGAATTTTGAAGAAAGCTAAAATCAGCAATTTGAACGTTCATAACTTGTTTTTCGTTTATTTTTTACGAATTAATAAAATTAAGTGTAAAATAGTTTTACATACAAGAGCTACGTCACAATGTAGATATGCAAGGTAACGAGCAACTTGATCAGTATTAGGGTATTAAAAGTTTATTGACCGAGACTTATAAGTCCATATAGGTATTATTATTGTTGTTCGAAAGCAGCGAACCCGACTTAAGGAGTGCTTGATCCTGATCCGTCCAAATATATATTTCTTCCTGCTATAAGTTCTGTTTATATGCTTCAAAGTCCAGATCTTGAATCTCTAGCACTAGGGTGTACATATTTTGTCGCATCTATTTGCGTTTTTGCTGGAATTAGAATTAAAACGGTGCCTGTAGCACTCGGTGTTGAATTCCTAAAACACTGTCATAGTTCGGCGCAATTAGGATGTATTTTTCACTGGCTTGGTTCAGATGACTGATATATCTGGGAATTTGATTCGGAGGCGGAAACGTAAGACTGTAGTGCCACTGGTGAAAGCAGTCTTTATGGACCTGTCCATTGTTTCCTCGCCTCAGTATCACATGAGCAGACTTTGATGCAAATGTCTGCCCCCCTCCCCCAGTGGAGAGGGGGCAGGGAGGGACAGGGCTTTTGGCGTGATAGAGCGTTCGCCTCGACATTGAATACTTAGTAGATAAGCATTTAGTTTGCCTAAAACTGCAAGATGCTGTCGCTTTTGATCCTGCAGTTTGATATTGTACCGCCCTCCTTGTTGATGTACCGGTAATCAATCTGCAAGAGTATTTTCGAATTTTGTAGGCTATGTGGCTCGCGTATTATCGTTGCATAACAGCGAACATTTCATTCCGGTAGGCCTACCACGACAATTTTTTGTTCTATAAATAGCAATACACTTGGTTGAGCTGAACGCCTCATCGAGTCTATGGTCAAAGGACGAGTAACAGCGTACATGTGAATGGGCATACTTGCTCGTATTGTTTTGTACCACCATCCTATGTCTGTCTGAACTGAACTGGTTGAGGAATCTTTTCTTAGCGGTAGGGGTGACTCTTCCACACCTGTAGACTGAAGAATTTCAGTGACCGATAGTGAAGACGACCCCGTTACAAATCAGACAAAGTTTAGTCTCCCCCTTAGCGTTTGGCACTGTTGAGGGACCACTTTTCTGTCTTAAGCTGTAGCTGAAATGCGTTGTGTAGCAATAGGCACTTCAACTGTAACAATGGGACGACCACGTTATGTTACAAATGCGTCAAAGTTAAGTCTCCCCATTAGTGTTTGGTACTGTTAGAGGGACCACTAAGTTTTAAGCTGTAGCTGAAGTGCGTTGCGTAGCGATAGGCACTTAATATGTGGATGATTATTGATCTCGATGTTTGTCTCGTGGTAGATATCTACCGAGCGGGGATTGATAGGTTAATCTGCGACAAAGAGGCGACCCCGCTTAGTTACAAATGTGGCAAAGTTAAGTCTCCCCCTTAGCGTTTGGTATTGTTTGAGGGAGCACTTTCCTGCCTTGAGCTGTTGCTGAAGTGCTTTGCGTAGCGATAGGCACTTCGACTCCGACAAGGACATTGCGTTGCGTTTTGTGTCCTCAGTTATGCCGAGCAACTATAGGCATTGAGTCGGAGTCAGAACAGACTTTTTGAAATTAATTTTTCAGCTGCATGATATTTATCGCTAAGGCTATGTCTTCACGCAGTTGTATCGACTGGTTGGTAAAGGGAAAGTCTCAATTCAGTTGCCCAGTTAGTCACTGTATCGAATGTTTTTAGGGCCGAAGCAAGACCGATCATTTGAAGCAATCGATGATGATTGGGATCCTGATGATAATTCTTCGTGTTCCAAAAACGTTGGTACACGAAAATGGCCGAGTAGTTGGGAATGGTTGTGTCATTTCAAGTAGTTTTGCTCCAGGTTGACGATAGGGCAGTGGCTGTTGTGTGAAATCTAGTTTTTGGTATCAAACGTAGTTTACAAATAGCTGGGGCTTTGTTCGACTGATTCTAGTATTCTAGATTCTAACATTGTTTAGTTCTTGTGTAGTTGTGTTAGAAGTACTTTTCGTTATGTAGCTTTATATGGCAAATGTAATCCGGAACGATTAGCGGCGGGATTATTATGAATGGAATTCGTACATCGGCTAGTAAGCTGTTGTCAATGTTGAGATTGTATTAGAGAGCTGCCCTGAAATCTTTTGTAGTCATTGGCGCCGCTCATTTTTAAAAGAAGTGTGATTTCGAGATTTCTGTATCTTCTATATATTTCCCAGTTTGCCTGTGGAAGAAAGCTTCTCATGGAACCGACAAAACTGAGGGAATGGCTATGTTATCGTTTACTAGTTGAACACAATAATGCCAATAACAGTGTTGCTATGACGACAGACTTTGGAGACGGTGACAACCAATCAAACGGACCCCAATTAAGTCCTACCACCAACCATCTCAAGCACAATTCTGCACTACCCTGGGGATCGAACCCAGGACTCTGACGGTGGACGAATCACTGTCGCACGGATACGGTTTGAATTGATCCAATCCGCCCTTTAAATAAATCATCCGTAAACGTCACTCTAAAGTTAACGAACATTTTACTAAAAATCAATTAATTCTTCAGAGTCCATTGCCCCATCTACTAAAGTTTACAGAGTAGTGACAATTCCTGTTTTAGTGCAATCAAATAGCAAAACATTTGTTGACGCAGCAAATGATCGTTCCAACAAATAAAAATCATTTCAAAGGTCATTACCATAAAGCACTACGAAGCGGAGGGTAGCCAGATATTTTTTCTGTGCACCGGCAAAACGAACAGCTTAGTAATCGTCACAGTTAAACATTTGTAATAACTGATTACCACGACCTTCGTTTGCATGTTCGTATATAGAATCCTAAACAGTCGTAGTTGGTTGCGACAAAATAAGCAAAATACTTTTCGGCTCATTCTCGGCGTAAGTTGAGGTCATTCGAATCAACCGCCAGACGAAGGTTTTTGAGTTTGTGAAACAACCTTCGCCAAAAATGTAATTTGACAAAATTAAAAAGAATATGTGAGAATTAAAAATTTTCATAACTCACGGTTTCCTGTTTTTTGGTGCACTGTCCGGGAAACGAACCTGGGTCGCTAGAATGAGAATCTTGCATGCATACCACTAAACCACCAGTGCTTGTCGTATGACTCACTGGTATCGAAACTCGACGATGGAGATCGATCACGTTTTTATCACATTTACTTCACTTACAACATTGAGATTTGAATTTTCCGTATTTAAATAAAAATCACTTGTATTTGTAGGGAAAGGAACCTAATAATTATAAAATTAATAAAAATATTTTAAAATAATTCGTATTCGTTTTTTGTAACTGACTTGTGAAAGGCGCGAAAAACGACGCTATAATGACAAGACAAAACCCGGTGCACGCGCGCGTGATAGATTATACGCAAATTTACGATCAAATAAAGACTATTTCAATCAGGAATAATGTACCATTCTAATGCTGAAAGGATTTTTAGAACCGGTCCAGTAGTTTCCGAGTTTATTCGTCACAGACATACAAATCTTTCCTCTTTATATTATTAGTATAGATATGTATTTAAAATATGTATTTATCATATTCAATTAGATTATAATCAATAGTTTAATACAATAAAAGTTGTAGTTATAGCACGTGGCTAAGCCACGCCACGTGGTCGGTTGTATAAAAGATGGCCGCTGCGAAGCGACAGCTCATTTGCGTTTGGGCCGGCGGCGGCGAGGTGTAAGCATCGGAGAACAAGGTACGACTATTTTCGTTAGTACTCACGTTATTATATGGGTACCCATCCATGACTTGTATACTTTGTGATTTCTTGTATATAACGCTATATACTTTGTAGTATATAGCGTCAAATATATAAGCAGAATAATGTATGGTTCAATAACTATGTAAGAGCGGACGGACAAAACGTTTTGTAGTCAATTACGCTGTATTACAGAAAGTTATAGCTAGGTGGAAAGAGAAGCGGGGGTAGTGAATGGTGAGCGTTGTTGCAATGTAAATGGGCCCGGTAAACCTACACCTGGGGTCACAAGTACCAGGCACTACCCCTGGCTCGCCGCTTTTCATACTCGAGTTGTTTTACATTGAGTCGTCTTCAATTTATGCAAATAAGTGAATGGTGCTAACACATACATAGTAAAAGGTTCAATTAAATTCTAAACTAACGTTACACATTAAAGAATGTTGGATTCAACACAGGTATAAATCTAACATCAGAAGTGGGATCGAATTACCGTCATTTTCTTTATTTAAGTAGGTTGAAAATCGATTCTCATTATGGTGAGAAGTCTACCCACTATTACTAGGTGTACACTTTATAAAGCCAGAGGGTAGATGTAAAATTCTTTTTATTAACTTCCAGAGTGGTAACAAGCTATGATTTAACGTTGTTTAAAAGAAGGTATTACAGTTTTTTTTATTATAATATAACATTATACAAATGAAGGATTCTTACAATTGTACTTGAAGAAATAAAACAAGGTTATTGTGTTTTCATGCAAGCAACTGAAGTTTGAACTTACAGAGCTTCACAATAAATATGAAGATGTGTTGGCACAGTGTAACCAAATGCAGGACACTATAAATAATTTCACGGAATGCAGTAATATGCATGAGCAGGCTTTGAGTAGAATTAATGAATTGGAAGTAAGCTTGTGTCTTGCTAATAGAAATATGAATAACTTAGAAACAATTAATAAAAAATTGTCTATAGATAAAACATCTCAAAGCTTATTTGATGAGTTGACTGTCTGTAGCCCTGACTTCATCGAGGAGCAATCAGTATTAGTTAATAGTTCTAAAAATAATTCTAGCAATAATAGTTTCTCTAGTGTGAGAAAGCTGAAAAAGTACATTAGAATTAATAAATTCATAAAAAAAACTAAAAAAGTAATTAATAGGTATCACAAAAATAAGATACAGAATTCAGGTAGAATGGAACGTTTAAAATTAATTGAAAAGTTAAATAGCATAAATAACAGTGCTAACTTAAGCAAAAATAGCTACATTGATTATAGTAAAAACTTAGAATTGAAAATTGAAAATCTAGAACATACATTAAAAAACATGTTGACAAATATTCAAAATTTATCACAAAAACAATTAAATTACCAGATTGTAGCGTCAAATGACATGGTGGACTTATGCAATTATAATGCAGAGCGCTTCGAGTCATTGAATAAAAAGCGTTCATGTAGGTGTTCATTTAGTTTAAATGACAATAAAGAACAACCTACTAGTTCACTTTTGGATAAACAGATAGACCCTGAAACCTGCACAAAGGCCAAACTATGTACAATAACACCTGTTCACAAAAACCTCGATGAAGTTAGGAGCAAGACAACTACTAACAAAGAAAATATAATTATGTATTCTGATGAGATAGGCAAAAATATGGGGCACATAATAGAACAGTATACAGGGCAACTGGTGACTAATTTTTGTATGCCTGGTGCCAGTTATTCTCAAATATTTGACAAAATTAAATGTAATAATTACTCTCCTAACACTACAATCATTGTTTTTATTGGCAGGAGGGGAAACACAAATATAAATAATTTGAGACAATTATTTGAATGCCTGTGTGACCTAAATGTAAAAAAAAATATTCTTCTTGCTTTACCGTACAGTGAGTCATTGACAAAAGGTGAAAATTACTACAGGCACAAGTTTAATATGAAATTACAAAGTATGACATATTATAACAGTAAATTTGATTTTATTGACACTAATGTATTCATTAGGAAATTTTATTTGACCAAAGATAATTATTATCTGTCGTTTATTACCAAAAAACAGATAGCAACCTCGCTATCATATTTTATTTCAAACATAGCCAATTCTTTGGCTAATAATTATACTGTCTTTATTGGGCAGGAAAATAATTTGACATGTGGTGACCATTTGGAATGTGAACCAATGCATTTAAATTAAAACTTAAGACAAAAGAGACACTCTCTGGCAACCAAATTGCTACATCTTCTATTGTTAGTTATACTGGACACTCACCTCAATTTACAAATGATGATTATGTAATAAATCAGAAAACTATAAGTTGTAACGGTATTAACCTGGTCCATCAAAATATTCAAGGATTGTTGGGTAAAGACTTAGAACTGGAATTATTTATGAATTGTAACAGCATTGACATTTTATGTATTACTGAACATTGGCTGAAAAATCATCAACTAATGTTCAACTTTAATAATCACCAGGTTGTCAGCTCGTTCTGCAGATCAAACTTGAATCATGGCGGCTCTTTAATAATAACTAAGAAAAATATAAAGTCCAAAGAAAGAATTGACCTTGTGAGCCTATCTGTTGAGCGAGTTACGGAAATTGCATGTATCGAATTTGAGCATTTCATTGTTATGAGTGTGTACAAACCTCCATGTGCGGCTTACGAGAATTTCCAAAACATTATGGAGGATGCTTTACTTAAAATTAGTGGTAGCCATAAAACAATTCTTATCTGTGGAGATTTTAACATTAATATTTTAGAGAAGAATTCATTAACCAACAACTTTTTAAACTTATTTAAGTCTTATGATTTACACAATTGTTTCTACGAACCTACAAGAATTACTGCCACAAATGCTACAGGCATTGATAATATTTTTTCTAATATGAAGCCTAATCAGAAATCTATAATTAATTTACTACATTCTGATCACTGCGGTCAATTAATTTCATTTTCTAGGAAAAAAGTTGCCCCTCAGAAAACTAAAATCAATTTTATTCCCACGAGTGTAAGCAGACTAGAAAACTTTAAATTAAATTTGAGTCAGAAACTGCCACAGTTACCTTATCATGACTGTACTGAGTACCTATATAATGCTCTTTTTAATCTTATTAGCAATGAATTTAATACACACTTCAAAACTAAAACAGTAACAATCAGTGACCGTCTATCTTTTAGTGAGTGGGCCACCGCTGGCATTTACAAAAGTCGGAACAAATTGTATGAACTATATGGTGAAAAATCCTGTAATTTAAACCCCGCATTCATCAATTATGTTAAAAATTACTCAAAAATCTTTAAACGAGCTTGTTCCACTGCAAAATCTATTTATTTAAAAAATAAGATAACTAGATCTCAGAATAAAATTAAAGAAACGTGGAATATTATTAATAGTGAAACTGGTAGAGCTCGAGCACGCGCACGTGATTTCGTCTTGAATGTAAATAATGTAGATATCAAAGATGAGTTAAAAATTGCATCCGAATTTGAAAGATTTTTTACAGATATTCCTTTCATGACAACTAAAACGCTTGATTCATCTTCGATATCAGCTGAAATGATTCTTAAGGAAAGTGTTTCTGAATGCGATGTTAGTTTTGAATTCTCAACGGTTAACTCCAGAGATATCGTAAATACATTTAAAACTATTGATGTTAAAAAAACTATGGACCTCTGGGGACTTTCTGTAAATACTATTTCATCTATAATACACGTAATTGCCCCTTACTTGGCCATCGTGTTTAATAGCTGTATAGCTTCGGGTGTGTTTCCTGACTTGATGAAACATAGCAAAGTAATACCTTTATTTAAGTCTGGAGATACTTCTGACCCCACGAATTTTCGACCGATATCTATATTACCAACGCTAAGTAAAATCTTTGAAAAGGTAATGCTTAATCAACTCCTCGTTCACTTTCAAAAATATAGTTTATTACATAAAAACCAATTCGGTTTTACGAAGGGCCGTTCAACCACAGATGCAGGAGTTGAATTACTAAAAAATATATATTCAGCCTGGGAGAATTCACAGGATGCTTTGGGAGTATTTTGTGATTTATCCAAGGCTTTCGACTGTGTAAATCATGATACTCTTGTCAGGAAATTACATCACTATGGCGTTGGGAATAAAGCTCTCAACCTTTTGACTTCTTACTTGACTAATAGAATACAAAGGGTCGATATACATGGTCAAAGATCTTCTGGAGCTGCGGTCACAATAGGGGTTCCGCAGGGTTCAATCCTTGGTCCTTTTCTATTTTTAATATATATTAATGATCTACCTTACTGTATAAAGGACAGTCATGACATAGTGTTGTTTGCAGATGATACATCTCTGATTTTTAAAATAAATAGACAAATGACTAATTATGACGAAGTAAACAATGCACTATCTAAAGTAGTAGATTGGTTTAACATTAACAATTTACTATTAAATGAAAATAAAACCAAACTAATTAAGTTTTGCACACCCAATGTCAAACGGGTTGAAACAATGGTACAAATAAATGGGATTGGATTGGAACCTGTTGAATCTACTATTTTCTTGGGCATAGTGTTGGATGCTAAATTGCAATGGGGTCCACACATTGAGAGAATATCTGGTAAGTTAAGTTCAGCTGCATATGCAGTTAAAACTATCAGACGACTTACCGATGTAGACACAGCCAGAATTGTGTACTTTAGTTATTTCCATAGTATTATGTCTTATGGAATTCTTCTCTGGGGTAATGCTGCGGATATTAACACCATATTTGTTTTGCAAAAACGAGCAGTACGAGCTATTTACCAATTAGGTCCTCGGGTTTCACTTAGGGAAAAGTTCAAAGAAATAAATATTCTAACAGTGGCATCACAATATATATTTGAAAATTTAATGTACGTACGAAAAAACATAACAAATTTTTCTGAAAAGTAAATACGAGGAACAAACATAATCTTGTGGTACATGCTACTCGTCTCCACAGAATAAGCAATTCTTTTATGGGACAATGTATACGCTTCTATAACAAACTCCCAAATAATATTCGAAGCCTACCTATTAATAAATTCAAAACTGCTATTAAAAATAAACTGAATACTAAAGCATACTATAAGGTGTCTGATTACATAAATGATTCTAACGCATGGGGGTGAATTTGCTCGAGGTCCATGCATTTTACATATGTTTATTAATTATGCATATAATCTGTGGTGTGTCTTATAGTTGACTCGGAAGCATAACTTTAGTTTAAATTTGTTTTAGTTAATAATCAAGAAGCATCTGTATGTCATTCTCACTAAAAAGGTCCTGTGGCGGTGTCGTCTTGCGTCGGGTCGTTACGTTCCCTAAAATATGGTTGAGCGAAGCGATGGCTGATTCTTGCGTCATGCCTGTGAACAGGTGCCGCCAGCGGGGCCTGGTCATCTCATGTTTTCTTGATTGATGTAAACGTAGGTCTTATAATTAGTTGTTATCTTTAGATGGACAATTGTATGACACATGCAATAGTAATATGTAATAATTGTTTCTTTATGTATACCACACATTGTATTGTTAACCGGAGGATCTTAAATGTACTTATGCTTACCACTTATATTGAAAGGAATATCTGTAAGTACCTAACTAACAATAACATGAAATGGTGGTGGGTATCAAAATTTAAATTGCTTAGTTCAATAATATGATTAATTAAATTATGTATATAGAAAAGCTTTTCACAAGATAAATAATCCAAATGCGTGGGAGTAATAACTACCCAAACTTTACGCATGTTAAAATGTAACTTAAATTATATTGATAATTATTTATTGACTTGTATTGATATTTTGAAATCATTACGAAATTGTAAGCTGTGGAGTTTCTTTCGCCATTTCTTCTCCATCTCAGCATATTAATAATTATTCGTCCCGAAATGGTGGTAGGGTTTTGACGATTTAAAAGTACTTAGCAAAGTCCATTTAAATAAAGAGCTTTTTCATTTTCATTTTCATTCATTCATTTTCATTTCATTCATTTTCATTTAATTCAGTGCTTTTCGTTTAATTTTTTTTTTAGTTTATTTTGATCAAAACGGCAGTACTGAAAGATAAGCATAAATAATTTGAATTCATTTCGGAGTCAATTTTTTTTTTCTTAATGGGGGTAGTGCAAATATTTTTATTGCATTGGATGTACCACGTGGCCAATTGGGGTCTACGGAAGCGAAAATTTAATTATTTTTGGATTACGAAGCATCGTTTTCGAGACATAGATATCTTTATTTTTAATTAATGAGGGTAGTGCCAAAACTTTTATTGTATTGGATGTACCTCGTGGCCAATTAGGGTCTACGGGGGAGAAAAATTCATTATTTTTGGGCTACGATGCACCGTTTTCGAGATATTTAAGTTTTTATCTCCAGGTCCAGAATTAGGAATCAACTATATTTCAATACATAAAAACAGTTTGTTAACAGTAATAATTATCAAGTACAAGATAGCTTCGAATGTCAAGTCATTGAATCGGAGTCAAAAAAAAATAGGTCTTCAAACTTCTCGTCAGATTGGCCGAACGTATTATGGAAGGTTCAACAATCTATTAACACCACTAAGTATTCAAAAGTCTACTGGTTTTTCACACCTGCAAAAAGGTAATTTACGGAATATTAATAGAAAAGAAAAATATATACTGCTGGTCAGTCACTGCCCTGATATTAGTCTGGAATTCATGCGCAGCAGGTGATAGGACTAGCATGCAAAGGCCAGAGACTATTATTCATTTATATATATACTGCTGGTCAGTCACTGCCCTGATATTAGTCCGGAATTCATATGCAGCAGGTGATAGGAATAGTATGTCAAGGCCAGAGACTCTGATAAAATATTATATTTCAGAATAATGTTATTATAGTACTTCGAGAGAGAAGTACATGCCAGTTTGGCCGTAATAGATTATACGCAAATTTTTGATTAAATAAATATATATAAATATAGCAATCACTATCCGCCATGCTATTCTTAAAATATTACTCATTTATTTATTAGTACTTCGAGAGCGAAGTACATGTCAGTATGGCCGTGATAGATTATACGCAAATTTACGATCAAATAAAGTCTATTTCAATCAGGAATAATGTACCATTGTAATGCTGAAAGGATTTTTAGAATCGGTCCAGTAGTTTTCAAGTTTATTCGTCACAGACATACAAATCTTTCCTCTTTATATTATTAGTATAGATATGTATTTAAAATATGTATTTATCATATTCAATTAGATTATAATCAATAGTTTAATACAATAAAAGTTGTAGTTATAGCACGTGGCTAAGCCACGCCACGTGGTCGGTTGTATAAAAGATGGCCTGTATACAAGCCATGGATGGTACCCATCCATGACTTGTATACTTTGTGATTTCTTGTATATAACGCTATATACTTTGTAGTATATAGCGTCAAATATATAAGCAGAATAATGTATGGTTCAATAACTATGTAAGAGCGGACGGACAAAACGTTTTGTAGTCAATTACGCTGTATTACAGAAAGTTATAGCTAGGTGGAAAGAGAAGCGGGGGTAGTGAATGGTGAGCGTTGTTGCAATGTAAATGGGCCCGGTAAACCTACACCTGGGGTCACAAGTACCAGGCACTACCCCTGGCTCGCCGCTTTTCATACTCGAGTTGTTTTACATTGAGTCGTCTTCAATTTATGCAAATAAGTGAATGGTGCTAACACATACATAGTAAAAGGTTCAATTAAATTCTAAACTAACGTTACACATTAAAGAATGTTGGATTCAACACAGGTATAAATCTAACACGCGCCAAGTAAGTAGTTCTACAACGATACTATAGGGGGCGCCACTTTGTATGGGAAAGGACCGGAAACGCTGACTGAAAAAGGTAGAAAGACAGGTGCTTGACTCAAGATGGATTCCGGATATTGATACTAAACAAATAATAAAAGTTTTATTATCAAAGAACGTGCATTCGACAAGAAAAGAATCATCCTTATGTCAACTTTAGACATGATGACTATTTTAGGAGAGTTTTTTTTTTTTATCATTTATTATCACAGAACTCGATTAAAGAAGATAAGTCGTTTCTGGCGCTTCGATAGATTTAAGTTGTGGTCACAGTTCTAACTTAAGAGCGTTTACGCGTATTTTGCGAAAATCGGCACTTTTTGAGCTTCTTAATTTCCATGAATTCTTATTCTACCAATATAAATGTTATAAAAACTACTAGATAATATTCTTTCCCAAAAAGTTGTAAAGGAAAATATTTCATTTAATTCTTTATTCATAAATTATAACAAAATATATAAACAGCATTTTTTAAATTTTACGTTTAGATGCAATTTCGAAGCCCTTAATATCCGAAAAGGCTAATATTACACTGAAATAAAAAATATTGTGTAACTGACAATATCCCGAACAAAATAGTTGTAAAGGAAAAAAAATAAATTTCATCGAATTACTAATTAAAAAAAAATCAAATCACACTGCAAGTATTACGAAAATACGATTTGGAAAATTGCTATTTCTAACAATTAATATCCCTTATTTGAAGAAACGAATGATGTAATTTAAAAGAAGATTATATACTCTAAAGTTTGGTATAAAAATAGTATCTGAATAAACTGTAATATATTTATAACAATTTTTTAAAAATCAGTATAAAACAGTCCGCGCAATCGCTTTCAAATCAGTCGCCCATGAGGCTTGTCGGAGAGAGGTCACGTCGCTCGGTGCTAGCTCCGTGATCACGCGTAAATATTCGTAATGCTACTACAGAACGAACGATGGTGTTGATACTTTTAGTATTGATAACCGACTTCATATAAAGTTCTATGTTGCACTCTATGTATTATTTTATGAATGTTCACGAATATCTCTGTTAATTGTGGACCTATTTTCTAAATACTTCTGATATGGTGCTATTGTTACCAAGTCAGGATCTGATGATGTGATTCCGAGGAAATCGAGAGCAACTCTCAAATTTTATATGCAGGTATTATATGCTTCATATTTTATTTCCTGAAGCTATTGAAGTATTTGCGTCTGGTAGTCATCATATCATGTTAATGAGCTGGTGATGGCAGGTAAAACTCCTTCATGATTAGGAGTTGAATGACAATTCTTGAATTAATATATGTATTTATAAACCGATAGTTGTATCATTTTATGTTATTCAGGTGAGCTGATGATGAAAAAAAAAACTCCTAATAGTTAGGAGTTGGATGATAATTCCTTAAATATTATGTGTACCCACGTATAGATCGACAGTTGAATTAAGTTTTTGAAGTAAAACTTCTTTAGGCGCGACTAGGGGGTAACTCAGATTTTTCTAACGGAAGTAACGCTCAGTATTCTATAGTCTGTGTAGTTTCCGCTATTTAAAAATAGTAATTTCGATTGGTCGTAAGTATATGTCATATTTTATTTTTTTTTCAGTTAAAATTAAATCATTTCAGTGATCTACGTCAAAGAAGTTTTACTTCAATCGCGCGTAAAGGTTACACGCACACAATTTTTTCTTTCTATTTCTATTCTATCAGGTTTTTCAGGTGAGCTGATGATGGAGGGTAAAACTGCAAAAGTTAGGAGTATGAGTATTATTCTTTTAATATTATGGTCCACATAGTAATATTCGGTAACGGTTAAGAGATGGAGAATAATTCTTTAAAATATCATAGGTATGTACAGAACGATAAACCCGTGGTAATTGCTTTGGCTTCCCCTCCACACCTTGATTCTGTACAATTTTGTTGTACTGTTCGTTCTTGTCCCTATGTTTGTTTGTCCTTATGTATTCTTTCAGGTTATAAACGGACTTCAAAAGGAGGTTCTATTTTCCAATCTATGTATTTTTTACTTAGCAAAGTCAATGGTTTTTACTAAATACTTTTATGATAAATAAAATTACTTTAAATGCAGAATTGTCGACTACCCAAGATTTGTTACTTTTAGCACTACCATAATATGGGTATCAAATGAAAGGCTCTGTAGAGAAAATGCAAATGAACCGTGTCAAAATAACTATACAAAAAATTACAGATAAAAAACTTTAAAAACAAAGATTTTACTTAATTGCTCTAAAAACAAGAAAGTAAACTTAAATTGCATTTTAAAAAAATCTATAGGTAAGTATGTACTAACATGATAAAGAGTTAAAGTTTGTAAATAGTTTATGTAAGTTTGTGAATAGCCATACGTGATACCGGCAGAGTAGAATAGCATCACCCCATATGCTCCAATGGGTGTCGTAGACGGCGACTAATAGGCCAGCAAAGGGGTATTGACTACCAATCCACATTATGCAAGCGTGGTGGACTACTGCCTATACCTCCTTCATTGAAAAGGAGAGGTCTTGTCTTCCAGTAGTGGAATGAATTATAAAGGCTGTGATGATAAAAGTTTGTGAATTGTTTTTTTGTGACGTTGTAGGAGGTAATTGCTCTTGGATCTACTGAACCAATTTTGAAATTTTTTTTTGTGTGAGGTAGACCATGCATCTAGAAAGGCTAACTATATAATAACCAACAATACGCGAAAGAAGCCACAGGCTGAGCGCTAGTTATATGATATATATGCTTGTTACAAGATTTGCTCCTATTATATACATCTCTTTATTTATTCAATCGCTGATATACACAAGTAAATCTCGCGACAAGTATTTATATCATACTAGTGGCCGCCAGCGGCTTAGCTCGCATTAGTGTCGGTTATAAAATAGCCTAGAGCCTTCCTCGATAAATGGAATATCCAACACAAAAAAATATCTACACTCATGACATAATATTAAAATTATTATCTTAATGATGTACCTCAAATGACATTCTTTTTAACAAAGATAATCAAAATGAAAATAAAGGTCATTTACCTGTTGCATAATTAATGACCATTATGCAACATGTTCGGCTCAATACGTTACAGTTATTTTTCTCAAAAATCAAAAACTTAGAGCAAAACGGGACGGCAAAGGGAGCCAAAGGGACGCCAAAGAAGAACATGTTTTTGAAAACTTAATTTCACGATATTTTTGTTTTATTTATATTTGTGGATGAGTGTAGATAAAGTAGTTTATGTACTGCACATAATTAGGTATTAAAACACTTGCGGGATATTATTAAAAAACTCGCCAAGGCTCGTCTTTTAAATGAAATGAAATGAAAAGCTCTTTATTTAAATGGACTTTGCTAAGTACTTTTAAATCGTCAAAACCCTACCACCATTTCGGGACGATAATATTATTATGCTGAGATGGAGAAGAAATGGCGAAAGAAACTCCACAGCTTACAATTTGGTAATGATTTCAAAGCATCATTACAGGTCAATAGATAATAATAATATAATTAAAATTACAGTTTTACATGCGTAAATTTTGGGCAGTTATTACTCCCACGCATTTGGTTCATTTATAATAATAATTTATGTTGTAAAAGCTTTTCTATATAATTCAACTAATCACATTAATGAACTAATTAATTTAAGTCTTGATACCCACCACCATTTTTTGTTATTGTTAGATAGATTTTGCTCAATTTAGGTGCTAAGCATACATTTATGATCCTTTGGTTAATAAATATATCTATAAGAATACAATATGTGCATACCAAAATAAAAAAAAAAATCCAATACCTAATACATTAGTTATTTACACAATATCATAACACAAACAAAATTATCCTATAAATGGCATGTGTCATACAATTATCCATCTAAGAATAAACAACTACATTGTCTAACATTTACATCAAATAAAAATAAAAAGTTCAAGAAAACATGAGATGACCAGGTCTCATTGGCGGCACCTGTTCACAGGCATGACGCAAGAATCAGCCATCGCTTCGCTCAACCATATTTTAGGGAACGTAACGACCCGACGCAAGACGACACCGCCACAAGACCTTTTTAGTGAGAATGACATACACATGCTTCTTGATTATAATCTAGAACAAATTTAAATTATGTTTCTTAGTTAACTATAAGACACAAGGTTGATAATCTGTGTAATTAATATATTTTGGATGCATAGATCATGAACAAATTCACCCCCAAGCGTTAGAATCATTTATGTAATCAGTTATTTTATAGTAAGCTTTATTATACAGTTTAGATTTAATAGCA
Source organism: Elophila nymphaeata (assembly GCA_955850985.1). Lineage (NCBI taxonomy): Eukaryota > Metazoa > Arthropoda > Insecta > Lepidoptera > Crambidae > Elophila > Elophila nymphaeata. The sequence continues at coordinate 24,352,891 of OY039071.1, read as the reverse complement.
GTTTTGAACTTATTAACAGGTAGATCTCGAATATTATTTGGGAGTTTGTTATAAAAGCGTATACATTGCCCCATAAAAGAATTGCTTATTCTGTGGAGACGAGTAGCATAAAACCTCGCTCATGTTTTAATAAACCCTATTACGTGACAGTAACATAAACTGCTATACCCATGTACTATGGTGTAACAATATGATAGGTGCGACAAGGGTGGCCACCGGCCACCAGATGTTATTATTACTTACATATGTATTCAAAATTTAATTCATGTTAAATGTGTAACCGTTAATTTTCCATAGTATTCAATTTAAATAACTTGTATTGTATATTTAATTTCATTTTGTGAAAAAGTATCAATTTGTTTTTTGTGCTCTGTACCTGGACGGCAGCGCGAGTAAATGCGAGAGGGAATGACCGCTCAGCGTGTAAATACCTAAACTTGGAGTCTGTCGTACGGCGTAAACGCTCTTAATCTAACCAATTTCCTATTTTTTGTTTTTTTGGTAAGGCTGATTACTGGATTATGGACGGAACCTTTAAAATTGTACCATCAATATTTTGTCAATTGTATACCATTCATGGTAACATATTTCTGGACAATAAAAAAACTTTTCCACTTATATTTTGCCTGTGTTCACATAAGGATAAAAGAACATATGATGTCATGTTCGAGCTAATTATGGAATACGCAGCGGAAAATAATATTGAAATGAAACCAAAAGTATGCATTCTTGATTTTGAGAAAGCAGCAATCACAAGTCTGCGATATAATTTTGAAAGTATTATTCTTCAAGGATGTCATTTCCATTTGGGACAAATTATTTACAGGTAAATTTACAAGAATATAAATATTTTTTGAGTTATATGTACTAACGTAGGTGCCTTAATAATTAAAATTATTTTTTTGTTTTAGGAGAATACAGACTAATAAATTGGCTACAAAATATGCAAAAGATGTGAAATTTCATAAAGAAATGAAGTGTTTGCTGGCTCTTAGTTACTTAAAGGAATCAGAAATTCCTGTATATTTTAACAAATATTTACAGCAGCTACAAGATCCCGATAGCAAAGCAATTGCTGAATGGTTCGAAGAAAATTATATTTTGGGTACTGTGAGCAGCCAGCCCAAGTATCCACCAGATTTCTGGAGCTGTTACGAAAATAACAAAAGAAAAATACCCAGAACTCAAAATGCCGCTGAAGGTAGGCACCACAAAATAAATGAAATAATTGATAAATACCATCCTGGTTTTTATCACTTGATTAATGAGTTAATTAAGGAAAGCGTTTCCAACAAAAGTGAAATTGAAGCTATACTATCAGGAGCTCCTCCTGAGAAAAAAAGAAAAAAATATGAAGATAAAGATGCACGCATAGAGAGAATACTTCAACATAAAGATGATTATTCTGAGGTAAAATTTTTAAAGTCCTTGGCTATTAATTTAAAATTATAATACACATGATGTATAATAAATTTACAACGTAAGAAAAAAATATATTTATTTTAAAATAAAAAATCTTGTTGTTTACTAAAATTTCAATTTGCTATTTTTCAAATACAGTGAAATCGCCCTCAAATCGCTTCAGACCGGCCGCTGCCGCGGAACGCTCGCTTCGCTTGCTCGGCTTGTGCGCTGTTTTCATGTCAACCTAACCCAGAAAACTATATGCAAGCAAGCACGCAGCATGCAAGCAAGCATGCAGCATGCAAGCAAGCATGCAGCAAGCAATACAATGTGTATTGCTTGCTGCATGCTTGCTTGCTATGCGTGGTCACAAGTCTAACCTAACCTAACCTAACCTAGGTTTATTTTCGTACTTATGGTTTTTCTTAATAGCGGGCGGCCTCAGGCCCCCCGACCCCCCCGAGAAGGGGAGCCAGCCCTCCTGCACCCCCCGGCAAGCATCTCGCAGGCAGGAATACAGCATGCAATGCAAGCATGCATACACTATGCAATGCAAGCAAGAATACAAGAAGCATTCGCAAAAATTTTAGGCGAACCGAATGGCACCCATAAACTATTATTGAACAATTTCTTTGTGTTTTTATAATTCTTATGTTTTTAGTATGAAAAGTTAAGAAATGATACGGTGCCATACCATAAATTGCCCAATGTCTTTAGACTAAGTTACCATTTTATTAAAGAAAATTTGGTCAATCGTTATGTTTTTAGTATGAAAAGTTAAGAAATGATACGGTGCCATACCATAAATTGCCTAATGTCTTTAGACTAAGTAACCATATTATTAAAGAAAAATTGGTCAATAGATCTTTGTCGTTTAACGTATTTGTGTTAGGAAAAATTGACTGAAGTTCTTTTGCAAAATGACAATATATGAAACAATTACTTGCTGAGATGTAAAGTTTGTGAAACATAAATAAATGGAACGTTGGTTTGCGAAATGATCACTTTGAATTTCGTTGCTTGTCATCTGTAAATTTGTTTAATAACTGTTGATCAACCGAAGGGGAACCCTTTTTTACACACCGGGGTCGATTATGCCGGACCGTTTTATTTATATTACTATAAGTAGGAAACGTGGCGCTCGTAGCCAAAAGGCGTATCTTTGTATTTTCATATGTCTCGCAACTAAAGCCATTCACCTGGAACTGGCATCCGATTTATCATCAGCTTCTTTCTTGGACGCTCTTAAGAGGTTCTTATCAAGGCGTGGCGTTTGTCAATACATTTCGGGTTAAAGAATATTTATTTCTCAAAAAGAATTATACATTCACTTGCATGAGAAACTTAAAATAATTAAAACTAAGCACTTATTTACCTTAATAAGTTGTTGCACAACATACACACTAACAAACGATAACAACAATACTTAGGTAGGTAACACTGCACATAATAAAATATTTTTGGCATTATTTAACGATACTAACTGCAAGGCAAGAAATATTCATTACAAAAAATAACAATAAAAGAGTGGGTAGTTTCATTTCAAATCATAATACCAGAGCAACCACAAAAACATCTATTGTGCGTATCCACACAGATCGATAGTAACTAGATGCGACAGTGCGTATAACGGAGATACTTGTATACAAAACAATAAATCTTGTAAAGTTTAACGTTTATTACCATTTAATGGTACTTAGTGTTTTTCTTTAGATAATTAAGTAATACAATTGGCAAAGAAAGCAGTTAATTCTGAAATGACAGCTGACCGAGATGTATGGGAGAGAAAAATATATTACGCCGACCCCAAATAAAATTGGGATGAGGTCAGGTAAACTTAAGTAATATTTTTTTTTGTATGTTATGATTATAATTATGTTATTATTTGCAAAATAATACGATTATTTTTTTTTTTAGTTTTGTTTGTTTTTATCTTGAATTTAAGTAATAATTTTTAAGCATCTTTTTGAATAACTGTAATGTTTTGGCTTCTTTAATATTATTAGGTAATGTGTTGTATATTTTGACGCTTTGATAAGTGATATTATATTTGCCATAATTCGTTCGTGGCGATCGTAATATTATGTTATTAGCATTCCTTAGTCGCTTGAGTTGTTTATTCTCATTTTTAGTTTTTAATTTTATATCAGTGTGAATGTCCATTGTTAATATGTTTCGAATTAGGATGCAAGTATAATACTTATATGTTTTGTCAATATTCATAAGTCTCGTGCTTTTATAAAGTTGCACACTTGGGGTTCTAAAATCATAATTGAACAGTGTCTTTATTAATTTATTTTGGGCGGTTTGTAAAAACATAAGATTGGTTTTAGCTGCCAAGCCCCATATCTCTATTAAATAATCAACATGTGGTTTTACTAAAGAATTGTATATACAGTACCGTACGCTCAATGGTAGGTATCGGACAATGCTGCGCAATGCTCCAGTCAATGAATTTAACTTTGATTTTATTTGCTGGATATGCATCTTCCATGTTAAGCCACTATCCAAAATGAGACCTTAGGTCTCATTTTGGATATTTTTCGCTATGCGATATTATTAGATATATATTTTCATGTCATTAATTTTATTTTAAGAGGTTGAAAATCGGGAATATGTTTATTCTTGGCTGCGAAAACCACATAATGGGTTTTCCCTACATTAATGGTCAAAAGATTAGTCATAAACCATCCACTAAGAGTATTGAGATCGTTTTGGGCATCCTGTACAACAGATTCTATGTCATGACCATAATAAAATAAGCATGTATCATCGGCGTAAAGTGATAGTTCGCCTTTAAGTTCAAGTTTACTGATATCATTGATATATATTAAAAATAACAATGGGCCAAGAATTGACCCTTGAGGAACCCCGTATGTAATGGATGTTTTAGAACTTTGGCATCCGGCTATTTCCACCTTTTGGTTTCGATTTGTAAGGTATGAATCTAGAATTTTGAAAGCTTTATCAGAAATACCAATCGACTGTAGTTTATTTAATAGGATTTTGTGACTAACTGTGTCAAATGCTTTTTTTAAATCAATGAATATACCTAGACCTAATATCTTTTCATCAATATTATTCTTAAGTTTAGTTATCAAATCAACTGTTGCCGATAGAGTATTTGATTTTGGTCTGAATCCATATTGCTTATCGTACAGAAAGTTAATTGAATCCAAGTATGCAGCAAGACGAGTGTATATTATTCTTTCTATTATTTTAGATAAGACCGGAAGAACAGAAATGGGACGGTAATTATTAGGATCGGATCGAGATCCAGACTTATAGATCGGTGTTACTTTAGCCACTTTCAGGAAATGTGCCTTCTTCCAAACAAAAATTTATACAACGAGTGATTTCTTCAGTAATAGTCGTTTTAATAGATTTTATTGTTTTTGTGTTAATTTTATCGATGCCTGAACTGGTATTTACTTTTAGATTTGAAATTATTTTACTGACTTCAATGTCTGTAGTAGGTGTTAGTATTTTTAAGCCAAAATGTTCATTGTTACGGTCAAATACTATTCTTGTTTGGTCTCTGCTATCGTGGTACTGAATTGAAATAGCCTGAGCTAATTTTAATCCTATTTTAGAAAAGAAATTATTAAAACATTCACATATTTTTTTCCCTTCCGTTATTATGATATTATCACTTTCAAGCTTCTTTGGTAATGCCACGTCTTTTATTTTGTTGTTGGCAAGACTATCAATTAAACCCCATTTCTTAGGATTATTCTTGCACGCCGAGAATTTACTTAAATAGTAGTGGCTTTTCATTTTTTGAATTTCACCAGACACTACATTTTTTTCTATTAGAAATTCATTCTTAATTTTTTTATTGTTTGGGTTTAGCTTATGTTATGTATAATACTTATAGTGGGTATACCAGTACTAAAATCAAGTGAAGCTAAAGAAAGATGGGCTCATGATAAAGCTGAAGTGCTCCAAATTATAAACTCCATCATAGAAAATTGTCCGGACCCCACTAAAGTTATACGCGTGGGGAAATATAACGAAAATAAGGCGTATGCCTAACAATGTTGCAGATTTACATCTTTAACACCCGATCAGAAATTGTCTAACTTAACTGATCGACGGTATTTGTAAAAATATCTCATCGGGTGTTAAAGATGTAAATCTGCAACATTGTTAGGCATACGTCAGCTTGATGACGCAATCAAAAAACGAAAGACATGGCTAAATTTGTCGTGGTCAAACATTCCTGTGTAGCTCAGTTGGAAGAGCAGTCGCCCGGATAGCGAAAGCTCGCGGGTTCAAGTCCCGTCTCAGCACTTATCCATGACAGGATTTTTTTCACGTTTTTCGTTTCTATTTAATTTGGTATCAATTTCAATCTTAAGATACGAAAAACTTATATTTTGACACTCTCAAGGTTAGGTTCGCAACGTAGTTCAGAGATGGCGCTGAACCGAACACGACAATTCTACATGGTACTTTGATGTACAATGTGATACTATTCATTCTTTTTGCAGTCACCACTTACAACTCGGGATTAAATTTGAGATTTAAGTAAAAAACAACATTAATTATGTTACCTGACTAATTTAGCTATGAACTGTTAATATAACCACAATTATAAAACACAATAAGGTTTTAGAAACTGAATCTTGGGAAAAAACTGGTTTAAAACTGGGCTTGGAAAACACTGCGAGACTCGATTCCTGAACTATTTTTAATATGTTGTAACTACAAATTTCCACGGTGGGCGAGTCCGACTCGCACTTATCCGGTTTTTCTTAAGTAATGTATTGTGTTTTTATCCATTTAGCTGTTTAATTACCTGCCTACTTATTTAGCTTGGTTGATTTTCCATCACCGTGGGTTGACGGTCGAAGAATATCCACCCCGCCGTTCTTCCTGGCGTGTCGTAGAAGTCGACTGCAGGGTATGCTCTATTAAGATCAGATGGGACCTGCCTTGGGTGGTGCCTGCCTGTTGCCTCAGTTTTTCGTTTTTTTTCCCGTTTTCCTTAGTTTGACGTTTGTAGCTAGTATTTGAAGAAGGGCTGAGGTATTAAGGCGGGCATTGTCGAAATTGAGTGTGAAATGTTGGTTAGCTCACAACGACATCTAGTGAGCGCATTTCATTACTATCGGAGGAGGGGTGAAAGTTTATTGGGTAGCTATGGCCATCTAGCGACATGGTTTCACATTATATGGTGCCAATAAGCATTGAAAAGATAGCACATTTTCATTTTTTTTTTAATATTTTGATGATAAAAAAAATCGCATCTTAAAACGAAAAATTAAGCATCATCAAATAAGTAATTATTTGATGATGCTTAATTTTTCGTTTTAAGATGCGATTTTTTTTTTGATGCGAAAAAAATCGCATCTTAAAACGAAAAATTAAGCATCATCAAATAAGTAATTATTTGATGATGCTTAATTTTTCGTTTTAAGATGCGATTTTTTTTATTTAAACAAGTGCATAACTTTAATAAACTCAATTAAAAGCAGAATACAGCTTTTTTTAAAATAAAATCAAGAATCTGTAAAGGTCTATGATTTTGTTTTTTGATAACAGTGAAAGCAAAGAAGTTTCACAGATGCATCCATGATGTCCATGAGACTTGATTACTAATACATATATTTTTCACGGGTTTCAATAACATAAAATACCTTGAGTTAGTTATTTTAATAAAATAGGAAGGAAAAAGAGAGAGCAAGAGGAAAGAGTTTTCACAGTTGCAGCAATGTGCGTTAGAAGATCATTGATTATATTTGTTTAGATTCAGTATTTTGTGCAGAGGTAACTTAGTTTTTTGTGTGGTTTAACGCGAATTCACTACGTGAATTCTTACCCGGGAAAGGGAATATTGTAGCATTGTTTATTTATCATTTGTCAAAGTCAACAGTTCCCACTGAGTTTCTAATATTTGTGTCGTCTTATTTAATTTAGGGTGATAGTACTAACCCAGTAAGTGATAAGTGTGTGTTCAAATCTATAATGAATTTTTTGTCTGACGATGATGATCCGCCGGACAGGGGCGCTACGTCCCCTGATCTAACCATGCCAGTTGATATGACCATACCTAAAGCAAACACTGCCAATTTAAAACGCAATGCTGATACTTCCCTTGACATTATTGCAAAGAAAACTAAATGTCCACCGTCAGCTTCAACTCAGCACACATTCACATGCAAAGGTTATGAGTCGAGTGATTGCTTTAGATATGATTCTGCCTTCCCTGGTCCCTATGTTATCCATGTCACTCGCACAGAGAGTGCTCGGGTTATGAATGGTCTCAAAATGGCCCAACTTCTTTATAATGGCAAGGTCAGTGGTATCTCTGATATAAAAAATATAGGAAGAGAAAAAATTGGAGTTTACTTTAAACAGCATAATGACGCCAATTCTTTACTAGATAATCCAGTTTTAACATTAAATAAGCTAACTGCATCAATCCCAAGATTCCATATAACCCGATCAGGTGTAGTAAGACAAATCCCCCTCGATTGGAGTCTAGAAGAATTTGTATCAGGAATACAATGCCCCCCGGGTATTAAAGTAATCAAAGCCCGCCGTCTCAACCGTAAGAATCGTGCCAACGGAGAGACCACTTGGGAACCTTCTGCGACAGTAGTACTTACTTTTCTAGGACAGTTCTTACCATCCAACATTTTATGTTTTAATATGTCTTTGCCTGTTGAACTGCATGCTTTACCCACCATTCAATGCCACAGGTGCCTACGATTTGGTCATGTCCGGGATCAATGCAGGTCTACACCGCGTTGTGCCCGTTGTTCCCAAAACCACGAGAAGAATGAATGTGACACAAGTGATGATAGTGTATTATGTATTTTCTGCAGTGGTTCTCATAAAGCTACCGACACACATTGCCCAGAACATGGTAGGCAAAAACTTATTAATTTAACAATGGCCCAAGATAACCTAGGCTACATAGAAGCGTCCAAACAATATCCAGCAGTCCGGTACACTTCTGTAAAACTCCCAATCTACAAATGGCCCTCCTTACTCCCCTGCCAAATCAACTTTCTCCCAAATATCCTCTGCACCTCAACCTCCTTTCCAGTCCTCTTACAGGAAAACTGTTTTTATTGAAAAACCACCTAAACCAAATTTAGGGAAATCATATGATATTCATGCTCACCATTTTATCACCTCTACCCCCTCTTCCTCTCAACCTAATGGATGTGTCCTTAATATGTCTATCCCTTCTTCTCCTCCTAAAGACTTTTCTTCTCCTAAAGACTTTTTTCCCCAGACGATCTTATAGACTTGCTTACAAGAGTATTAATGAACATTCTACAAAGATTTGGAGATATTTTACCGTACAGTGTCTTAGAAATGTTACAGCAAACTATCGTAGAATCACTAAAAAATTGTTTTAAAAATGGTGTCGATTCTTCAGTGGAACACTAGGAATATTAAGAACAAAAAACATGACTTGATATTATGGAATAATTTTATTTTTGCGTTTACAAACGCGTAAATATAATACTAGAAAAATGCACTGAAAAAAAAATCCATGATGTTTACCATAAAAACATAAGCACCAAGCAGTGACAAATTTCGACAGCGAAAAGCAGTGCCTCGGTGGCGAAATTGGTCAACGCGTCCACCCGGATTGTGGAAGGTGCGGGTTCGAGTCCCGCCTGAGGCAAGTCGATTTTTTTCAGTGCATTTTTCTAGTATGACTTGATATTGTTATGCAACAAATATCAGCCAGTGGTTTTAGTCATAGCGGAGACTTGGCTGAGCTCTAGAGCCCGTTTCAGGCTCCCTAGATACATTTGTATCAGAGACGATAGAGATGATGGATGGGGAGGTTGTGCTTTATTTATCAAATCTAATGTTACATTCTCTACAATTCCCATACATACCCACCCAATAGGTTTTAACATAGTTGCAGCAAAGATTCAGGAGACTACTTATGTTTCGGTGTATATTCTTCACCCTTCACCAGACATCATTCATGATCTAGATACAATTTTAATCTCATTGCCCCGTCCTATAATTATATTGGGAGACTTTAATTGTCGCCATACTCTATGGGGATCGCACTGCTGTGACACTATTTCCTCCCATCTCTTAGACTTATTAGAAAATAAATAAGCTATGCATTTTGAATGACGGATCCCCCACACGCAGGTCGTCACCTTTGCAGAATGTCAGTGTCCCAGACCTAAGCTTAACTTCTCCCTCTATGGTTCCCTCTATCACTTTGTCAGTTTTATCTAACTCGTATGGTAGTGATCATATTCCTATTCTTATTTCCATTGCAAATGGCCTAAATCCTTCCCTCCCTATATATCCCCCTCTACAAAAATATCGCCTCGCCCAATCTGATTGGAATAATTTTTCTCTGCTAGTTATAAATAAATTCCAAAATACATCCAGCCTCTCCTATTCTTCTGTTAATGTTCTTAACACATATCAAAGCTTCAAAGAAGCTCTTATTGACGGGGCAGATGAATTCATTCCAATAAAAAATGCTGTTAGTAATAAACTGCCATCTCCCCCCTAGTGGGATGCAAAGTGTACCTTGGCTGTTAAAGAGCCAAGCAGAGAAAAAATTTAAGGCAAATATGTCTTATGGAATAATTTTATTTTTGCGTTTACAAACGCGTAAATATAATACTAGAAAAATGCACGGAAAAAAATCGACTTGCCTCAGGCGGGACTCGAACCCGCACCTTCCACAATCCGGGTGGAAGCGTTGACCAATTTCGCCACCGAGGCACTGCTTTTCGCTGTCGAAATTTGTCAGTGCTTGGTGCTTATGTTTTTATGGCAAACATCGTTTCATCAAATCTTTGAAATTTGCACTTCCAAGACCCGAACGAAATATTTTTGCAAATATTTGACGCCCAGCTAAGATGAAACTACCTTACATTATGGAATAATTTTATTTTTGCGTTTACAAACGCGTAAATATAATACTAGACAAATGCACTGAGAAAAAATCGACTTGCTTCAGGCGGGACTCGAACCCGCACCTTCCACAATCCGGGTGGACGCGTTGACCAATTTCGCCACCGAGGCACTGCTTTTCGCTGTCGAAATTTGTCAGTGCTTGGTTCTTATGTTTTTATGGCAAACATCGTTTCATCAAATCTTTGAAATTTGCACTTCCAAGACCCGAACGAAATATTTTTGCAAATATTTGACGCCCAGCTAAGATGAAACTACCTTACATTATGGAATAATTTTATTTTTGCGCTTACAAACGCGTAAATATAATACTAGAACATATCCAAATCATCCTATGAAATTAAATCAATTTTTCTAAACCTTACATAGGTTTCAATCATCAATTCTTTATGTCTGGTGTAATCCCGGATGACTGGAAAACCCAAATAATTATCCTAGTCCTAAAGACTGGTAGGGATCCTAGCTCCCCTAATTCTTATAGACCCATAGCTCTCTCGTCGGTCTTAGCAAAAATAATGGAGCACCTTGTGAAAAACCGATTGGAATGGCTTCTCGAAAATAAGAATATTCTCCCTCGTAGTCAATTTGATTTTCGCAAACTAACAGGAACAATGGATAGTCTTAGTTTTTTAACTTCAGATATTGGCTTAGCACTCTCGAAAGGTAAACATGTAGTTGGTGTATTCTTGGATATCACCTCCGCTTATGATAATGTCAATCTTCCCCTACTCAGGCAAAAAATGCTCTGAGTATTCCAGAGAGGATTGTTAATATAGTAAGCTGCATGTTTTTTGGCCGTTCTGTAGTTATCCGTTCTAATGGTTCCTTATCGACCCCCCGGTTGATATGGCAGGGCCTTTCACAAGGATCTGTGCTCAGCCCTCTACTATATAGCCTTTATACTCACGATTTGGACACTTCTGTAAATTGTTTTTGTAATATCCTCCAATATGCCGACGATATAGCCCTGTATGCTTCCTCAAAGTCATTTTCGGATTGCACAAACCGTCTTAACTCTGCCTTATATTATCCAAATTCTTACCTTAATGATCACGCCCTATCCCTTTCCTCATCTAAAAGCTCTTCCGTAATATTATTTAGTCGCAAAAGAAACATACCCGATATAGCCATTCAAATCGAAGACCAGAATATTCCTGTTAATGACAAAGTAAAATTTTTAGGCATTATTCTGAACTCAAAGCTATCTGGGATTTATTATCTCAACTATATATGTGAAAAAGCCGAAAAAGGTATGAATGTTATACGTGCCCTTTCTGGAGTACGATGGGGTTCACACCCTTACAATCTTAAGCTTAAGATTTTAAGATTTATATTCTTAAGATTTATAATGCCTTAATAAGAAGTCATTTTGATTACGGTAGTTTCCTGCTTGAACCATGCAACAAAATAGCTTTGGCAAAGTTAGATCGGATGCAATCCAAGAGCCTCCGTATAATTGCGGGAGCTATGAAATCATCTCCCTCAAACGCCCTCCAGGTTGAGTGCCTTGAGCCTCCTCTCAATCTTCGAAGACAATACCTCACGGATCGATTTTTCTTTAAAGTTCTTCCACAAGCATCCCATCCCCTTTTGTCTATCCTTAATTCCCTATTGGATCAAGTGTCTTCCTCACCTTACTGGACTCACAAAGTTAATCCTCTTCTTATTAACAGTCTTAAAAAAATAAAAGATCTCCGCGTCTCTCAACTCGCCTCCCTCCCATTATTTGTAACCCCATTTGAAGCACTGATTCACTCCCCTTCAGTTATTCTTAATTTTGGCATTAGCAAATCATGTCCTGAGGCAAACAAGAAATTTATTAGTATCATACAAGAAAAATGACCTGGTTGGACTACTGTTTTCACTGTTGCATCTAAAGATCCTGACTGTAATAAGAACGTAGGCTCGGCAGTATGGATACCTAGATATAACGTAGCTCTGAGTTTTCAGTCTTCCCATCTTAACTCCATATATACAGGAGAAGCTATTGCTATCTTGGAAGCTGTCCTATACATCCTATCACATCGGCTCAATAAATGTCTACTGTTTTATGACTCATTAAGCTGCCTCCAAGATATAGCTAAATACCCTTTTCATTCCAAAGACAATTTACCCGTGACCCTCCAAATTGAGGAAGCTCTTTATAAATGCTCTTGCTCAGGGATTGAACTAGTCCTCGCATGGATTCCTAGTCACGCAGGCATTAGAGGTAACGAGATAGTTAATGGATTTGCAAAAAATGCTTGTGACACTGGCATGATAAAATACGAAAGATGCTTTCCCAGAGACCTGCTCTCAATAGCCAAATCAGATCTGCTTACATCTTGGAAGAATTCATGGTCAAAGTCTAGTCAAAGGGTGGGCAGATTCTACGCTAGCCTCCAGCCAGAAATACCCACTAAACCTTGTTTTTTTATGTATCGCAAACTCCCCAAAAAAAATGATATCCGCGATCATTAGATAAGACTCGGTTTTGTTTGCTCTCCCGTGTTCTTGCACAAAATCCGAATCCGAGATCACTCTTTGTGCGAGTGTGGCTTACCGGAAGGTACCCTACATCATATCTTCTTTGAATTATAAATCAACATAATTCTTTTAAAAAACACAAATTGCAATATTTGAAAAACATTAAATTATCAGAAAAATTGAATAATATTAAAAGTACGGCTGTTACAACAACTACTAATTACATAGAATAAAGTAAACAATTAGAATCAAAAATTGACAGTCTTGAGGAGTCATTAAAATGTATGTTAAAAAACATACAGACTATTTCTCAAAAACAACTAAGTTATCAAATACTTGCTTCAAATGACATGGAAGATTTTTGTAATTATAATGCAGAGAGATTTGAATCTTTGAGTAAAAAACGAATATGTTCATGTCAAGATAAGGATATTTACAACAACGAAGGGCACCCTTCTAGTATATTATATAATACACAAGATCAAGTAGTTTCACTCGTCGATAACGAAACTTGTTCACAGAAAAATCTTGATGAAGCTGGGACACAAGTGAACAATAGTAAACAACAAAACAATATCATTATGTTTAGTGATGAGTTAGGCAAAAACATGGGTCAAACAATGTTTCAGTATATGGCACAGCCTGTTACTAATTTCTGTATGCCAGGTGCCAATTACATTCAAATATTGCAGAGGGTGATCTGTGGTACTTACAGTCCTGATAGTACAATACTTATTTTTATTGGTAGACGTGGAAATGCTAATTCCAAGATTATGGAAAAGTATTTTGAAGACCTCTCCAAATTAAATGTAAAAAAAATAATTCTATTTACCCTGCCTTACAGTAGATCATTGACTCATGCCGAAAATGACTATAGATATAAATGCAATATGAAATTGCATTTAATGACAAATTATGATAAAAAATTTGACATTGTTGATTTTAATGGTTTTATTAAGAATTTTTTTTTGACAAAGGATAAATATTTTCTTTGTAATAATTACAAAAAACAAATAGCAAAATCGCTATGTTACTTTATTTTTAATCAAGCCAAAACATTGGCTATAACTTCTGCCTCTATTGGGCAGTCAAATTTGACATTAAGTAATGACAATTTGGAATATGCATCATATTCTTTAAATTAAATTTTGAGACAAAAGAGACTACCTCTGGCAGTACTAAATATTAACGCCCAAATGAAAACAACCTTTATTTTTTTTTGTTTTAATGATATTTGTTGTATTATTAGGGACAAAAGAAAAGGTATTTAAAGAAAAATAGAACAAAAAAGAAATATGTATTGAAATATAGGTATGTACTCGGCCGGGTACACTGGGCGGATTAATAGTGAAATTGTCCGAAGCAAGGTCTTTCTACACATAATGTTTTCACACATTCACACATTTTTTAGTTCTATTTACTCGTATTTTGCCTGTAGCTCTGAAGCCTAAGGACCGGAGGTCAACGAATAACTGATATTTTGTGAAAAAATAAACGATAGGTTCCCTAGGAATTACGGTCATTTTGTCCAGAATTAATTTAATTATACGACCTCGACGCCAGAACAAGGGCGGAAGGTTAGTATCCTTCACCAAAACGAGGTCCCCGTTCTTGGGTGGAGTGGTCTTGTCAGTCCACTTAACGCGCTGCTGTAAGATGTGCAAATACTCGAGCGACCAGCGTGCCCAAAAACTCTGTGACAACTGTTGCAACAGCTGGAATCGCGACAATCGACTACATCTTACGTCTTTCAGCGGATATTCCGGCAGGGCGTTAAGTGGCTGCCCAATCAAAAAATGGCCTGGAGTCAACGCCTCCAGATCATTTGGGTCGGAAGACAGTGGGCACAAGGGTCGCGAATTGAGGACGGCCCCAATTTTACAGAACACCGTGTAAACACCTCTTCAAAAGTAAGGACGGTTTCGCCAATAACGCGACGCAGGTGAGTCTTGGCCGCCTTTACAACTGCCTCAAATATTCCACCCCAATGCGGACACGCTGGAGGACTGAACTTCCAGGTTATCCCACGTTGAGAAAGGGTGGTTCCAATGTCTACCTTGTTTTCCGTTAGAAACTTACACACATCTTTTAAGTAATTATTTGCACCCTGATAATTGGTGCCACAATCGGAACGAATTAATGTCGGCAGTCCCCTGCGGGATACAAATCTGCTTAGCGTAGCTATGAAAGCTTCCGTTGACAATTTTGATACTACTTCTAAATGCACAGCCTTGGTGGATAGACAAACAAAAACACACAAATACGCTTTATAGCACTTGGCATTTCGCAGTCGCGATGTCTTTACTCGGAAGGGACCAGCAAAATCAGTGCCAACTCCAGCAAAGGGTCTACTCTCCGTAACTCGATCCACAGGCAGATCTCCCATATGGGGTTGCATCGTAGTAGCTTTCAACCTTCCCCCTCGGACTTCGTCGTGTGCGGACGTATTTTGTGTAAATTTTAGTTAAATTTAAAATCAAATATTAATAAAATCAAAATTAATACTGCAAAGTACCAGGAGTACATAGACCGCTAGGATCAGTGCTACACCACGTTACATCCACAAGCCTCGCCTACCATCTACGAGCTACATTCCTACGACGTAGCCACCTGCTACGGCATATTGGTCGCCCATTCGACGTAGTAAGTGAACTCCCCACTTGTTGTGCTTTCCTGGTAGTTGAAGTTTGACTACGTGTTATTTTTTAAATGCCAAAAATGCCCCTCAAGAGGACTCCACCAGCCACGCCTCAGCTTATTGAATCAGATACAAACCACAGCTCTGCTCCAGCAACAGATACGGAAAATGAGGGTTCAAATGCCACTAGTAGACCACGTCCCCACAAACGAAAACATGATGATGAACTAACCGCCTTCATATCGGAAATGAATAAATCAATTGCTACTCTAACTAAACAACAAAATACACTACAGGAAACTATGAAAGAAATACAAAAACAAAACATTGACATTAAAAGTTCCATGGACTTTTTATCAAAACAATATGAAGACATGAAGGACAGGCTTGTAAGAATGGAGGTAGAGAGAAAGACTCATTTAGCACATATTCAGGGCCTTGAATTGAAGATTGAGAATTTTGAAAAGTCCCAGAGACAGTCCAGCATTGAAATTAGAAATATTCCAGTGCAAAAAAAAGGAAAATAAACAAGACTTGGTCCAGCTGGTAAAAAGACTTGCTTATAAAGGTTGGCTTAATGTTAGTGTTGAGGAATCGCAAATCAAGGATGTATTTCGTCTGAAAACCAAAAATGTAAATAACCAACCGTTAATTGTAGACCTCACAAGAGTGATTCTCAAAGAAAAAATAATAACATTAACAAAGTCGTTTAATAGATCAAGAAAGGACAAAAAATTACACACGGATGATCTGAAAATACCTGGAGTACCTGCACCTATTTTTGTTGCGGAATGCCTAACTCAATACACTAAAAAGTTGTATTTCCTGGCTCGAGAATTTAGTAAGAATTACTCATACGCATTCTGCTGGACTGCGCACGGGAAAGTATTTCTACGAAAGGAAGAAGGTGCCTCCTGTCGACGCATCAACACAGAAGCCGACTTGCAGCAATTGCTACCATCTCAGGACAGGTGACTACAAGAGCATACAGAATTTGCCAATTGCACTCCTCTTAGATACTTATTGATCCATTTTGTTTTAAGCATAAAACTTAATTGTGATTCTTTGTACACTATTCTAATACATTTAGCAATAGATTATATACTTACAATCACCCTTACACAAACTACACCTAACTTACACGCACACAATAACTTACAACTAGAATTATTATCAGTCTCTAAATTCATAATATTATGTTATATTAATCATTACCAGTACACATTTACAAACACAGCACAAATTAAATACACACAACATCCACGTATTAACCAAGATCCAACATCTGTAGCAGTTTCTACCTTCGTAATATGGAGAGATAACCTAACATGTAACTGTATATACACCACTTATGCTTATAACTTTCAAAAGGCGACGATATAGCCAATATTTCTAATGACATCTATAACCTTGAGGTATCAAATTCTATTATTTGTAATCCCGAAGCCGTGAATGATCTTTGTATAACAATGCCAGGGTCCATTAAAATAATACACACTAACATACGTAGCATCAACTGTAATATAGACATGTTTGTCGTTTTGTTACAAAGGCTTACTATGAAATGCGATATACTTGTGCTCACTGAATGCTGGTTAAGTAAGGCATTGACTATCCCAATAATACCAGGATATACGTCATATGCATCGGAACATCATAACCAAAACGACGGGGTTGTTATTTATGTAAAATCAGACATTCAGCACAATGTATCAATGACGACCTGTATAAATGATGCTAACAGTTTGATACTGACATGCAATGATGTTTTTGCGATCTTAGCCTTATATCGATCACCATCACATAAGAATATTGAGAACTTCTGTGACAGCCTAGATCTTTGTTTATCCCAGATGGAGTCTTTCAAATCCATTGTATTGGTTGGTGATATTAATATAAATATATCCCCCGGTAGTACTGATCAAAATTCTGATAGGTACTTGGATGTGGTGGCAACTCATGGTCTACTACCAACTCATACTTTCCCTACTCGTCTGGATAGTTGTCTGGATCATGTAATGTTGAGATCACACAGATGTTCTAGGACCTTCATATTAGACTCACTAATAACCGATCATGCTCCGCTGGTGTTTGTATTGGATCAAAAAGTAAAGCATAGTAAGACTAAGTCTAGTTTCCTTAAGATTGATTACTCAAATCTAGTTCGGGACCTATCTGATACTGACTTCGGTCAGGTATATCTTGCCACAAATGCAGATACAGCAGCCAAAGCTTTTGTCAGCATAGTCTCTAAGTCAATTTCCGCTCACTCTAAATTGATTCGTGTTCCACACAGAAATCGAATTATTAAACCATGGTTAACACCTGGCCTGGTAAGATCTATTAGAAACCGTGATAAATTACACAAAGAAGCTAAAACAAATCCAAATAATGCTATATTGCAACTAACCTATTCTAGATACCGTAACTTTTGTAACAATCTTTTAAAAAAACTAAAAACTGAATATGAACAAAGCGAGATAAAAAATAATAAAAACAACCCTAAGGGCATGTGGCACACCGTAAATGAACTATCTTATCTAAAGAAGCCATCATTGCCACCTACTGACTTGCTTAATATAGCTCAGGGTGTCTATTACGAAAAATGACTTCATACGCAACTGCTTATTCCGAAGTCGGAACGCGAGTCGTCTGAAGTTGGGCAGTCAAACCGCTGTCGTTCCCGTCTTCGGTGACCATAAACAATTTCAGACCGATATCGTGAATGGAAGAGTGAATGGAAGTGTGCTATAAGGTCTATTTTGCAAAGTAAAATTCGAGACACGCAATTGCGTACGCTATCGTTTGGTTTAATTCCTATTTCGAAATTCCGGTTTCGGAATGAAATATAACCGATTTCGGTGACGGATGATAATTGCTATTACGAAACGCCGTTTGACAGCAACGATATCGTAATTTGCTATCGTAAATACGATACAACTCCTGTCAAATCCACGGTACCTTTTCAACTTCGTTGGCTTTCGTTTTAGGGATATAAAGTCAAATAGATAATGTGATAGGGTGATTAAATATGGCGTTAGTGAAACCTAGTTGTAGTGTACGTCGGATGTATGGCTGTCGTCTCCTTTGCGCTCTGTGGTGGAATAGAGAAGTGACGTTTGTGAAGAGCGCGGGAAGGAGGATATAATTGGGCGGACCTGACGAACGCGGTGCACGAAGGAGCCGATAATAATAGTTTAATATTATATACATCAAGAATAGTACATTTTGGCGACGTGACTGTAAGTACTATTCGCAAATATCAATAGTAATGATTAAATATAGATACAAATTCAATGGATTTTCTTAGTTGCAGAAGTCAAATCTGTAACAGCTTGAAAATATTTTTTTTTGTCAGGGTAATATGAAGTGTCCAACAAAATTACATACTTACCAACTAATTTTTAGTGTAGACCTAGAAAGAGAAGTTTGTAATTTTTCATCATGATTAATTTGTATCAGGCTACAGGAATAACACAATATTTAACAACAGTTAATAATGAAGTTGGAAATAATTTATACAAAGTTAAAATATGATATTTAGTATCGAATAGATTTTTCGTTACTATTTATCATAGTGACGTTTTTCATAATTTTGTTTACATTTTGATGGTATTTAATTGGACCTTTTAATTAATGTCATGTTTAATTGTTATCTATTGCAAAAAGAAAAATATAACGCTTATAAGCTATGGTAAAGCCTGGGTCCTGTGTTCAATTCCCGGTTGTGTCCTGATTGTTGATTGTGAAATTGGTATTTGAATATGTTTTGCTGAAGTCCAAAGACAATTAATAAATTGATCAGTTAGTAGATTATAATCTAAAAAGTAGCATAATATACTAAAAAATACTAAAAAGATTTTACTACCTATATTAATTTAAACTGTAAAAATCGGGAGTGGTCTCCCCTTGACTTTCTCGTGTGCCGGAGACGACTCGGGACTTGATGGAGGCCTTGTGTTTTGGTGTCGTGCATGCATGTTGGGTTTTGGTCGCCCGTCCGAGTGCCGACCGCGCGCTTGATTGCTTGGCTTTCGTGGTTGATTGCTCGGGGGTTGATGAAGACCTTGTATTTATGTGTCATGCGTGTGTTAACTTATGCCTTAGTTGAGTCCAACGTTCTTTAATGTATAACGTTAGTTTAGAATTTAATTGAACCTTTTACTATGTATGTGTTAGCACCATTCACTTATTTGCATAAATTGAAGACGACTTAATGTAAAACAACTCGAGTTGGAAAAGCGGCGAGCCAGGGGTAGTGCCTGGTACTTGTGACCCCAGGTGTAGGTTTACCGGGCCCATTTACATTGCAACAACGCTCACCGTTCACTACCCCAGCTTCTCTTTCCACCTAGCTATAACTTTCTGTAATACAGCGTAATTGACTACAAAACGTTTTGTCCGTCCGCTCTTACATAGTTATTGAACCATATATTATTCTGATTATATATTAATATATTTGACGCTATATACTATAAAGTATATAGCGTTATATACAAGAAATCACAAAGTATATAAGTCATGAATCAAGTACCCACATAATAACCTAAGTACTAACGAAAATAGTCGTACCTTGTTCTCCGATGCTTACACCTCGCCGGCCCAAACGCAACTGAGCTGTCGCTTCGCAGCGGCCATGTTTTATACAACCGACCACGTGGCTTGGCTTAGCCACGTGCTATTCAAACTATGACTTTTATTGTGTTAAACTATTAACTATTATTATTTTATAATAATAATCTAATCGAATATGATAAATACATATTTTAAATATATATCTATACTAATATTATAAACAGGAAATCACCTGTATGTCTGTGACGAATAAACTCGAAAACTGCTGGACCGATTCTATAAATCCATTCAGCATAGACTTTATTTGATCGTAAATTTGCGTATAATCTATCACGGCCATACTGACAAGTACTTCGCTCTCGAAGTACTAATAAATAAATCAGTAATATTTTAAGAATAGCATGGCGGATAGTGATTGCTATATTTATATATATTTATTTAATCAAAAATTTGCGTATAATCTATTACGGCCAAACTGGCATGTACTTCTCTCTCGAAGTACTATAATAACATTATTCTGAAATATAATATTTTATCATAGTCTCTGGCCTTGACATACTAGTCCTATCACCTGCTGCGCATGTATTCCAGACTAATATAAGGGCAGTGACTGACCAGCAGTAAGTATAATCAATTATTCTTATTGTGTACTTTTGCCATCTGCCTTGGACCAACAATAGTCAATAGTCAACAGTCAATAGTCAATAGTCAACAAGCCCGATCCACCCGCTGCCAGTGGCATAGACTTGCTCCAAGCAGATGACAGACCAGCGGAAAGTGTCTTTCTAATTAAGTTAAGGTACAAAATTCCATCAAGTACAATTGCTCATATTATGTTAGGCAATCACTATCTGTCAAGCGTTTCTTTCTTTAAAACAATAATAATCTTTAAAATATACATATTTTCGTCACATAGTCAATTGTTAAAATATCCTCTAATTCTAATTAAGTCAACCTTTGTGTCAAATATTAAAACTATGCCTACAAAATGATTAATTAATTAATCACCTTGTTTGATAGAACATCTTCTACGACAATATTCTCATGTATCATTTCTCAATGGCTATATCGCAGTTTTATTTTCTTTTACTATTAATATACCGTAAATTACCTTTTTGCAGGTGTGAAAAACCAGTAGACTTTTGAATACTTAGTGGTGTTAATAGATTGTTGAACCTTCCATAATACGTTCGGCCAATCTGACGAGAAGTTTAAATACCTATGTTTGATGCTGATTCAATGACTTGACATTTGAAGCTATCTTGTATTTAATAATTATTACTGTGAATAACGACCTGCTTATATGTATTAAAATATACTTGTTTCTCAGAAAACTTTTAGCTACTGTTTGAGTTGTTATTGTAATCTCGTAAAATGCAAAGAGATTCATTATCTTACAGCCAATTTTATAACAATATTCATAATTACTTTCCAATTACCCGTCAAATTATTAGTCATTATAAAGTGTTAGTTTTATTTATGTTGGGTATTACGGCCAATGGAACTTTATAGCATTAATTATTTTATTTAAATTATGTCTGTTAAAATATAGTTCTTAGTTATTCTTATTCTTATGTAAGGGGCTGAGGCTGTCTCAGAGCACTTCGACCCTATGGGATCTTTTGTGCTTCCCCTTTCCTTATCACCCATCCCCGCCAACATCGAAAACACCTTGTATGAGTTTTACGATGTTTTACGATGATTAGTTCTTAGTTAAAGTATAGTATACTCTCTCTCTCACACACACACCATACACACTTAATAATGGCATAAGTTATTACAAAATACTTCATATTACGTTGTTTACAAAAAAATAATTTGGACAATGTCCATTTCTGGCCATTTGTGAACACAGTTATACACAAAAAGTAATTTTACCAATATTTTTATTTTAATTTTCGAGAGAGATTTTGTTTTCTAAAAAGAATTTTATTTGGATTACACTTTCTTTGTCATTTAATTTCCTACTAGTGCTGTAAACATAATTGTAAAATCAAGACAATCGATTGATTAAACAAATTCACAGTAATTTTTTTTAAATAGTTTTCGAAGTATTATGAATTCACTTTTGAAGATTTACGATCATTTAGAACATGATATTATTAATTTACACTTTCAATATTATTTGCAATATCAAATTAAAATATAACAACGTAATCGCTTTCCAAAAGAATGGATTACGATTTTTAAAATGGCAAAGCACCACACTAAGCCATGTCTTGGTTAATTTTTTTTCTTTCACTTTTATTACATTAAAATAATTATTAAGGGTGTCTCACATTTTAATGCATCTAGGGAGTGCTTGTTGGAGAGTGTACTTTGTGGAGTTGCACGGAAATCTTATTAAAAATATTGTTTTATTTCATTCATAACCTATATTACTCAATTAACAAATTATACTGAAATATACATTTTGATACTATTATATGCTTAAATTCTTTATTTTTATGATATAAACTGATTATCTTATTAGTTACTATTACTGGAAAAGTCGGTTCATGAGTGGAAAAAGTAATTAGGTATTTAAAATGTACAGCAGTTTATAACTTGGATCATACATTTGTAGTAAACATTTTTCAAACTACCCAATTTAAAAAAAATGTTACACTGGCCGACACGCATTGTCGTATTATTTTATTTTGATATAAAAGTTACACCTACTCACGTTATTTATTAGCACTGTCAGATTAGTTTCACCTATTTAATTTAGTTTAATTTAAGATAATTGCTAGTTAGAAATTATCTCATGTTCCTATCTATGTAAAAATGTATAGCTATAGAAGAGCCAAGCTTCCTGGCACATATGCGTTACCCTAAGGTGTTACCTAAAAGGAGGCTTTGGTCAACTAGTAATGACAATTAATAATAATAATAATAATCTTTATTGTTCTAATTGTGGTACATAAAGATCTTAATTAATAATATTGTTTTTACCGCAGTTTCTCACAATTAGCCTATTAGGCATACAATGTTGGAACTTAAGTCTAGTTAAATATTATAGTTAAAAAATTCTTTCAGGTCATAAAAGTTATTTTCATTTAACCATCTATATAATTTATGTTTAAATGTATTAATCGTATTAAGGTCTTTAATATATTCTGGAATATTATTATATATTTTAATGCACATAGTCAGACGTCTTTTCCCATATTTGTCTGATCTAGGTATGTCAGCAATTATAAGTCTGTGCGGATCCCGTTAAAGACGTTTATTAACGTCAGATGCTTTTTTTTTTAAAAATGTGCTTGTGCTTTCTTACAAAATTACAAATTGTGATGGTAACGGCAGCAAACCTAGACTTTTAAAAAAATGGCCTACAGGATACGTCATAAGCAATGTCACATATTGCCCTAATGCATTTTTTTTTTGTGCAATAAATATTCTATTTTTTTTTTCTACACTATTACCCCATATCATTATACCGTATCGGATAATCGATTCTATATATGCACGATAGGTCATTACAGCTGTATTTAAATTAGTCACCTTCTTAGTTTGTTTTAAAGCATAGACGAATTTATTGATTCTGCTACATAGATTGTCTATATGATTTTTCCAATTTAAATCTTGATCAATAATTAATCCAAGAAACTTTGTTTGTGTCACTTCCTTTATTCTGTCTATGTCAACTTTATTCTGTCTATCCCAATATGCTTCCTTGCGGAACTCCACATATGTTGTCTTTATACTCTGATTAGAAAGAAATTAACTCATTTCCTGAGATTTTTTTTTAATAACAACAGATTGTCGTCGATTTGTTAAATATGATTTTATCCATTGTAGGGAAAGCCCTCTAATACCCATTAATTCGAGCTAATGCAATAAAATTCTATGCAACACACAGTCGACAGCTTTTGATAAGTCAAAGAATAAACCTGTGGTATAGTAATTATCATTAACATTTGTCAACACTCAGTGTATTAAATTAAATATTGCTAGTGTTGTCGACTTTTGCTTTTGAAAGCCGAATTGATTAATATTAATTATATTAAATTTGTCGCAATAATCTAGTAACATATTGTACATGCATTTTTCAAAAATTTTTGACAGAATTGATATTAATGTAATAGGCCGGTAATTTCCTACATTATCTTTCTCCCCTTTTTTATAGAGAGGCTTTACTATATATAGCTTTAACTTTTCAGGGAAAGTTCCGGAAGCAAATGACAAGTTAATCAAGTGTGTTAATATAGAACTTAATTCGGTCAGACAGTTTTTAATTATTTTGGTACTTATACCATCGTATCCTTCCGAATTCGTACCGTTCAAAGTCATAACTTCTTTCATTACTTCTTTCTCTGTCATTGGTCTAAGAAACATAGAATTAGAAACACTATTAATATTATGAGTGTGATTAGTATAAGTCAAAGTGTCAATCGATTTACGTGAAATAAACGATTTATTAATATTATGTAAAATGTGTAGGCATCGCCATCTAGCGAAAGTTGCCAGAACTACCTAGTGTTGTCACAGCACCTTAGTATTTAAAATTTCTCAATTTATACAGTAACCGGAATAGATTAAACCAACCATATTTACTTGCACAAATATGTTTAACTTTAGCTTTTTTTTTTTTTTTTTTTTTTTAAAAAAGAAATACTAAAATTAAAAACATTTTTGTTTTATACAATAACCTTTAGAAAGATGTAAAAAGATAGCCAGCAAAACTGGTTAGGGTGTCGCAAACTTGTTATTATTCCAAGTGAAGGTAGTAGGATGTTTTTTTTTTATTTTTTTATTTTTCTTGACGATTTTGTGCACATCTCTTTAGCTAAAATACGAAGTTGTTTAATGACACCATTACGTTAGTATAAATATCGGGTAGACATAAAATTTGCAAAATGCTTTCTAACTTTTTTTCATTGCCAGTTCAAATCAAGAAAAATCCAACCATTACCTACTCATGGAATAATTTTATTTTTGCGTTTCATTTTTCTAGCATTACCTACTCAGTTCACTCGCCTCTAAAAAAAAAACAACCAGTCTTGAAAACAATATGTATAACTAAGAATTATTTATCAATTGCAAAATGTAATTGCAACTACCCAATTACCATTTTTATTTCTGTAAACTGTGGGAGTTTTTAATAAAAATACCTACCCATAAATGCAGAAAAATCTTCATAGATCAGTATTGTTTTCTGTTTGCTACAGTTTTGTATTGTGGCTAGCCAACGAACAATGACTCTGCCGTCAAAGCCATCCAGTAATTTGAATTACTAGTCTACTGCAGTTAAAATTAGCAATTAAAATGTTATTAAAACCCTCACCAAAAGTAATTCAATGTTTATTATGAATGATGGAGCTTTTGACGTTTTTAAAAGTACTTAGCTAAATTCGTTTAAATAAAGAGCTTTTTCATTTTCATTCTACTCTACACATTTTTCAATTTTTCTGGACCAGGAGATAAAAACTTAAATATCTCGAAAACGGTGCATCGTAGCCCAAAAATAATGAAATTTTCTCCCCCGTAGACCCCAATTGGCCACGCGATACACCCAATGCAATAAAAAAAAATTGCACTACCCTCATTAATTAAAAAAAAGATATCTATGTCTCGAAAACGATGCTTCATAATAAATATTTAAATTTTCGCTTCTGTAGACCCCAATCGGCCACGTAGTACATCCAATGCAATAAAATTATTTGCACTACCCTCATTAAAAAAAATACTCCGAAATTAATTCAAATAATTTATGCATAACTTTTCGAACGTGAAGTGGAGTACAATTGTAAGAATCCTTCATTTTTATAATGTTACATTATAATAAAAAAAACTGTATAACAGCTTGTAACCAAATCGGAAATTAATAAAAAGAATTTTACATCTACCCTCTGGCTTTATAAAGTACACCTAGTAATAGTGGGTAGACTTCTCACCATAATGAGAATCGATTTTCAACCAACTTAAATAAAGAAAAATAAATGATGGCGGTACTTCGATCCCACTTCTGATGTTAACTTATGCCTTAGTTGAGTCCAACGTTCTTTAATGTATAACGTTAGTTTAGAATTTAATTGAACCTTTTACTATGTATGTGTTAGCACCATTCACTTATTTGCATAAATTGAAGACGACTTAATGTAAAACAACTCGAGTTGGAAAAGCGGCGAGCCAGGGGTAGTGCCTGGTACTTGTGACCCCAGGTGTAGGTTTACCGGGCCCATTTACATTGCAACAACGCTCACCGTTCACTACCCCAGCTTCTCTTTCCACCTAGCTATAACTTTCTGTAATACAGCGTAATTGACTACAAAACGTTTTGTCCGTCCGCTCTTACATAGTTATTGAACCATATATTATTCTGATTATATATTAATATATTTGACGCTATATACTATAAAGTATATAGCGTTATATACAAGAAATCACAAAGTATATAAGTCATGAATCAAGTACCCACATAATAACCTAAGTACTAACGAAAATAGTCGTACCTTGTTCTCCGATGCTTACACCTCGCCGGCCCAAACGCAACTGAGCTGTCGCTTCGCAGCGGCCATGTTTTATACAACCGACCACGTGGCTTGGCTTAGCCACGTGCTATTCAAACTATGACTTTTATTGTGTTAAACTATTAACTATTATTATTTTATAATAATAATCTAATCGAATATGATAAATACATATTTTAAATATATATCTATACTAATATTATAAACAGGAAATCACCTGTATGTCTGTGACGAATAAACTCGAAAACTGCTGGACCGATTCTATAAATCCATTCAGCATAGACTTTATTTGATCGTAAATTTGCGTATAATCTATCACGTGCGTGTTGAGTTTGGTTGCGGTGGGTTGAGGCGTGCTCGATTTGTCGTGCTGTCGCGCAGACGCACGGGCACGCGGACGCACGCGCGGACATGGTTCCGGGATCGGTGTTTTTGGACTCGGGGAGGTGCAGAACGTGTGAATCGGTCGGGGTCTCGAGGTCGATTTGTTTTGGCGTTTGCAAGACTACCTCTATCCAGACTACGTATACAAGAAAGTAAAAATGAGATACTAGCCACTGCCTCGCTAGATAAATAAGCGCGGTTTTAAAATTATTATTTTTTACAATATCATATTTGTACAGATTTGTTATTTCCATTAAATTTGGCTTTATGATGAAGAAATGAATGATTAAGCAAGTAAAATAAAAAGTATGTAAGTGAAGTAATAATGTTGTGGTTAGACGATAAGTCATAAATAGGTGACGCCTATTTATTGGCTTGAATGGAAGCTGATGACTTCTAATGACGTTAAAATTACAAATTGGAAGTTAATGATGTTAAAACAGAATTTGGGAAGGATGATGGACGAAAAGGTGGCTAAATGATAAGAGTCATAAATAGGTGACGCCTATTTATTGGCTTGATTGGAAGTTGATGACTTCTAATGACGTTAAAATTGTAAATTGGAAGTTAATGATGTTAAAAAGAATATGGGAAGGATGACGGACGAAAAGGTGGTTAGACGATAACAGTCATAAATAGGTGACGCCTATTTATTGGCTTGATTGGAAGCTGATGACTTCTAATGACGTTAAAATTGTAAATTGGAAGTTAATGATGTTAAAAAGAATATGGGAAGGATGACGGACGAAAAGGTGGTTAGACGATAAGAGTCATAAATAGGTGACGCCTATTTATTGGCTTGATTGGAAGTTGATGACTTCTAATGACGTTAAAATTGTAAATTGGAAGTTAATGATGTCAAAAAGAATATGGGAAGAATGAAGGACGAAAAAGTGGTTGGACGATATGAGTCATAAATAGGTGACGCCTATTTATTGGCTTGATTGGAAGTTGATGACTTCTAATGATGTTAAAGTTGTAAATTGGAAGCTAATGATGTTAAAATAGGATATGGGAAGCATGGCGAATGTAAAGTTTGTTGGATGATATGGGTCATTAATAGGTGGCGCCTATTTATTGGCTTGTATTTAAATATCATCCTTCTGTGAACAGGTGAACAGGCTAAATAATGACACATTTGACGTGTAGCAAAAATGTTAATTCAATACTTATGTAGTTACCAGGCGAGAACGTTGGAAATGAAGTTGGAACCCCATATATTCAGAAGCAGTTTATATGGGTATTTGTCAGAAGCGTTCTAGTTTATTGCATTGGGGTGGACCCGAAATGCAAGAAGTAGGTTTTTATTCAGATGTTTCTACTGATGAAAGGATGGTTTTAAAATAGCTCTGTATAAGATAGGTTATTATTCCGCACCTAAGCAAGGTAAGAGAGTGGAAGGACGAAGGACATATTTTTAGGACATTAAGATAAGAAAAGTTTCAAAGGTTTCTACTGCGTCCTAAGGCAGTAAGCTCATTTAGTAAATTTGTGTAAGTCGAGAGTCAAATACCTGCTCGACCAAATAGAAGAATTTGATGATAGTATTGCAAAGGCAAACACTTAGAACTACAATAATAGTAAAAAAAAAATACGCAAAAGAAGAACGAATAAGTTAATGATATACAGGGTTACAGGAAAAGTCGACCTAGATCCATTAAGGGCGTGTAGTACACATCATTTCTGAATGATTTCACTATGGAACCCCCCATCCTAAACTTAACCGTTTTCGAGATATTCGAGTTTTAATTTTTTTATGAAAATGCCCAATTTTTCGGCTATTTAATTGAATATTTTGATTTCTTTTTATTCTAATAATTATTTTTTTGGTTTTTTACATGAAGAATGAGATGGTTAATGACCTCAATGACTAAAATTGCATGTAAGTTAAGTAAATAGGTCATTGCAGACGATCGAAACTTAAGAAAATAAGTACAAATTATAAAAAAATATTTTTCTTTTCTGGATATCTCCAAAAATTATTATGGCACTTGCTCTGCAGATGTGCTTAAAAACATCTACATTTTATCAGCTATCCAACGAGGTATAACAATCTAGGGTTGTATTTAAACTCATAGAAAAAAACATAGTTGAAAAGGTTCGCACAAGCTCGGACTGAGTACATACGACGCTATCCCGACCGTCGAGTACCTGATGTGAGCGTTTTCGACGGAGTTTACCGACGACTTCGTGAAACTGGCTCTGTTTTGCGACGACGTACGGACTTAGGAAGACCACGTGTCATTGATGACGACGAGGAACAAGACAACGAAATCAAAATTTCTTAAGAGGTGACTTAGGTGACCTACCAGATGATCTCCCATTACAATTACTGTGGGACATGTGGTTTCAACATGATGGCTGCCCTGCTCATTTCAGAAGAAGCGTTAGGGATTGGTTGGACACTAACTATCCTAACAAATGGATTGGACGAGGTGGGCCTTTACCCTGGCCAGCCAGATCTCCCGACCTGACCCCCATGGATTTTTATGTATGGGGGCACATGAAGAGCCTCGTTTACAGTGAGCTCAACCCCATATCGTCAGTGGAAGTTCTCAAAGAAAGGATAATTAATGCTGCTAACGACATAAGAAGAACATTAACCACTGGTGTAGTGAAAAGTGGACTACGTGAAAGAATTAGAAAATGTGTGCGAAATAGAGGTGGACACGTAGAACATGAACTATAAAATTTTATTCAAAAACATTAGGTGAATTACTGAATGATCTCCTAGGTCAGGATAGCGGGACATCGATGGATGCATGAAGATTGTACCTAGCCGAGGGAGGCCGTTCAGTAGTGGAAGCCAGTAGGCTGAAATGATGATGCTGAACTTAAGTCAAATTAATTAGATTAAATAAGTGCTATTTATTCTGAATGCCCCATGTAGCCTTAGAAACTAAGTTTCACCGTTAGACCTACTACCTGAACCTTTTCAACTATGTTTTTTTCTATGAGTTTAAATACAACCCTAGGTTGTTATACCTCGTTGGATAGCTGATAAAATGTAGATGTTTTTAAGCACATCTGCAGAGCAAGTGCCATGATAAATTTTTGAGATATCCAGAAAAGAAATTTTTTTTTTTATAATTTGTACTTATTTTCTTAAGTTTCGATCGTCTACAATGACCCATTTACTTAACTTACGTGTAATTTTAGTCATTGAGGTCATTAACCATCTCATTCTTCATGTAAAAAACCGAAAAAATAATCATTAGAATCAAAAAAATTCAAAATATTCAATTGAATAGCCGAAAAATTGGGCATTTTCATAAAAAAAATTAAAACACGAATATCTCGAAAACGATTAAGTTTAGGATGGGGGGTTCCATAGTGAAATCATTCAGAAATGATGTGTACTACACGCCCTTAACGGATCTAGGTCGACTTTTCCTGTAACCCTGTAGATAGCAGATCTAAAGGACATAAGTCAATAAGAATTGTCCTCCAGAAGGGACGACGTGTATGAAGTGCGGACAAGCAGGTTATTTCTAATAGCAAGACAAAAAGAACTTAAAATAAATTTAGGAAGGAAGAATGTTGAGACAAGCGCATAGTTTAAGAAAATATTGATAAGGAACATTAATGAACAGCATACTGGTATTGATATTTTATTAACCTATGTTTTTCAACCTAGATAGTGATGAGATTTTGGTAATTTGTTTTGTGAGACGAAGTAAAGTGAAAACGTTTAATGGTTAGGGTTGCAAATATCAATTAAATATATGACAAAGTATGGCTTAATTGTACACAAAACCAGCTGGCGACGGAATGGAGTCATTTATTTGACCAAAAAGCTAGAGAGAAATCCCTGGCGATTATATGTAGGTAGTGGACGGTGGTACGAGGCATTTATTAGGTAAAATCACCATAGCTGTAGCTTTCAGGGTTTTTCTAATCGAATTGGAAACGGCGAAAATCCTTAATGTAAGGACATTCCCAAAATTAAAAAAAAATCTAGATAGATATCGATGACATTCTAGATCCCGATGGTTTGTTACATAGCTATAGAAGAATGAAATTTGTAAACAATGTTGTTCAATTTGAAAGGATTCCTATGGCTGCTAAGGCCAAATAAAGGAGTTTAAAAATAAAATAATGGCAAAATAAAATAATAAAAGGCTTCTGATTGGGCGCCACCATTCATGTCAGTACTGCAAGAATGTGGGGAATTATTTATTTACACTTTATTGTACACCTACAATGAGATGCATTATCTAAAATGTAACATTGTGTTCATTTAAAAGAATGGCTTCGTTGGAAATTTTGTTGTAACATCTCTTAATTGTAGAGTGAAAGTTAGGAAATTTTTTCATTCAATAAAAAATGCCTTTAATTATTTAATAGGCGTTTATGATGAGAACATTAAAGAAAATGTTTTGCGGATCCAAGTCTGCCTTAGATGATGTCTTAGTTTAAAATCAATGTAAAAATAAATCTGTATTTGAAAACGTAACTATCGGAATGTGAGCACCATTACTGTTACCAATAAAAAAGAAGTATTATAATTTAGTAGGTGGGTTAGTTAAAATGCGCCGCATTTTAACTTTGGTATGGTGAAGATATTTTTTCAACTGCTGTATGGCCCATGCCACCGGATGTGGTTTTGTGTATGACCGAGTGTTACTTGAGGCTCTGACCGGCCGGCCCCTTTTGGGGTTATGAGCGTGATTTTATGAACCTATATATATAATTATGTATAGCTATAGTAAAGATTACAGCGCCACTGAAGGATATTGAAGAAAGTTCTCTACAGGATCATGATATTCAGGAAGTATAAAGTTGTTTCTATGAAAGTTAAATATACAAATATTTTTGTTTGGTGGGGATGTTTCACTCATTGGGCATAGACCAAATCACAGGGATAAACATTTAATTCCTGAAAACTTAAAAAGATGTTACATGACATGTGAAATGCAATAAATGATTTGAATTTGAAGCCTAAGCTAGATCCTGTTCATGCGTTAGCGGTTGGTATGAAAGGATCTATGAGATCTAAGGTTCGGTGGTCTAAATAAAACGTGAAGAAAATCTGGAAAATCTTGCAAAGGAAGTTAGGGATAAGATTCTTATGATCGTCAGTAAAACAGTAAACGTCTACAGTACAAAAAGAAAGTATAAAGAAAAAATAGTGAATATACGTACAAGAGAAAGGGAGAAGCAAGTTTTAATTTGACGAGAGACCAAAGCTAACTAAATAATAGGTATTTTGATTTTTGAACTTATAAGTTAAATTAACTTTCAAGGAGTGTCATTACAATATAGAATGACGAAACTAGATAAAATCTGCGACGTAATATTGTACGTTTTAAAAAGGTATAAAGGGAATGGCAAGTAATGAAGGATGATTTAGAAAATTAATAAGAAGTATTGGACGGAAAAGATATTATGGGAAATAGTTAATAGAGTTTGTCCCAAATATTTCTGTGTTGTAAAATTTAACAAATAGAATAATATTGTTAGTGAAGTGATGAAAGTTTATGACGGTTTTTAATAAGGTAAAAGTATAAATTGAAAATGAAGATGTATTGATTTAAATTTGTAATTATTGTTGTTGTTATTGTTGATTAAAGAAGGAAGTTATATATTAATAAAAGTTGAAAAAGAGAAGCGAATGAAGCATTGATTTTAATCTGCAATTATTGTTATTGTTGATTATATAAGGAAGTTTCAAATATTAATAAAAAGTTGAAAATAGAGAAGCAAAGGAAGCATTGATTTTATTTTTTGTAATTATTGTTATTAGTTTTGTTGATAATAGAAGGAAATATATATAAAAAAGTTGAAAATAGAGAAGCAAAGGAAAAATTGATTATAGTTTGTAATTATTGTTGTTGTTATTGTTGATTATAGAAGGAAGCGTAAAATATTAATAAAAGGTTGAAAATAGGGAAGCGAAGTAAGAACTGATTTTAGTTTGTAATTATTGTTGTTGATATTGTTGATAAGAGACGGAAGTTTAAAATACCAATGAAGTTGTGTAAAATAAATTGTTTTATTTGAAAACTACTTACTGGTTAAAAATAACTTATTAAAACAAGGAAGAGATGTAGTGTACGTCGGATGTATGGCTGTCGTCTCCTTTGCGCACTGTGGTGGAATAGAGAAGTGACGTTTGTGAAGAGCGCGGGAAGGAGGATATAATTGTGAGTTTCTCCCGAGTTCTTGTCTTAAAAACACGTGTTGAGAGACTCCATTTTTAATAACCTCAATCAACCGTACTATTTTTGTTACTTTAGTTATATTTCCACTTGACATTGGCAAAATGCGTACGCTTAATGCGACGCGATGCCATTATTTAAGAATAGAATAGAATAGGATATAATTGGGCGGACCTGACGAACGCGGTGCACGAAGGAGCCGATAATAATAGTTTAATATTATATACATCAAGAATAGTACACTAGTCATTGTTTTACTTGTGAATAACGGCATGGGCTATTGTAACTACATCTTATTTTTTCCTGTACCTGAGTAATAGATACTAAATATATAAGGATCTTCAACGAAATGCGCAAAAAGAAAAAAAAAGTTGGAGAAAAAAAATGGGCATTTAAGTGAGAACTTAGATAGACCTAAATTATAGTAGGGCATGTAGATATGTAGATATTATCTATATGCCCTACTATAATTTAGGTAGATATTACTTACCTTTACTATCTGTAGGTATGCATGCTAACTTGGCAGGTAAGTAATATGCATCTAGTATATCTGGTCATATAATAAAGGCCTCCTGAAGTTTAAGACATCACCATATAAGCATGTAGCTATGTATTGTATTATAGATATAAATAAATGCTTATGGTAATAGACCTATCTACTTACCTATTTAAATAACATATTATAAGTAATATGTATTACCTTAATAGTATTCTAATGGTGAAAGAATTTTTGCAATATGTCTAGTAGCTTTTGAGTTTATTATTTACAAACACAAATCCTGCCATTTTATAGGTAGTATAGAAAACAAACTGTGATAATAAGTACATTGCTTGCATAATTTACTTTGAAACTTGAAGATTTACCTGGTCACACCACATTAAAACAAAGCGAACAGAAGCAAATCTAAAGCTTAAAAGTTTTATTCGGCTAATCGATACAAACCTACCGATATCAATCAACAATAAACTCTTGGTTTATGAATAGAATGGAATAGCCTTTATTCAGACAATTTACATTAGATTTCATATACAATAATAATATAATGATGCAAATAATAATATTATGAAGCAATCAAAAGCTAGTGAGTTATAGTAATCAGCAGGCAAGGAAATTTCTTATTACTCAAACATTTTATCTTAGGAAGACCAACAGCTTATAAACTAAAAAGACATATTAGTAACAACTGAAGCCAATTAGAGGTCCCCACTAGTAGACAATTACTTAACTTGATACCAGAAGCTAATTTTAGTATGTAGTAATAATTAATTGTGGTACTCTTGCTTTCTGGAGAGTGAACATTCAAAACATCTAATTATGGCTTGGGAGCCGTTTCAAAATTTATTTATTTTGTACAAGGTTTGCTGGTTAGGGTCTGTGGGGCCCCTCTGAGCTTGGGAGCCCCGTTTCACTGCACCAGTTTGCCCCTGTGTAGGTCTGCCACTGCTACCTATAGTATCTGTAAATACTTCCATTTACTTAATCATAAATTGTCAGTAGATGGTTATTGGGAATTCTGTCCCACCTCCATTCGCTCGGGCTCACGCCCTCACTCACTTCGGTTGTACAGAATACCCAATACCCATTATGTATGCTATTGATCATTACGTACTTTCCTACAAATTTTCCAGTCGAACAGTATAGGTCACTAACGTTATCATGAGCTCTCAGGAAGGTAATGTCCACTAACACAGAGTTATTCATCACAAACTGATGGCCCAGGATGTTTAAATATAAATACATAAGAATTTGAAGTCATTGTGTGTGCGCCTTTCATACACTGCAAATAAGTTAACAATTCATTATGAAATTTGTAAAACAAAAGGAATCTTTAAAATTAGAATGCCTTAGTCCAATATTACCTAATGAAGCCAAACGTCATGGCAACTTACTACCTAACACTATTCGTTGTCTTGTTTGTGGTCCATCAAATTGTGGAAAAACCAATTTAGTTATTAGTTTGTTATTGCATAGAAACGGTCCTCGCTTCCGTAATTTGTATGTGTATTCAAAATCTTTGTACCAACCTAAGTATAAATTTCTGGAAGACGTTCTACAATTAGTACCTGGTACATCATTTTACAAATACAACCACAATAGTGAGATTTTGAGTCCTCATGAAGCTTTGATAGACTCCATTATTATTTTTGATGATGTTGCTTGTGAAAATCAAAACAACATTCGAGATTATTTTGCTGTGGGCCGTCATAAGAATATTGATTGTTTTTATATTAATCAAACTTATTCTAAAATTCCAAAACAGCTTGTGAGGGACAATTCTAATCTAATAATTTTATTCAAATAAGATGATATAAATTTAAAACACGTCTATGACGAGCATGTAGGTTCAGACATGTCGTGGTCCGAATTCCGTGAAATGTGTTCTGCTGTTTGGACCAAACCTTACAGTTATCTTGTAATAAATAAGGACTGTGAACGAAACAAAGGATGCTACAGAATAAAATTTGATACATTTATAGTATTAGATTAACATTCATAAGTGATTGTAACGTTGTTAACTATCACTTTCATTTGTGATTTCGAAAGGAGTAGAATTCTAAACATGGAAAGAAATCTTAAAGAACAAATTGTAAAATCTGCAGCAGCAGTAAAAAGGAAGGTGAAAATGATAAAAGATGTAAAAAATTCTAACAACATGGCTCTGGAAACAATTTTTCAACCTATAGTAAACCCCCTTAATCAATTAGTAAACAAAAACGATGAAAAATTTGAAGAAGAAGAATTTGACTTTAAACCTATAATGAAGAAAAATAAGGACAGTGAGAGTGAAGAGTCGTATTCATCCAACGAAGACTCTGAAAGACCTCTTAGTGATGAGGAAAACTTGGATGATGCTCGTACTCACCAATCGAACAAAACTCTTACTGTCTCACCTTTTGTAGATCATAACGTAAGCGAAGAGTCGTTTAAGTCTTTTCAATCGTCACCAAGCATAAAAGATCAGTCTATATGGTCTGGGTCATCTGAAATTGAGAAAAATGTACTATACGGTGTTAAACTTGAGCGTGGAAAACTTTTTCTGGGTAAAACACGTGTCTTTGACCGAAATCGTACCTGGCGAATTGGAAATCGTGTTGTAAACAAAACCCTTGGCTTAAAAGAATTATTATTTAAAAAAGCACCGAATATGGATGTGATAACGGAAGAAGATTTACAAAATTATAAAATATTGTTGGTTGACACGAATGCTCATAGACGTAATTTTGACTCAACTAAGACCATAAATAGCAACAAAGGATACAAATATATACACATTATCAAACCATTATTTAAATACTCAAGAAGTGCAAGTACAAGTACTGAGAATCTACCACTGGGGAAAGGATTGAAACTCTTGAAAAAAGTGAAAAAAAAATACTGATTTAATTTATTGGGATGACCCAAACGAGCTAGTAGATCGTCTTAAATTATTATTTGCATCGCGAGATGCAGGTAATACTGGTTTAGATAATGAAATTATTGCAATAATTGAAGAACTATATGAAGCCGGTATCATCAACAAAAAATATAAAGAAACTACATAAGAATAATTCAGCAGTATACTTACAGTAAGCAGCTGATGAGCATTGGCTTTGCAATGAATATAGACAAATTTGGTAATCACGTTCATAAGCGTTTACGATTATCTGAATTATTTGATACTAACAACGTTTCTTTAGTAAAATCAGAAACAGGAGACTACGATTTAAAATCATCAAGATTGAAAGGTTTGCTACCTCCAGATAAAGACGACGAAGCTGTAAATAAAGGATATTTGGATAAATCAATCCAACACATGGAAAAAGAATTGAAAAAAGTTTCGAGTGATGTTAAACATTATTTAAACAATTTAGAAAAAATTGTTTTAGATCGTTTCAAAACCGTTATAGAAAAAGGTCTTTCAGATCGTATGAATGTCGATTATTATACAAAAACTGAAATAGATAATTTAATACAAGATAAAACAAACCAAAAATGAGTAAGCAAAACATTGTTGATGAACTTCATAAAGCTGTGCGAAAAAATTTCCCACGTCGATATACAATTATAAAAGCGATGGATGATTTATGGCAAGCTGATCTAATAGACTTCCAAAAGTATTCAAAATTCAATAAAGGTTATAAATATATATTAGTAGTCATTGATGCTTGGTCAAAATATGTATGGGTCAATCCTCTAAAATCTAAAGCAAAAAATGAGGTAACGAATGCAATGAAATACATATTAGCTGATTCATGCAGAAAACCAAAAAATCTGCAAACGGATGGAGGGAAAGAGTTTTATAATGAAAAGTTTAAGCAATTAATGACCCAGTATAAAATAAATCATTATTCTACATATTCGGTGAAGAAAGCGTCTATTGTAGAACGAGTAATAAGAACATTAAAATGTCAACTTTATAAACTATTCAGCCTATGTGGTCAATATCAATGGTTGGAGAAAAATTTGGAAACCACTATACAATGCTATAACAACACAATTCATCGTATAACAAAATTTAAACCCAAAGAAGTAAATAAATTCAATGAGTTATTAGTTAGATCTAATATTATTAGAGCACAAAAACAAAAGAAAATTTGGGTCTCTAAATTTCATATTGGTGATCATGTTCGTATCAGTAAATATAAAGGAGAATTTTATAAAGGTTATACACCTAATTGGTCAACGGAAATATTCTCTGTGCTAAAAGTGAAACAAACCAATCCACCAAGTTATGAAATAGAAGATAAGAATAAACAAAGAATCTTAGGATCATTTTATGAATATGAATTACAGAAAACAAAATATCCAGACCTTTACCTGATCGAAAAAGTTATAAAACGAAAAGGAAATAAACTGTTTGTGAAATGGTTAGGTCTCAAAGATAATGAAAATAGTTGGGTTGAAAAAAAATCATTGGTGATCTAATATATATATAAGATACTATTGATCTATAATAATCACTTTGCCTGTACCAATGAAGGAAGGAAGCGGCATCATTAACAGTTTAATAAATAAAATACCTTTTGAATTACACTTACCTGGGTATCAATATTGTGGTCCTGGAACAAAACTTAAAAAACGTTTACTAAGAGGCGATCGAGGAATAAACCAATTGGACAACGCTTGTATGTATCACGACATTGCTTATAACAATAACGATTTGAACGTTCGACATAACGCTGACTTGGAGCTTTTGAACATGGCTAAGAGAAGACTAAAATCTAAAGATGCTAAAAAAGGAGAAAAGATTGCTTCGTGGATTGTAAAAAATGCAATGAAAGCAAAACTCAAAGCTGGTGGTGGTGTACGCTCATTTATGGGAATTGTGAAAAAAATTCAATCTAAAATAAAGAAACTAAAATCGAAAAACAATCATGTCGCTATTAAATGTGCATATGCAGCTGCGAAAAAATTATTCACTAATAAAAAAGGTGTTCGTTTACCACGTTGTATTCCTCTTCCTAAAAGTGGTGGAATATTACCTTTGATTCCAATTTTTGCTGGACTGTCAGCTTTGGGTTCATTAGCGGGTGGCGCAGCAGGAATAGCAAAAGCTGTAAACGACTATAAGGCCTCTCAAAAAAATCTTCAGGAATCTGAGCGCCATAATAGAATGATGGAAGCGGTCGCTCTTGGAAAGGGGGTATATATCAAACCTCATAAAAAAGGAGCAGGTTTATACTTGAATCCGTCAAAAAACTGATGCGTCGGCTGCCCAGAAGAGCGTTAACTAATTTGGATATATTAGAGCATGCAAGGACCATTCCATATTTCCGTGGTGTTTTTATGAGAGATACCTTACCGCTAAAACCAAGAAAAATAGAGTGTGCGATAGTCAACTTGGACAGCTCTGAGAACCCTGGAACACATTGGGTAGCCTACGTTAAGAAATTCAATTATGCTGAATATTTTGATAGTTTTGGTAACTTGAAACCACCATTAGAACTATTAAAATATTTAAAAGGGACTCCTATATGCTACAATTATATACAACATCAGAGATTCGGATCAGTAAACTGTGGACATCTTTGTTTAAAATTTTTAAAAGATTTCTGGAACATACATTTAAATAAGGAAACAAAGTAAAATGTTTATCATTAGAAAAATGTCTTTCACTGTGTCGATAACCGGAAAAGAAGCTTCCTTAACAACATATTATTCACCAACCTTACAATTAGATGGAGAATATGAATGTGGACTTTAATATTTTTCGACATTCAATTCCATACCGAATATAGATAAGCGAAATAACAAATTCTACTACGGTGACAATGAAGTCATTGAGATACCTGAAGGATCGTATGAACTTCAAGATATTTGTGATTACTTGAGAAATAATATAAAAAATACCACATTGAAATTATCTTGTAATAATAATACTTTGAAGACAAGTATTTTCTGTTCGAAAGACATTTTCTTTAACAAAAGTGATTCAATAGGTAAAGTTTTGGGTTTTGGTACGGAAACAGTAAAGGCTAATATAAGTAGCGAGTCCCAGTACCCAGTAAACATTTTATCAACAACCATCGTGCGCATAGAATGTGATGTTGTAAGTGGTTCGTTCGTGAATGGAAGAGCAAGTCACATTATTTATGAATTTGTGCCGAACGTACCACCAGGATATCGAATCATTGAAATACCCAAGAATTTAATATATTTTCCTGTTAACCAAACCTCAATAAGTGCAGTCAAAATAAGATTATTAGACTCTGAAAATAAGCAAATTAATTTACGAGGTGAAGAGGTACAGTTGTATTTACATTTTAAGAAAAAATGTTAAATTTTAATAAAAACTGTACTACCTCTTGTAATAAAATCAGTTCTAAGAGAGCAGTTAAAAAAGAAAGACCTCCACAGATAAAGCAAAAACTGACAAAAGCTAACAAGGAATTTCTTAAACTAGTAGGCTTATTAAAATGAACATTTTAAATGTATCCCAATCAACTTCATGCGATAACAGCATTGAAAGTTTCGAATATCATTCATATAAACCATACGTAACAAGTTTCAACAAGAACGATGAAATACGAATACCTATCAACCAACAAGACTTATACGTACTACCCTCCCTCAGCACTTTGTATATTGAGGGCAAGGTTAGCGTGTATGATAGCACTACTAAAACAAAAATACCAAATGTACATTTTGTAAATAATCCAGTGCTTTTTTTATTTCAAGACATTCGATATGAATTAAATGGAGTTGAAATAGACAAAATTAAAAATGTTGGTGTTACTGCTACTATTAAATCTTATTTGTCGTTAAATGAAAATGAATCTAAGTCTGCGAAAGTTTGGGGTTGGTCCACTACTGGCATAACTAATGTTAAGGATGGTATGTTCTCAGCTTCGATACCTTTAAACAAAATCTTAGGATTCGCAGAAGATTATAATAAAATTATAATAAACTGCAAACACGAGTTGGTATTACTAAGAAGTAACACCAACCTCAATGCTTTAAAATTAAATGAGGGTGAAATCAAGATTTGTTATTCTTGCACTTCAAACTAATAGAAAAATATAGCTGGATTATCAATGGCTGAATTTGATCATTGCAATGTACGCGACGTAAAAGTATATTTAAATTCTAGATATTTTCCTTATGAAAGCTTAAATATTAGTTTTGCGGAAGACAAGTTTAGCTTATTATATGAAGAATATGTCAGATTTCAACAGTCTTATTATGGACGTAGACCTGAACCTTTATTGAGCCTAAAAGAATTCAAAGACATTGCACCTTTGTTCGTTATTGATTGTTCCCGTCAACAAGAAATGCTAAAAGGTTCTATAGACGTGAGAGTTGAAATCGAAACTGATCAAGAAATACCGGATCAGACCGCTGCATATTGTCTCATTTTTAACGATTGCATATTCGAATACAAACCCTTAAGTAACATTGTAAAAAAAATATCATGAATAAGGATTCAGTCATAGTGGACGTGCAGGGTTTTAAAAATGAAAAACATGAGTTTATTGTTAAAGAATTAGTTATAGCTACTGAAGAGCATACTCAAGTATTCTTAATAAAACCACCCTATCCATTCTCTACATTAACGCTTCAAGAAAGAAAACATGTTTGGTGGATAGAAAGAAATAGAGGATACCGATGGAGTGAGGGTTATATTGACTACAGAGAATTTAGAAAGCTTATT
Organism: Elophila nymphaeata; assembly: GCA_955850985.1. Classification (NCBI taxonomy): domain Eukaryota; kingdom Metazoa; phylum Arthropoda; class Insecta; order Lepidoptera; family Crambidae; genus Elophila; species Elophila nymphaeata. The sequence continues at coordinate 24,311,757 of OY039071.1, read as the reverse complement.
ATACCCTACTTCAAACAAAGAAAAACATTGTAAAAGGCGAAGTAAAAGTTAAGTGGGTGCAAGAGTTATGTCAACATAAAAATGTTTTAGATATAAGTAACACAGGCATTCCTAATTTAAATACTTTAACTGAACTCTACTGTAAAGATATATTTTCATATAATTGTTTTAACCATTTTAAATACTGTGCTTTAAAAAATGTTATATGTATAAGAAAGTGGTGTGTAGATAATAACATTAGTATTTAATTTTTTTATTATTAACTATTGTATTGTATTGGAAGTAGATATTTCACATGTCTGTAATTTAAAAAATGATTTTCTTTTTTTAATAAATAAATATGACATTTATTTATTTGTTTTTTTTTTTATAAAAGAGAAATCCTAAGTTAGATAACCAATTGAGTGTTAAGAAAATGAAACAATAAAATAATAATTCATTAAATTTATTTAATTTACACATAATACAGTAATTTTTACATAGTTGAACTATAAGCTTATGGCATATTTTAGTGTATCTCATTAAGTGTTTCTGTGTGAATATGATAAATCACACATAAATCAACCCTAATTGAGAGCTTTAATGTTGAAGTAAATAGCAGATAATCAATTAAAAACTGTTATAACTATATCCACATAACTTTTTGGAGATATTACTAATGAGACACTCAGTCTGGTCCATAATGCCATCAACGTGGTCTTCAACCACGTATTGTGCACGCACCATCGTGTTATCTTAGCGACGCCGTCTTGGTGGAGTGGTCAGTATAGCTGCCTACACATCAAGCGGTCCGGGTTCGAGTCCTGGTAGCGGCAAATATTTGTGTGATGAACACGAGTATTTGTTGACGAGTCATGGTTGTTTATATATTTATTTCAGTTTATTTATAAAATTATCTATAAATATTATGTATATTAAAAATGTCCGTTATCTAGTATCCATAACACAAGTTCTTAATGATACTTACTTTGGGCTAGATAATTGGTGTGAGTGTGGAAATATATTATATTATATATTATTATTATTATTATTATTATCTTCATCAGAGTCACAAGGCACTGATGCTTCTAAGTCCACAATTTGAATTTTAATTAAATATCTACCTTTTTTTGGTGCACTTTTTAAAACAAATGAGTGTTGTTGGTTGTGGAAATGTTTTAGATAACATCTTTTCTTGCGGTGTTTTTTCAACTTCTTAATAAAAGGCTCCGTTCGTGTATTCTCTGGTTCAAAGTGACTGGTTGCTTCAAGGAATACATTCAAGTCTTGAGCATCTTGTTGATAAAATGCTGAGATATTGGGGTTCGTCATCTGGTAGAGCCAAAACTGGGGACGGCGGTGGAGTATTCTGAAACGAAATATATTTTTTGTTAGATGGCTACATATAAAATTGATGTATTATCATCCATCACAATCTTAAATGTGCAAACGAACTTACCATAATATCGTCAAATAACAGCGACTGACCGCGTTTTGTATTCAAATAAAAATGAATTTATTTAATAAAAATATCTCATTTATATAGATATTCATTGAACAAGTGTTGTGGTGTGTGTTTTCGTGAAAACCTAACGCTGACAGTGCAATATGTTACGATATGGGTCGAATTGCATTATTGTATGAACATGTTAGGACATGATTTTTGAGCATGAACTACTTACTTGAAGTAATGTAACAAGACTCTACCGTTATTTAAATCAAATATTGGGTACCTATTCATTTGAAAAAAGAAAACAAAAATAATAATTCATATTTAGTTTTATTAGTTTTTATTCCATTTATATGTAGGTAAGTAGGTACAAACAGCGTCATATAAATTCATCGATATTTACATACGTTTATTTATAATAAAATAAAATGTTTCTTTTATAAACTATAAAATAAATTTTTCTTTTCTACAATTATGACATACATTTTCATTAATTTTCTTAGACAATAATACGAGTACATACAATCAACATAAAACTATACCACTAACTATAAGTAACAATTATCTAATATAATGTGAGGATACACATGTTGAAAAAGGCTTTTAATAATTTAGTATGTTAGTATGTCCCCATGCTCTTGTAGAAACTTTATCTTTCAGTATCAATCTCTTATCATCATCACCAGATAAAGCTATTTTATTCACAGCACACGTAAAAATTTCGTGTTTGATGGATTTGAATAAAACGTTTGTTTTACGAACAATGTCACCTTTAAACAGTGTTTTTTCATAGTCCGCTACATCGAATTTTGATACAATATTTTTTTTTATTCCCTTTGCTTTTTTTATTGTGTTATCTGTAGTTTTTATGCAATATAGCTTAGAACGAAGGCCTACAAATTCAGAAATAATTTTACCCCCCATTTCGTCTTTAAACAAACCAGGGATTTTTTTATTTTGTATGGGTAAGTTATACTTATTTGTCTCTTGGTAATTACTTGTATCAAAGTATTTTAGGAACTTTTCTTTTATATCTTTATAAAAATTATATGTATATATATGATATACAAAACTATCAGTATCTGTGTAACACATCTGTACGTTCGTACTGTAAGAAGGTTGAATTACAGAGTAGTGGAAGTCATACATATGACTTTTTGATAATTCTAAAACGGTAAAACCTATATAAATTGGTTTGTTTAAAATGACTTGCTCTGGCTTCAATTGCACTGCAACTAAATTGTCTGTAAATACTGTCGAACTATGAAAATTATGCCGAGCAATAAGTTGTTGTGCGCTCTTCCTTTTTTTTGGTAACATTTTTGTGATCTGACCACTGATTGACCATGTAAACGTTAACACGTTTCTCAGTATTTTCCAAAGTTTTTCCAAACACACTATTATTTAAAAGCTTAAAAAAATCTTGTTCAAATTTTGAGTTACTTTTCTGTCTTAATTCTGTATTTAAATTAATGTATTGTTTTAAGTATGGACTTTGTTTAAAACTGATCACTCGATGAATTTTCCTTAATATCAAACCATGTTTAAGACAGGTTTTCAAATGTATATAATGTATAACATAATTGAATTTGTCATATAAATTTGGAACGAGTTTATGATTCTTTCCACCTGGCGGGATACATTTTTCGGGACAGAACGGTAGGTCGTTATGTAAGTGATGCAGATGTTTGGGATATTCTAAATCGACTTCAAGAATAAAACCGTACTCTGCATTTGATGGAATATCAGATACTTCTAAATTATCAATTTCGTGTTGTTCTAAAAATCTGAAATTAGATAATGGTAAAAACTGACACATGCTATGTCCATATAAATTATTGCAGTCAATATAAGCAATATAAGAACTAGGTTTAGACCGGTCGTAATCTGATAAAAATACGTTATTTGCTTTAGCGTATCTGTGATAACATAAGCAAACACCGCCTCTGATACCGCTTTGTAACATTCGTAATATAGCTAAGTCATCAATAAGTTCAAGCTGTATTCCCGTCTTCAACAACATCGCGTCAAAAGACAAACTAGGTGCAGTTAAGTAGAAAGCTGGATCTAATTGATAATGTTGTTTGCAAGTTTTTCTAAAATGTTCAAAAATATCGGCTAGTAAAAGCACATCAGTTTTCAAATATAAATCTGTATAGCTTCCTAAATCACAAATATTAAATGTCGACCATATCAAACGAGCATGTTGATAATCCTCGTCAGAAATTCCGTGACCATTGAGTGCACTATAGAAGCATTCCTTCTGAGGAAGGGATCTTTCTTGATACCTTTCCCATGAGTCCATATATTCGTAAAGATACCCTTGCGAGTGAGCAACTGAAATTTTCGGTCATTAGGAAAGTGATTTTTTAAATATTTAAAGTCTTCTGGCTTTAAAGTTTCAGCTAATTGACTTAAACTGGTACCCAAAAATTTGAATGAATCGACAAAACGGAGCTGAAAAAATTTCTTATTGGCAACTGGTACAAATTTAGTAAAAGAAATGTAATTTTCTTTAGTTTTTGGGATTATTTTTATATCGCCATTAGCCTCACCTAATGCTTTAATAAATAAGTGGCAATCGTATCCACTCAAATTATGGAAAAATATGGGAACAAATGAAGGACGTTTATATTGCAAGTTACAATAGGGATGTGCGGCTCCACGGTATCGTCCCGTCAAATGACAGTGGTCGCGGACTTTGTCTGAAAACACTAAATGTCCACAAATGTGACAACGTGGTGATTTCTCAAAATCTGCTTTGTCCATCTCACTAAATATCATGGGAGAGGTTGAGCTCACTATTTCATAGATTTTTTTCACATCCTCAAATATACAGCGTACAAACCGCTGGTCGCAATTAGGCCCTCGATACGATACGTACCGATTATAACTCGGATCGTCACAACAAACAATATAATACGCGAACGCGATCGGTATATGTTGATGCAACGTAGACGTGCTGCTGTTATTGGCGGTACAGTCAATATCAGATTTTTGTAGCATCGATTCGAAATCAGCGTAGATACAAAAAGGCATGTTTTGTTTACGATCGAAGTTTTTAAATTGAATTACTGAACCTTTTTCCGGTAGTACAGTCACTACACCACTACATATATGGCAATCGACTTCTTCTGGCGTTTTGAAAAATATAAGACATAAATCACAGAAATACAACCTGCTGTGATGTGAAGTAACCTGGCTTCGAAAAAGTCTGTAACAATCTTTAATTAAACAATAATGTGCAATATTGCCATTTTCGAGTAACAACAAATGTATAATTTTGTTGTTGTCTTTTTTATTAAAGTCTGATTTATACAGTGGACCTATTATAGTTTTATTATTTTTTAAACCGTATATTATAAACTTAATATTCGAATTATTATTTTCGAAGGTCTGTATGTCGCGAAAAGTGACAGGAAAACGCATTCCAGAAATATCAAACAGTTTAAAAATATTTGGATAAGATGTAACTCTTTCTGGGTGTTTTTTAGCTGGATAGAGAGCAGCTGACACACACCATAAAAAACAGTATTGATCTTTATTATTGATATTTAAACATGCCTTTTTGAGTTGAATTGATTTAGGCAATTCAATAAAGCTAGAACCTCCGAGTGGTTGGTATTTATTTAGATTGACCTCAACGTGCGAATTGCTTAGAAATGCCCTGCCGCTGTCACGGTGCTCAAATTCTTCGATACGTTTTTTTAGATAATTAACTACCTCAAAATAAAAACTTTCGAAGTTGTAATTAAAGTATAAAAGTTTATTTTTCGAACCAAAAGATTTTATTGATTGTGAGTTATTTTTAAATTGCAGAAATGTTGCAAATAGTTCAAAATTGACTTTCACACATATGTGTTTAATAAGAAATTCATCTAGGAGTGACTTTATTTTGTTACGTATTTCATCAAAAAATCTATCAACAGACATTAGTTGGTAATCATTGATTGCTACTATTTTATAAGTTAATATGCGATTGCGAAAAGCAGATGTTATGATTTCCACACCATCGCTGTGTTTTATTGAGTGGTTATTTTGCTTGTGCAAATTACTTCTCAAATGACCTACCCATGATTTACTCTGTACAGATATGTTACACGTCGTACAGAAAGGCATGTTATTTAATTAATATCACAAAATACTTCAATATTAGGTATATTATCAGTAACCTAAGTAAAAGTATTCGTGTTTTTATAATACCTACTAACCTACTAATATAAAAAAAATAAAGATAAAATTATGAAACCTTTAATTAACATAAGCTTAATTATTTAAAATTAACTTTATCTGAGTAGTGTGTGGGCTCAGAGTGTTCGAAGTCCTTCCAGGCTTGGCTCAAGAAGCCTTGAACAGCTTCCCACGAAGGTGACTGGTCGTCGCTCTGTAGCTTGACGGATACTAACGCGGTCTTGTATCTGACATCAGTCGGATTAGTCAAATAGTCGTGTTTATTATAGACCTTGAGGTCTATAACATAGTCTCCAGCCGTCACTGCAGTCCGACGAGAGGTGCCAGTTGAGACCCGGCTGGAGAAGCTTGACGTGAACACTTCACGCTGCTTGGGTTGGCTGCTAACGACCTCCTCTGACCGCAATATGTGAAACAAGTCAGTGCGTGGTTTCTTGTTTACTCTGTAAAAAAATAAGTTCATTACATTATGTTGGCGTAAATAGTTACATACTATTAGTTACAGATACTATTTTAGGATATGTAATATTTTAAGAAACAAGTAAAAGTATTTTTACTTAGGCAGAAAGTAAACATTGGTAAACCGGTGCCACCGATAGGTTAATATTATTAATAAAAATAACGTGGTATAGGACTTCAGTATATAATAACTATGTAATGAGATAGTAGGTGTGTAACTATGGTATAATTTATGAATATGTACCTCTGAGAGGAGACAGTCTCGTATGACGTCGATTCCGTCGATGTCCGACGAATGCGTGGCTTGACACTCTTGGCAGCAACCGATTTCCTTTTCGTAGTGGTGGAAGAGGACTTGGTTGTGCTCTTCTTTGCGGGCGCCTCGAACACAGAGGATTCAAACTCTGAGTCAGACCTGTTAAAATAATTTATCTATAAGTATCGCTTACAGTTAAAACACTGAAACACAAATACCTAAACAACATTTTTTAATTTCATAACCATCTATAATGTAGACAATAAGTGCTATCCTCTACAACACAAGTGTTCGTTATGAAACAGTTTTTTCATAAGACTGTTCCATAACGAACACTTGTGTTGTCGATCCATCTGTGGAAAATAAAGTAAATTAGTACAAAAAAATCTAAAGGTACTTACGTACATTTTAGTCAGATTATCTTTGATGAAATACAGCACTGATAAAAACTGATGGTGACTGGTGAGCACTGGCGGGTACTGATGGGCACTATGATGGTGTCAGAATTATGGTGAACCACCGAAGTGAATTGTGAAAATAATGAAATTTCCTCTATTGTCGGTGTTTTTATGTAGCAAAAATGTTGATGTCATCAATTCATAAATTATTTAAAATATAAAATAATATTTTTCTTATGAAAATTTGAACATTTTGTGACTCTTATTGTATAGAGAATAAAGTCTCTAGGAGTTTAACAGTATTAACTTATTACTATTATACCACAGAATGACTCATTAATTCTGAATCTCAACTTTGCTGCAATTGAAATAAAATAATTATTTCTTTGAAATCGACAGCTGCACATAAGTCATTTTACAATACATCATATTATAAATAACATTTTATTATTTCTACTACATTGTAATTTTAGCTGCTGCCGCTAATTGCGAAATCGCTATGCTTGCTTTTTCTTGCATAAGGACGTTCCAATAGAAACAAACAACGAGTTAATTTATTAACCGATTAGTATACTAAACTATCGATCCGATTCTGACATTTATTGTTTTACTTAATGTTTTTAGAAATAGTTATTGATTTTCCTTTGTTTTCACTTGGCTATCTAAATTCTTTTTCAATATAATGTAGGTACTCAGTAAACTTTCAAGACATGTTATTTCAGTTTTGTGGATATTATAAATGATCCCTCCGTATTTTGTTTTTACTTATTTTATTAGGTATTAATAAATATATAATAATAATAAATGTATTTATGGTATTGCAAAGTTACAGATTTTTGAAGGAAGGGCTCTTTTAAATTCGAATAATATGAGAGGACTCTGCTCTATCGTTTAACAATATATTTAACACTATAGTAATTTAATTATAACACTAATAATTAGGCACCAGCTATAGAGCACCAGTTATTATCGTATATTGTAAATAAATATTAGTAGTTAAAAGTTAATAATTTGAAACAAAAAAAAACAAACAAACTAAGTACCGCAGGAGGAATGTCGCACCAATATTTATTCTGTTGTACCTACTTATAGGAAAACATTGCGTTAACTTAAACCCTAATGTATTGAAATATCGAGTACGGTGCTTCCGGCCAAACGATTTACTTAGAATCGAAAGACCATCGAAAACAGTAAAATATATGTATATATTTTTTAACATCACTATTATAGTTTGAGAGCCAGCTTTTAAGGTAATTGTGCGAGTAGAAATATTCTTATAAATGATTAGGTACTTCTTATTAAAATCCATATAACAATAGAAAATAATTAAGAAACCCAAAAAAAAAACCGGCCAAGTGCGAGTTGGACTCGCACACCGAGGGTTCCGCCGTACAAACGTAGCGGTTTACAATTTATGACGTATTAAATCAAATTCTGAGTTCACGGGAAGTACCTTGTAGGTTTTGATTCCCTAGCGTGTGACGGAAATTCGTCTAAGGTGTCGGTATAAACTGCTGTATCTTTTGATCGCGTTAACTTAGAAGTTTGATTTTTTCACTGCTTAAAGGAACAATAGACCTAGGTATTTGGTATAAATTTCAATTTGATACCTTTATTCGTTCGTGAGAAATAAGGTAGTAAGTTTCATTTTATTAAAATATTTTTATTATATTATATAACAAAAAAAATGTGATTTTCGCAATTTTTCCTATATTTGCATTATATGACAATGCTTCATGCCAAATTTCAAGATTCTGAGTTTACGGGAAGTATCCTGTAGATTTTGATTCCTTTGCGAGTGTCGGAAATTTGTCTAAGGTGTCGGTATAAACTGCTGTATCTTTTGATCGCGTTAACTTAGAAGTTTGATTTTTTCACTGCTTAAAGGGACAATAGACCTAGGTATTTGATATAAATTTGATACCTTTATTTGTTCGTGAGAAATAAGGTAGTAAGTTTCATTTTATTAAAATATTTTTATTATAATAGGTTGGGGAAAAAGTTTCTTCGCATTTTTTAAGAAAATTTCAGCGTGATACGTCCACGCGTTCTTGAGATAAAGGGTCTTGACAGACAGACAGACAGACGGACGACAAAGTGATCCTATAAGGGTTCCGTTTTTTCCTTTTGAGGTACGGAACCCTAAAAAGACGAGATGCTCTTATTTGTGATAGAAAAATAGAAATTTATGACTGAAAACAAAGGTAAAATTAGAATAGAATTTTTAATTTCATATATTTAATATCAGAATTTTTCCTTGTTACTTATGAGCACTTCGTATATGAAAACTAAACATAAATACTAATATTCATGTATTATTATAATTTTACTTCTTGATATGTCTTACTGCGTTGACAAAATATTCCTAAGCTCTCAGACTTTGTAACGTAGGGGACTCGGGGGGAGCGCAAGCGAAGCTCGACTTACAGTTCCCACGTTCTCGTCCATTGCATTTGGGACGGCGTCGAAATCGCTAACTAGCTATCAACCACGTGCTTTCTCAGTGTATTAATAATTAACGTTTTCTATTTTAAAATAAATTAATTTCAAATGTTAGTAATAATAATCGAAGAAAATTGTGAAATGTATTAACACAAGGTAAGTGCAAATAATTTTTTTCTGCTTCTTTTTCTTCTTTTTTTTAGGAAAAACTCTTAAAATATTTATTCTGTATTTTTTTTTATTATTTTAAACTATTTTTTATAAATTCAAAACCAGAATAGTACATTTTTTGATCAATACAGTATACTATTCATTGCTAATATTTCGTAAATGCACCACGAGGTAGTAATATAATGTTTTGATTAAATAGTATATATCTTATTATCTGAAATAAGCTAACTACCTAATTATAAGTAATGCAAAATTTTGTAAATTTAATTTTTTCATCAATATAGTATAATATTCATTGATAATATAATATATTTCGTAAGTGCACCACGTGGTAGTAATATATTTTATAATATTGAAATAGTTTTATCATATTACCTTAAATTAATTAACTACCTACGTACCTAATAGTAATGCAAAATTTTGTAAATTTAAAATTTTCAAGGGTAGCCTTCGGGATACTATGTTGGGACAAGGGACTTAGAAAAAGTTTGACTAAAAATTCGACTAACAAACAACAGCCTTTATTCGGCCTCAATCGGTTCTTAAAGAGATTTTAAAATATTTATTTTTAAATTTTCTCGAAAAATATGAGTTTAAGGTATAAGAAATAAATTTGTGAGGACGATGATACAGACACATTAAAATGAGTCATTGAAAGAATATTCTCTTAAATTTAAAAATCCTATAAGTAAGTATATTTTCAAAATTTCTTTCGATTGAGGTCGAAAAAAGGAAGGTGTCTGTTAGTCGATACAAATAATTTTTAAAAGCTTAGAAAATACAAATAATTTTTAAAAATATTTTCATATAGCCCCGAATATTAAATATATTTAAGTTCATAATTATGACTATGAAAAAGACATATATTATCTATTTCTTTTTTACTAGTTAAAGAAATAAATTAATTTGTTTTATTTTATTTTTAGGATACATGCTCGATAATGGAGTCATGTGTTGGTGATTATAACAACAAAGAGTTTGCTTTACATAATTTGTAAGTATTCCACTGTCACAAAAAGCATTTTGTTGCTATATATATACATAATCATGTGAACAAAAGTTTTAAATTGATGTTATATATTTTTTTTCAGAGCCGAGGGTGGGTTACTGCCTATATTGCAAGACAACAGCGATGTTCAGAAAACGTAGAATTTTATCATGTATAAAATTTTATTAAAAATGCTTCCCATATTCCCCACTCCCTTAGAGATAGTATGACGACTTGGTAATAAGCAATCACATACATAATTACTTATGTGTATGTGGTAGCTTGATGTGCTCGAGGTATTGAAGGTAAAAAGCAATCACATACAAGTTTATCTACTTACTTGTATGTATATGATAGCTTATGGTACGTAAGAGGTAATAATGGTTGGTTTTACCAAAACAAAGGTAACAAAGTAAGTATAAGTAGTAAGTATGTAGTGTCGTCTAGAGCCATAGATGAAGAGACAGAGAGATTCAGAGAGCTAGTAAAGTTTTGATTCATTAGGTAGTTAGGAGTCTGTTCGGTGCGTGATCTTACCACGGGCTCGCAGGGAATTACTCTAACACAGTGCTTCCAGCCGAACAGTTTAGGAGTCTGTTCAGTGCGTGATCTTACCATGGGCTCGCAGGGAGTTACTACGGTGCTTCCAGCTGAACAGTTTAGGAGTCTGTTCGGTGCGTGATCTTACCACGGGCTCGCAGGGAGTTAACTACGGTGCTTCCAGCCGAACAGTTTAGAAGGTGTTGGTGCGTGATCTTACCATGGACTCGCAGAGGGATACTTACCATGGTTCTCTCAGCCAACACCTGTTAGGAGTCTGTTCGGTGCGTGATCTTACCACGGGCTCGCAGGGAGTTAACTGCGGTGCTTCCAGCCGAACAGTTTAGAAAGGGGTTGGTGCGTGATCTTACCATGGGCTCGCAGAGGGAAACTTACCATGGTTCTCTCAGCCAACACCTGTTAGGAGTCTGTTCGGTGCGTGATCTTACCACGGGCTCGCAGGGAGTTAACTACGGTGCTTCCAGCCGAACAGTTTAGAAGGTGTTGGTGCGTGATCTTACCATGGACTCGCAGAGGGATACTTACCATGGTTCTCTCAGCCAACACCTGTTAGGAGTCTGTTCGGTGCGTGATCTTACCACGGGCTCGCAGGGAGTTAACTACGGTGCTTCCAGTCGAACAGTTTAGAAGGTGTTGGTGCGTGATCTTACCATGGGCTCGCAGAGGGATACTTACCATGGTTCTCTCAGCCAACACCTGTTAGGAGTCTGTTCGGTGCGTGATCTTACCACGGGCTCGCAGGGAGTTAACTACGGTGCTTCCAGCCGAACAGTTTAGAAGGTGTTGGTGCGTGATCTTACCATGGGCTCGCAGAGGGGTACTTACCATGGTTCTCTCAGCCAACACCTGTTAGGAGTCTGTTCGGTGCGTGATCTTACCACGGGCTCGCAGGGAGTTAACTATGGTGCTTCCAGCCGAACAGTTTAGAAGGTGTTGGTGCGTGATCTTACCATGGGCTCGCAGAGGGATACTTACCATGGTTCTCTCAGCCAACACCTGTTAGGAGTCTGTTCAGTGCGTGATCTTACCACGGGCTCGCAGGGAGTTAACTACGGTGCTTCCAGCTGAACAGTTTAGAAGGTGTTGGTGCGTGATCTTACCATGGGCTCGCAGAGGGAAACTTACCATGGTTCTCTCAGCCAACACCTGTTAGGAGTCTGTTCAGTGCGTGATCTTACCACGGGCTCGCAGGGAGTTAACTACGGTGCTTCCAGCTGAACAGTTTAGAAGGTGTTGGTGCGTGATCTTACCATGGGCTCGCAGAGGGAAACTTACCATGGTTCTCTCAGCCAACACCTGTTAGGAGTCTGTTCGGTGCGTGATCTTACCACGGGCTCGCAGGGAGTTAACTACGGTGCTTCCAGCCGAACAGTTTAGAAGGTGTTGGTGCGTGATCTTACCATGGGCTCGCAGAGGGATACTTATCATGGTTCCCTCAGCCAACACCTGTTAGGAGTCTGTTCGGTGCGTGATCTTACCACGGGCTCGCAGGGAGTTAACTACGGTGCTTCCAGCCGAACAGTTTAGAAGGTGTTGGTGCGTGATCTTACCATGGACTCGCAGAGGGATACTTACCATGGTTCTCTCAGCCAACACCTGTTAGGAGTCTGTTCGGTGCGTGATCTTACCACGGGCTCGCAGGGAGTTAACTACGGTGCTTCCAGCCGAACAGTTTAGAAGGTGTTGGTGCGTGATCTTACCATGGGCTCGCAGAGGGATACTTATCATGGTTCCCTCAGCCAACACCTGTTAGGTTAGGAGTCTGTTCAGTGCGTGATCTTACCACAGACTCCACTCTCCACACCAATTTAGAATGTGTTTGTTGCATGATCTTCAGGAGGTTTCTAGCATACAAAATGGTTATTGGGATTTCTGTACAACCGAAGTGAGTGAGGGCGTGAGCCCGAGCGAATGGAGGTGGGACAGAATTCCCAATAACCATCTACTATTGTCAGTATCTAAAGATTTCTCAACTTTACATAGCTCCAGAAACTAATAGTATGTAGGCATTTATGGCAAAAATATTTGTGTTTGTCACACAAATATTTGCAGCTACCAGGACTAAAAACCCGGACCGCCTGATGTGTAGGTATGTATATCCACTCCACCAAGACGGCATCTGAACAAATATAAACTTATAGGCTATACAAACAAGTAAAAGTATAAAACAAGTTTTTCTGTGTAGGGTAGTTGGAGGTGACAGTAAAAATTTTTTTGCTCTTAACTTTAAAATTCGTTTTAATTTATTTACAATCATAATTATATAAGTTTTATGCTGACTACTTTATGGTGAAATAAAGCTTTTACTCGCCTAATATTATCTCCTTTCTCAAGACACTTTTACACAACACTTGAACATGGAAGATCTGAAGCACTCTTTGGCCGACATGATGGCCCTATTTAACAGACGCATGTCACAATTTGAAGCAGAACTCCATCAATCACCACCTTCCTCAAACACAACACTTGCTGCGGACTTCATTGTCTTCAAGACCTTTATGTTGGATTCCCTTAATGCTCTTCAAAAGCAACTTCAACTTGCTAACAGTGTAGATCGTTTGGAGATGCAGGGAAGAAGGAAAATATTGCTTGTACATGGGATTCCGGAGAAGAAAAATGAAGATCTGAGGGCAGTCATCATCAGTACCATCGCCAATGATTTGAAGGTTGGTGTTATAGCTGATCAAATTAAAAGGTGTCATAGGATGGGACGTGTTCTCGACTCCCAGAAGCCCCGACCGATCCTAGTCAAATTTAATCATATCGATTTTCGAGACAAAGTGTGGTTCGCGAAAAAGTGCCTCAAAGGAACCGGGTTCACTTTATCAGAATTTCTAACCCGCATACGTCACGAGGTATTTATGGCAGCGCGGGAGCGGTTTGGTGTGTCTAACTGCTGGACGAAGGGAGGCTGTGTGTATGTCGCTGGTCCCAACAACAAAAGACACAAGGTCTCGGCAGTCAGTGATCTCGACGCCATCGAGCCCGAGGTCCAAAAACCAGTAGCTTCAGCGTCTTCAAAGGTGCCTGCAGCGAAGACCAAGCGTGCGGCCACCGCCGTCAAAAAGTAGTAGACCAGATAAGTCCATTATCATCTTGTTGATTTCCCATAGTCACTGCTATACGGTAGATTATTTTCACTTTGGTCTCGTGATAGATTTATTATGTTTTACCTGACAAATTATTGTTTTCTAAAAAAAAAATCTAATAGTACCTTTAATTAATTATTAGTATCTTATATTTTTTTTTTTGTAAGTTTTCAAATAACATGATTATTACTGTTTTAATTTTCTGTCAGTGTCATCAGCGTGCAGTTGTCACTTGAGTTTTTAATTTGTTGTTTTTATATTGTTCTTGTTACGGGAAGCCAAAGGGATTTAGCCCATGCAGCCATGTCTTCATGACTTATTTTTCTTGAAAATGTGTAACTTTATTTTGTTTTTTTTGTAAGATTGAGAATGTTTAATTTATATCATGTTTTAGTGTTTTTTTTTTTGTATTTTAAAACTGGCGGGTGGACAGCTTTGAAGACATAAAGAAAACCTTTTTTCTCTCTTGTTAATATTGCTTATATATTTATTATTTTTTGTTTAAGCTATTAATTATTGTATATATCTATTTATTTTTATATATTATATTATATAAATTATACTTAATTATGGATTTAAGTATTAACATTGACGATTTTTTTTTCAATAAGCAGCGATAGTGAGTGTGAAAATTCCAGTGATAGTTTTAGTAGCCTGCCTTCACTTGTCGATTATCTCGATTCTGCGTTCTCCGATGTTTCCAGGAATTTCAACGTTGTCCACTTAAACGCTCAAAGCATTCCGGCTCACCACTCTGATTTACTTGCCAATTTTGATTGTAAGAACATTCATGCTATATTAGTTTCTGAGTCTTGGCTCAAGCCCTGTCTCCCTTCTACTTCTTATTCCTTGCCTGGCTTCAGGTTGATAAGAAATGATCGTGCGAAAGGCGGCGGTGGCGGTGTCGCGATATACCTTAGAGCTCATATCCCTTTCTCCGTCATAGACATGTCGCCACAACCCCCTCCGATAAACGCCGGTGAGCACATCTTTCTTGAATTGACCTTGAACCACAGCAAAGTTCTATTAGGTGTGTACTATTCACCATCTTCTCATGTTAATTACTTTTCTTCTTTTGAATCTCTCTTAGAAAACCTAATTCCTCTGTATAGTCATTCCATAATCATGGGTGACTTCAATACTTGCCTCATTAAAAACGATTATCGTTCTTCCTTGCTCAGGTCCCTCTTACAATCAAACAATTTATACATTCCTACCCTTAATGCTACGCATCATTTCCCAAACTGTACTCCTTCTCTTCTGGACCTTATTTTTGTTTCTTCCTCCAACAGTATCGCTAAGCATGGTCAGTTCCCAGCAGATGCCTTTTCATACCATGACCTAATCTTCCTTTCCTACAAAGTCCGCCCTCCTAAAATTAAGCCCAGAATCCTTCTACAGCGCAATTTTGGGGGCATGAATATAGACAAACTTCGTGCAGATGCTCAGGGTATTGACTGGTCGCCAGTTTTCATGTCCAACTGTATCGATGTGAAACTTGAAATCTTTAATACCAGTATAACAGCATTATATGATAAGCACGCACCTGTTCGTGCGGTCAAACTCAAACATCTTCCATCTCCATGGCTTAATGAAGAGATAAAAACATTGTTACTGAAGAAAGCTGCCACAAAAACAAAATATAAACTTCGTCCTACGTCATCGAATTGGGAGAAATATACGGCTATACGTAATCACTGCAATAAGGTGTGTAGAAATGCTCAACGCCGTTTCTTTCATACTTCTATCGAGAATGGAGATCCAGCTAAAGTCTGGAAATTTTTAAAATCAATGGGGATTGGAAAACAACGTTCTACACCTCCTTCTAATACGTTAGATATCAACTCCTTAAATAAACATTTCGTTTCTGTGCCTAGTTATGATGGCGCAATAAAATGTGAGACCTTAGATTATCTGTCATCGCTACCAATCCCCGATCACTCTGAATTTAGTTTTAATCAATTCTCCGACTGTGATGTTAAAAAGAGCGTGATGTCTATTACTTCTAATGCAGTAGGCTGTGACTCTGTTAGCCGAAAGATGATACTACCTATCCTGGATGAAATTATCCCCATCATTTCCCATCTCCTAAATTACTCCATTACAAGCAGTGTTTTTCCAAATATTTGGAAAGACGCTCAAGTCATTCCTTTACCGAAAAAGTCCAATCCAACGTCCTTTTCTGAATACCGACCTATATCAATCCTTCCATTCCTCTCCAAAGTGCTTGAGCGCCTTGTCCATAATCAAGTCAATCTTTTCCTTTTTAAAAATAATCTCCTCAATTCCTTTCAGTCAGGCTTTCGTCCAGGTCACAGTACTACAACAGCATTGGTCAAAATTACTGACGATATTAGATCCGGTATGGACAAGGGTACTGTAACCTTGTTAACATTACTTGATTTCAGTAATGCCTTTAACACGGTCGATTTTGATATCTTGTTGGGCATCCTTGGCTCTATTAACATATCTCCTACGGCAATTGATTGGTTTCGTAGTTACCTGTTTGGACGCCGACAGCGGATATGTATCGAAGACTCTTTTTCGTCTTGGTACGACACTTCCGCTGGGGTACCGCAGGGCGGCGTTTGATCTCCTCTTCTTTTCACGATTTTTATAAAATCCATTACAAATCAACTACTATCGTTCTACCACCTTTATGCAGATGATTTACAAATTTATACGCAAGCTCCGGTTGATCAACTTCATAGTGCTGTAAGTACAAAAAATTCTGATTTGGAACGTATTAGTCATTGGGGTAAATCGTTTGGGCTTACAGTTAATCCTAATAAGACCCAAATCATAGTAGTAGGTAGTAACAAAATGCGGTCCAAAATTGACTGGTCGCTTGTGCCAAATGTTATATTTAATGGGGTTGCCTTAAAATTTTGTGACCAAGTTAAGAGCCTGGGACTTTATATTGACGCAAACCTATCCTGGGGTGTTCAATTGGAGGAGGTAAGTCGAAAACTATTTATGTCTGCTGGGTCTTTAAAAAGACTCCATAATTTTCTACCCACTGCGACCAAAATTGCGCTAGCCCAATCCCTCCTTCTACCTATCCTTGACTATGCTGATACTAGTTATCCTGACCTAACTGAAGAGCAACTTGATAAGCTTGAGCGTCTTCAAAATTTTTGTATTAGATTTATATTTGGCTTGCGCAAATATGATCACGTATCAGATTTCCGCCGTAAACTCAAGTGGTTGCCTATCCGACTTCGCCGGAATGTACATGTCCTTTCCCTGCTTTACAATATCCTTTTTAACCCTGCAACTCCTGTCTACCTTAAGGAACGTTTTGTGTTCGTGAATAATACTCATTCGCGAATCCTGAGATCATCGGAGAACTTGAGATTAGCAGTTCCAATACACTCCACTAGGTTTTATGGTAAATCGTTTACGGTACAGGCAGTTCTGTTATGGAATGCATTACCTACTCATATAAGACAGGCGCAGTCGCGGCCGGTTTTCATAAGCAGAGTGAAAGAACACTATCTTGCAATGTGATTTTACGCATGTATCTATATCTAAAGTATAATGTCTTTATAGCTACTTCCACGTTAGTGTATTTAAATCTGATATTTATGATTATTTTTAGTATAACTTATGTAAGTATGTTATGTATGTATGTATTATGTAATATATGTGTATTATATATTATGTATGTATGTGTTATGTAATATATATGTATTATATATTATGTATGTAGGATTGTAGGTATATTTAGTAGGTAGGTATTTCATAATTGTACGGTACATCAACGACTTGTAACACTATTTCTCAACAACTCAACAACTCATTTTAACCACTATTTCTTTCCTGTCCATCCAAAGGTTGTCTGGAAGAGATCGCTCTTATAGCGATAAGACCGCCCATTGTACATTTTATTATTTTATTTCTAGTGTATCTTAAAACTGTATTATTTTGGTGATGTACAATAAAGATTATTCTATTCTATTCTATTCTAAACAATTATTTCTATACCACATGGACGTCTCATGTTTGTTTACTAAAGGGTTGTTAATTTTTGGGTGTTTGGATTAGTGACCCTTTTATGCAGGCGACAGGCGGGCAACCTATCACTATTTGGAGGCACTGCATGGTTATACTGCCAGATGTGGCTTTGTGTTACGAAATGTTGCCTAAGGCTCTGCTCAACCACTCTTGGGATTATTGAGCGTGATCGTATGTATGCATATCTATATACCTATAAACTGTGTTGACTCCATTGTCGTTGAGTGGTAATGAATGTTGGATACATGTCAAGAGGTACAGCTTTGATTTTCGGCAGAGGCAATTGTTGCGTGATCAAAACAATCATTTTCTTTTGAATTACGGTTGTTCATACATTTACAATAAAGTTCTTAATGATACATCATTTCGGGTAGATAATTGGTGTGTGTGTGTCAAAATACATATTATTATTATTCACACAATATTTGTCCTAAACAATTAAGAAGAGTTTCATAAAATGAATAACTATCTGTAATCGATTATTCATATCTGTTTTCTTAAACTTTGGGGTCAGCGCTGTAAAAAAAAAAGAAAGAGAGTGTTTGGCGGGTAATCATGGCGTCTGGATGTCGATCTTTATTTCGATAATTCAAAATTGCTTCGGAGTGGATTTTGTGCAGTGAAAGTGGTGTCGTTTTGTTGCATAAGCATCCGTGTTGACGAACAGTTATGAGGAATCATTGAAATAAAGGTTTTGTGTATGTGGCGTTGAGAATTGTATAGTGGTTGGAAATCCCACTATACAATTCTCATCAGTCACCATCATGAGGTCTGTACTATGTATTTCTCGCCAAGCACTCCCTAGATGCATTAAAAAGCGTGGCATCCACATTTTAATGCAAAAATCAAGAAAGAAGATGAAACTGAAGACTTGGCTGTATGGGCTAGATCCCTTTGCCGTCCCGTAACAGGGAAAAATTAACCAAAAAAAAAAAAAAGAAAATGTCAGATGTCACACGACTCATTTGCTTCGTTTTATTCGCTACGTTTTGAGTGTGCTCTTATTGTTTTTCGATTTTTCTACGATCTTTGCAATTCAATACGGACATCAGTGACCTTATTTTTGGAGGATTAGGATTGTTACTTTTTGGATTTGGCGCCTTTTTTATACAGGCGACAGGCTGGCAACCTGTCACTATTTCAAGGCACTGCATGGCCCATACTGTTAGATGTGGCTCTGCTCAACCCCTCTCGGTACTATGAGCATGATCGTATGTATGTATTATTTGTGTATGTCCGGTTTACCACAAGCAGCTCAGATCAACTCTAATAGATTTAAAGTCTATTACATTAATCTAAAAAGTGAGTAGGTAGGTACCGAACACTAAATCTCCAGTACCTAATATAAACGCAATAATCTTTAGCAACATAAAAATATATTAAATGATAAAAATATAGGACTTTATAATGTTATTCCCTGAAAAAGCGCTCTGTTTCAACATCCGATTTTCATAACCCCACTTTTTATAATCTTTAATTTCTCAGATCTCAGATTGCCAATTTTGGTCAAATTTTCAGAAACCGTTTAGTGTCCTACTACCTTTCAAATAATACCACTTTCATTGTGTTACACCCCAGGCCCAAGGTTCTATGGAGGGTGATCCGTCTCCTTTGAAAACAAATCATAAACTTGGAATCGAACTTCACAAACGAAAGAACAAAAGAAGTGAAATCATTAGAAGATTATGACTTGCCAACAAGTACGCGATGGGTTCCTATCAATTAATGTTTGCAGTTCATTCATAGACACAATTTTCTTGCGTTCTTTGTCTGGGAGGAGAACAATAACAAAGCCGTCTGCTGACCAACATCTTTTGATACCGAAGTGCCCACGGGCCGCAACAAAGACATCTTGACGGATCTTTGTGAGGAACTCACTTACGGTAATCTTGGAACCTTTCAAAGCTGTTTTCGCCTTCCACACCTGCACCCGATGTTGCAAGGACACAAACCGGACCAACACAGGACGATCTTTTTCTTTCTTCAGACCCAGTCTGTGACACGATTCAACTGCATCGATGCCAAAGGAGGACAAATGCATTCGCCCATTAAATACCTCCAAGACCTTTTTATGCACATCCTCGTCTTTTTCCTCTTTGATCCCATGTAATAGAAGGACTTTTCTGCGGGAATGTGACTCTTAACGATCAAAGTTTGAGACAAGAAGCTCCACTTGTGACTTCAGGAGATTAAGAGTCTTCCAGATGAAGGTTTTAAATGTGGAATATTCTGCTGCCAGTGACTGAACAGTTGTGTTGGAGTCCTTGTTACTAGGTTGGGGAAGGTTCTTTTCAAACTCTGCCATCCACGTGTTGAACATAGAAGATAGCTCTTCCATGCTCTTCAGTAGTTGCCCAGATGAAGAATCCATAGTTATAATAGATGTGTTGTTGTGGAAAATGTGTGGGAAAGTTAGTTATTGTCTACCTATACACTGGTGACACTAATACTTAAAACATGTAAGTTTTATAATATTTAAATAATAAAATCTAACAGAGATAAATTTTTACGTGTTATCACTTTCCTTTCCCCAGTGGTAGATTCTCAGTACTTGTACTTGCACTTCTTGAGTATTTAAATAATGGTTTGATAATGTGTATATATTTGTATCCTTTGTTGCTATTTATGGTCTTAGTTGAGTCAAAATTACGTCTATGAGCATTCGTATCAACCAACAATATTTTATAATATTGTAAATCTTCTTCCGTTATCATATCCATATTCGGTGCTTTTTTAAATAATAATTCTTTTAAGCCAAGGGTTTTGTTTACAACACGATTTCCAATTCGCCAGGTACGATTTCGGTCAAAGACACGTGTTTTACCCAGAAAAAGTTTTCCACGCTCAAGTTTAACACCATATGGTACATTTTTCTCAATTTCAGATGACCCAGACCATATAGACTGATCTTTTATGCTTGGTGACAATTGAAAAGACTTAAACGACTCTTCGCTTACGTTATGATCTACAAAAGGTGAGACAGTAAGAGTTTTGTTCGATTGGTTAGTACGAGCATCATCTAAGTTTTCCTCATCACTAAGAGGTCTTTCAGAGTCTTCGTTGGATGAATACGACTCTTCACTCTCACTGTCCTTATTTTTCTTCATTATAGGTTTATAGTCAAATTCTTCTTCTTCAATTTTTTCATCGTTTTTGTTTACTAATTGATTAAGGGGGTTTACTATAGGTTGAAAAATTGTTTCCAGAGCCATGTTGTTAGAATTTTTTACATCTTTTATCATTTTCACCTTCTTTTTTACTGCTGCTGCAGATTTTACAATTTGTTCTTTAAGATTTCTTTCCATGTTTAAAATTCTACTCCTTTTAAAATCACCAATGAAAGTGATAGTTAACAACGTTACACTCACTTATGAATGTTAATCTAATACTATAAATGTATCAAATTTCATTCTGTAGCATCCTTTGTTTCGTTCACAGTCCTTATTTATTACAAGATAACTGTAAGGTTTGGTCCAAACAGCAGAACACATTTCACGGAATTCGGACCACGACATGTCTGAACCTACATGCTCGTCATAGACGTGTTTTAAATTTATATCATCTTGTTTGAATAAAATTATTAGATTAGAATTGTCCCTCACAAGCTGTTTTGGAATTTTAGAATAAGTTTGATTAATATAAAAACAATCTCGAATGTTGTTTTGATTTTCACAAGCAACATCATCAAAAATAATAATGGAGTCTATCAAAGCTTCATGAGGACTCAAAATCTCACTATTGTAGTTGTATTTGTAAAATGATGTACCAGGTACTAATTGTAGAACGTCTTCCAGAAATTTATACTTAGGTTGGTACAAAGATTTTGAATACACATACAAATTACGGAAGCGAGGACCGTTTCTATGCAATAACAAACTAATAACTAAGTTGGTTTTCCCACAATTTGATGGACCACGAACAAGACAACGAATAGTGTTAGGTAGTAAGTTGTCATGACGTTTGGCTTCATTGGGTAATATTGGACTAAGGCTTTCTAATTTTAAAGATTCCTTTTGTTTTACAAATTTCATAATGAATTGTTAACTTATTTGCAGTGTATGAAAGGCACACACACAATGACTTCAAATTCTTATGTATTTATATTTAAACATCCTGAGCCATAAGCTTGTGATGAATAACTCTATGTTAGTGGACATTACCTTCCTGAGAGCTCATGATAACGTTAGTGACCTATACTGTTCGACTGGAAAATTTCAAAATTTTCTTTTCGTTTCAACGCCCTCACTCACTTCGGTTGTACAGAATTCCCAATAACCATCTACTTTTAAGAAAACGTAAATTATTATGAAATTGTTAATTTGAAGATTTTATTGATATTACCTATTGTTTTAATGACTAAGAGAATGAATTAAACTTGAATTGTCACTTGAATAAAATGTAAGTTCAATTTAATTTATCGGCATTATAAAAGTGAATTCTGTCTGCACTTGTAATTGTCATGTTTATAAGAAGGATGCTGCATGTATTGTTAGGTGAAAATAGTAAGCATGATGTTAGTGTTGCAAATAAATAAATAAATGGAGGCAGTTGCTCTTGGCAAAGGATTGTATCTTAAGCCTCATAAAAAAGGAGCAGGCTTATATTTAAATCCTATAAAAAACTAATTAGACGGCTACCTAGACGAGCTCTTACCAATGTAGATATAATAGAGCATGCGTCCGATATTCCATTTTTCCGTGGTGTTTTATATGAGAGATGCACCTTTGAAACCTAGAAAAATAGAATGTGCTATACTAAATTTGGATAGTTCTGAAAATCCTGGAACTCATTGGGTAGCCTACGTTAAACAAAATGAGTATGAGTGCGGACTCTAGTATTTTTCTACATTTAATTCGATCCCTAATATAGACGAAAGAAATAATAAGTTTTATTACGGTGAAAATGAAGTCGTAGAAATTCCTGAAGGAGCATACGAACTTCAAGATATTTTATGGAATAATTTTATTTTTGCGTTTACAAACGCGTAAATATAATACTAGAAAAATGCACTGAAAAAAAAAAAAAAAGTTTCATCTTAGCTGGGCGTCAAATATTTGCAAAAATATTTCGTTCGGGTCTTGGAAGTGCAAATTTCAAAGATTTGATGAAACTATGTTTACCATAAAAACATAAGTACCAAGCACTGACAAATTTCGACAGCGAAAAGCAGTGCCTCGGTGGCGAAATTGGTCAACGCGTCCACCCGGATTGTGGAAGGTGCGGGTTCGTGTCCCGCCTGAGGCAAGTCGATTTTTTTTCAGTGCATTTTTCAAGATATTTGTGATTTTTTAAAAAACAATGTTAAAAATACTGAATTAAAATTGATTTGTAATAATGATACACTGAAAACTAATATTTTCTGTTCCGAAGACGTTTACTTTGACAAAAATTATTCGATGGGTAAAATTTTGGGTTTTGGTATGGAAACAATAAAGGCTAACATAAATAGAGAATATCAGTATCCTATTAATATTTTATCAACTACCATAATACGCAAAGAATGCGATGTAGTCAGGGGATCATTCGTGAACGGGAAAGCTAGTCATATAATTTATGAATTTGTTCCAAATGTGCCGCCTGGTTATCGAATATTTGAAGTACCTAAGAACCTAATTTATTTTCCGATTAACAAAAATGCAATTAGTGCAATCAATACAAGGTTGTTAGATGCAGAAAATAGACAGATCAATTTGCGTGGTGAAGAAGTGCAGTTGTATTTACATTTCAGAAAAAAATGATAAACTTTAATAAAAACAGCTTTACACCATGCATCCAATTGGACAGCGTTATGTAAGAACAGATTAAGCGACACCTGGGCGAATTTGAGTAAATGAGTTTCAAAGATTTTAAAGTTAAAATTGTCGCTGTGTAATTATTATATAAGTTACGTGTATGATTTTTTCACTTTAAAGTAGGATGTGTATGTAGTGTAGATTCATTTAAAAAAAATTACGGTGCAGGTTATACTTTACAAGATATAACTTTTTTTCCGCTTAAATCGTTAATGTATTTTAGCTATATTCATATTATTTAAATTTGTCAATAACGTACTATACGACATTGTTGTCGTTTGATTCTTTAATACGATTTGTTTCGGGTGAAATAAAGTGCAGTATAAGATTAAATCCAAATATTTTAATGCAAAAATCTCAAATTTTACAATTTTATAATACAGAGTGTGTAAAAAACAATTTGCAGAGGTCTCCAAACTAGGCAGTGCTTATATCTTGGGAAATCAATTTACAATTTACTTGGCCCTGCGACCCGAGTTCCTCTATACTTACTAGAGAACATCATAATAAAAACTAATCAAACAACAAAACGAAACAAAACTAATCAAATCTAAAAAAAGGAAAAGAATTTGAATTTAAATATAAAATGACAAATTACTGTTAAGAAGGAAATGCCAAATTTAAGCTAAAATTACGAAAAATTAAACCATACGATTGTCAATGTCAATATCAACAGCCAGTGTCCGTCCACTGATGAACGTAGGCCTCCGTCATGTCACGCCATCGTTTTCTATCCTGGGCTTCCCACATCCAGCCGCTGCCAGCACTCCTCCTAAGATCATCAGACCAACGGGTCGCAGGGCGCCCTACACTACGCTTGCCTAATAGGTGGTCTCCAGTCCAAGATTCGTCTGCTCCAGGGTGTCGGTTCTCCAGCAGACATGACCAGTCCATTGCCACTTCAGCGTACTTATTCTTTGGGCTATGTCGATAACTTTCTTTCTGTGACGAATGTGCTCGTTACGTACCCTGTCTTTTAACGAGATACCAAGCGTAGCCCTCTCCATAGCGCGGTGAGCGACTTTAAATTTGTGGACTAATCCTCTGGTAAGTGATCACGTTTCCGCTGCATAGGTCATTACTGGTAGGACACACTGATCAAACACCTTAGTCTTCAGGCATTGTGGCAGGGAAGACGTAAAGACATGCCTTAGCTATCCAAATGCTGCCATAAGATTAGAAACTTAAAAACGTCGACTAAGAAGAGCTTCAGTTTCAATATACGAGTTAACAAGCAGCCACCTTTTTATAATATTCTTTGCTTCTGAGATCGAGCAGTTCCTAAAGTCACAGACTTTAACCGTTGCATTGTAAACACGAGCTCCAACCGAGTCGCCGAATCTAGTGGCAAAGTGTGAATATCTGATAGACATTGTATATGGCCTTTAAAAGAAAGATGTTCGTCTATCATAATACTCAGATATTTGATAACTTCAGTACGGTAAACGAAGTAGCAGCCGCAGTGCAAAGGGGAAAAGGGACGGTATTAAGATTCACTCATATAATGACATGAGTGAATCTTAATACCGTCCCTAATTGGTTCAGAAATAGACGTTTTGTGGAAACATACAAAATGCGTTTTTGAGGAATTTAATGTCAATATAATCCTTTTGAGCCAGCTGTTAACGGTTGACAGTCCAGCCTCAGCGATATGAAAAGCATTTATCCAGTTAAATTAAAGAGTTAAACGGCAAGTTAAATTTAAAGAAGATAGCAGTATCATCAGTATAACATATAACATCAGCATTCACCAACGACAGATCATGTATGTCGTGCATGTAAATTATGAAGATAGTTGGGCTGAGGATGCTCCCTTTGTTGCCAAATTGACAGGGAGCTGGTCACTTCTCTTTGACTCTACTTTAAGAAGCTGATATCAGAAAGATAACTCGTGAACCAGTCAAGCGCCACACCTCTCACACCCAGGCTCTCTAACTTGCGGCATAATATCTTAGATACGGTGTCGAAGGCCTTAGTGAGGTCCAGGAACACCCCAACGCATTTCTGGCACCTGTCCAGGTACTCAGCCACCAGCTTCGTCAGAAGTGCCACAGCATCCTCCGTGGGCTTATGATGTGATTATTAGGAATTTGGAAAAAGCACTGAGGTGAGGAGAGTGAAATCGGTCTGTAGTTTCCCGTCTCTTCTCTAGGTCCATCCTTATAATCTGGGGTTACAAGTACAATTTTCCAAGTTCTGGGAAAGTAGCCGGTACTGAAGGCTCAAGTTGTATAGGTGCACCAAAGGCTCACAAAGCACGAGTCTTGCAAATTTTACACAAGCCGCACCGACACCATCAAAGCCAGGTGCACTATCGCTTTTAAGTTGGCTTATTATGCTGAGAACCTCAACCCGGTCATGCCCACCACCTTCCCATGGTCTGACGCAACCTTACGGTTATACAGTCCGAATCACGGGAGAGTGCGCTGCTAGTTGCCGGAGGTGGTTTTACAGCGCACCTTAATCTCTCCTACAAGTTGTGCTTTATCTGTCTTCCTTGTTCCTATGTTCGCTAGCTCCCACTGCACAATCTTCTGCCTCTTCTGCGGCGTCTTTGCTCTTCACCTCTCTCTCTCTAGTCCACTCCTAATCTTGTGCCATCGTCGCGCGAAGTCCCGTAGCTAAGTTCGCCTTCGTCCCTGACCCGTCCGTCGTAGACCTCAACCCGGTCAGTTGGCTCCATAAAGAAGGAGCTAGAAGGAGGACTCTTGAAAACAACTCTGGAAGCTAAGTCGTCCTCTGATTTTTAAATTGAGCTAGAATGTTGCTGGCTAGATTTTCTCTTTATTCTTTATTGTACACATAAAAACATGAAAGAAAATACATTAATAAAGACATGTACAAAGGTGAGCTTATCTCTAGAAGAGATCTCTTCCAGCCAACCCTAGCTTTTGTATGATAATTAAACTTTAATTACGGGTATAATGTGTACTACTAGTTGCTTTATAAAATTAAATAAAGACATATAATAAGAATATCATGACAACTATATAACATAATATATACATACTAAATGCTTAAAAATATAACATACATACATATCTAATCGAAGTAATATATTTTGTATCAATATACATACATACGTAAGCAACAGTCATTGCTATGCAGATGATAGTACGGGTGATGCCTTATATTCCGGTCGTGTCAGTATTTCTCGGGAAAACGTCATCGAGTGCCGAAACAAACTTGTGTCCGAAATTGAGGCCTGCCTTAGCAGAGTTTCGGATTGGGGTCGACTTAATTTGGTCCAGTTTAACCCAACGAAGACACAAGTTTGCGCGTTTACCGCAAAAAAAATACCTTTTGTCGTGTCCCCTCAGTTTCAAAACACTCCCCTAATAGCCTCAGCCAGTATCGGAATCCTTGGGGTCAACATATCGAGTGACGTTCAGTTCCGCGGTCATTTGGAGAGTAAAGCTAAGTTGGCCTCCATGAAACTTGGTGTGCTCAACAGATCAAAGCGGTATTTCATGCCGGCCCATCGCCTACAACTATATAAGGCGCAAATTCGGCCCCACATGGAATACTGCTCTCATCTGTGGGCGGGCGCACCCCAGTACCAACTTCTTCCCTTAGACCGCATACAAAGGAGAGCAGCTCGAATTGTTGACGAACCAGCCCTTTCTGATCGGCTTGATACTTTGGCATTACGTAGAGATGTGGCATCACTCTGTATCTTTTATCGTCTGTATCACGGGGAGTGTTCTGAGGAGTTGTTCGGACTTATACCAGCTGCTGCATTCCGCCATCGTTCCTCGCGGCGACAAATCCATCCCCACAGTCTTGATGCTTGGCTATCCACAACCGTACGTTTTTCGCGCAATTTCCTACCGCGGACCACAAGACTGTGGAACCAACTTTCGCCAGCGGTGTTCCCGAACCGATACGACCTGGACATCTTCAAGAAAAGAGCGTATTCCTTCCTTAAAGGCCGGCAACGCGTTTGCGATGCCTCTGGTGTTGCAAGTGTCCATGGGCGGCGGTGATCACTTACCATCAGGTGAACCGTCTGCTCGTTTGTCCCCTTTTCCATAAAAAAAAAAAAAAAAAAAAAAAAAAAATACATATATAAATACTATACAACCTACACATACATATCTATAATAAATTGGATAGGTAGTGCTCTTTTAACTTACGTTTAAAGGAAGTAATCGATGAACTCTCTGTAATCTCTGTTGGCAACTTATTCCACAACTGTGTTGCAATCACAGTGAAGGATTTGGCAAAAAATTTCGACTTAGTGGTAGGGCGAACTAAAGTTTTCGTGACACAAGCACGTTTAGGACGGGAGCTAGACGGAAGGAAATTAAAACGGGATCGCAAGTAATCGGGAAGTTTAGGATTGTGAAGGATTTTAAATAGAAGGGAGAGGATGTGCATATTGCGGCGAAGTCGAATAGGGAGCCACTTTAATTTTTCGCGAAATTCAGATACATGGTCAAATTTCTTTAAACCGAAAATAAATCGTATTGCCAGATTCTGAAGGCGCTCCAGCTTATTAAGCAGCTCTTCTGTTGCATCTAAATAACAGACATCAGCATAGTCGAGAATGGGGAGTAGAAGAGTTTGAGCTAGCATAACTTTAGTTTTAAATGGCAGAAAATATTGAAGGCGCTTGAGAGAATGATAAGCGAAGTGTATACGACGGCTAACTTCATTGATGTGCGAAGACCAAGATAACGTACAATCAATCGTCAGGCCAAGGTCCTTACTCTTTTCTGAAAATGGTATAACGACATTATTGTAAGTGACCTTACTGATTATGCTACTGTCAAGTTTATTGTGCATTCTATTGCTGGTTACAACTATAGCTTGTGACTTGCTAGGATTGACTAGTAGTCCAAATGAGTCTGCCCAAGATTTCACCGCAAGTAAATCCTCATTAATGTTGTCAATAGTACCGTTGATGTTTTCAAAGTTGCAATGCCTATACATCTGAAGATCGTCTGCATACAGGTGGTAGGGAGGAGAAATGACCTTGGTGAGTTCGTTTATAAAAACTGAGAAAAGGAGAGGGGAGAGAACGCCGCCTTGCGGTACGCCTACAGTAAGGTGACACCAATCAGAAAACGAATCATTACACTTGATACACTGCTGGCGTCCGCGAAGATAGTCAGAGAACCAAGCAATCACGGAGGGTAGAATGTTATTAGAGCGAAGGATAGATAAAAGGACCTCAAAATCAACAGAGTTAAAAGCGCTGCTGAAATCGAGTAGGACAACAACAGTAGCCAGCCTGTTGTCTAACGCTTGACGAATGTCGTCAGTAACGTTTAACAAGGCTGTCACCGTGCTATGATGGGGACGAAAACCGGACTGGAAAGGACTAATGAGGTTATTACGGAAAAAATAAGTGGAAAGTTGCTTATGAACGGCACTTTCGAGGACCTTGGATAAGAATGGGAGTATAGAAATTGGCCGAAAATGGGAGTAAGTGGTAGGATTTGCGGTTTTTGGGAGAGGAAGGACGTGGGCTAGCTTCCATGTACTCGGAAACACGTTCGATGTTAGTGAAAAATTAAGGATATGTGTGATAATAACACTAACATCTTCCAATAAGGGAACCAACATATCACGACATATACCGTCGCTACCCACTGCCCTGGATTTGATTGAGAGGATGCTCTCTTTAACTTCTTCCTCCGTGATATCGCGAAATTTGAAGGGGTCACAGTCAGGTGTTTTAGCATTCCTGAGAATACTTAATGTTTTATATTTGATGTAGTCGTCTAACATAATCGGAGGTTTGCAAAAATGTCTGTTCAGGTCATTTAAATCAGGTAAAGTGCTATTATTATCAGACCTTTCACCGATACCGAGAGATCTCAAAAATTTCCACATTTCCGAAGAAGAAATGTTTTCCAATGAAGTATGGATATAACGGCGTTTGGCATCCCTACACAACCTGTTGCAGAGATTCCTAAGTTTCTTATATGCTTGCAGATTATCATCACTTGAATTTTTCTTCAGATTAGACTTAGCCTTATCTCTACGGCTCATCATTTTTTTAATAACCGGAGTAAGCCATGGAGCAGGAAGATGCTTAACCCGCACAGGTCTAATTGGTGCATGGGCATCAAACAAGTTGAGTAAAAGCCTGCTAAATAACGAAACTTTTTCATCTACCGAGTCTGCGTTCAAAATTTGACACCAATCAGCGTTATTAAGATCATCTCTCAAGCGATCC
Source organism: Elophila nymphaeata (assembly GCA_955850985.1). Taxonomy (NCBI): domain Eukaryota; kingdom Metazoa; phylum Arthropoda; class Insecta; order Lepidoptera; family Crambidae; genus Elophila; species Elophila nymphaeata. The sequence goes on along the minus strand of OY039071.1, from coordinate 24,281,777 downwards.
AAATTAATGCCCTTAAAGTTACGCTGAAGAATTATTTTTGTTTTTCGTTTGGGTGGACGTACTTTGTATGAGAGGTATAGAAGATCATGATAGGAAAACGGTGCTGTCAGTTGACCGTGAGATGAAACTAGGTTAGGTTTAGAAATGATTTGCAGATCTAGAAGAGATGATTGAGAGTTAGGAGAATGGTGAGTAGGTGAGAGGGGTAACAATTCAAAGTTAACTGAAGAAATAAGGGATTTTTTGAAATAAGGGAAGTTGTGCTTTAATAAACACGTATTTAGGTCACCCATGAGAACCACATGGTCATATGTAGAACTTAAGTGTTCAAGAGAGGTTTCAAATGTTTGAAAATAATTTACCCTATCATTAGGACTGTAAACTACACCGACAAGAATCTTGGTGTGATGCACTTCAACTTCAAGAAAGAGATGTTCAAGGGATCCAGTGTATTCATTTGGAGATTTATCAACAATATTGCAAGTGAGGTTGTTCCGGAAGTATGCACACACTCCACCAGCACCTGCACCAACCCTGTCGTTTCTGTAAAGCTTATAGCCATGAAGAGAGCAAATTGAAGAAGGTAGAGAAGGTTTAAGCCAGGATTCGGAAATTAAAATTCCGTCAACTATGCCACTGCTAAAAGATGCAATTAAATCGGAAATGTGTCCTAAGACACTTTGAGCGTTAATATGCACAAGGTTGAGGAAATGAGATTTGCCATAGAACACACCTTGAAGTTTGAGATCCAGAGAGACTGCGTCAGAATCAGAAGACGAAGATAAATCACTACATGCACTTTCAAATTCATCAATTGAACTGTCTGTGAAATAATCATCGTTAATAATAGACATAAATATATAAATATTAATAAATACTAATCAATAATAAAAAACTAAAACAAACAATAAATGGAATAAACTAACACTTAAAACAAAAATTAAATAACCACCGGCGAGAGTTGGCAGGAATCAATAAAATGCACACGAACAAAATTACATAACAATTTGTCTGTATGAACACAATACATTTGCCTAGTAAAAAAAAAAAAAGAAGAAAAATAAAATTTAGACAGATGTCAAACACCACTACTGCAACGCAAAAAAGTTCTGTCGTATCTTTCTAATCTGTGAAAAAAGTTAATAGTTACAATAATAATTTTATCCTACCGAATTTAAAATTATTACAACAATATCTTTGAGTCCTGTTAAATTAAAGTGGTGGTATTATGATTATATAAAAAAACGTAATCACTTGGCAGGCGACTCGGGAAACAGGAGCTTAAGCTTTTGTAAATCAGACACCGAAGAGATCTTTTTCCTTGTTTTGTCTGGAAGCAAAACCACTATAATGCCCTCCGACGACCAGCAGTTCTTCATTCCAAAATGCTTACGAGCCGAAGAGAAGACATTTTGTCTAGACTTGGTTAAGAACTCGGAGACACTAATCTTAGTTCCCTTAAGCGAAGTCTTAGCACTCCAAACAGCTGACCGAGTCTTCATATTAGAAAAACGAACCAAAACAGGACGCATGCGATCCTTTTTAACACCTAGTCTGTGGCATACCTCTATGCAATCGGGTCGGTGCAATCGGGATTTTTACCCACTGCTGAGAAAAACGCGTGACAATTATTTATTGAAACTATAGGACTGTTTGATGTTGATATTAACTCAGTGGGTGGGTTGGGTTTGACCTTCATGTTACAAATTTTCTTTACTGTTTTCCAGAGTTGTTTCGAGTCTTACTACTTCTTTCTACTTCCTCTCTTTCGTATGTCAATCTAACCTTCCTCAGAAAATCAATGTAAAAGTTGCTATATCTCCGATACGAAACCCGTAATATTTCATCGTTTGGGTTTTGTTTCAATCTTGTATCTTCTTAAATGCATCCATCTTAAAGACTACTTCTTAATTTACTTAATAAAGAACAAAAAGTGATAGCAAAACACCCATCCGGCCGTTATTGCGTAAGACGTGCTACTACCTCCGCCGCCGCCCGCGCCCTACAACCTGTGCAATGTAAATTGTAATAACGAATCAAAAGCCAGAAATTGGCGCTTAATTCTTTATCAAGCAAATGATAGCATAAAGAGTAATATGCATTAACGAATTATATGCCGTTTTAGGCGGTTAGTTCGATATTGCGTTTTTAATTGGTTTTTAGTAAATAAATGAAACGGATTATCTACAACTTTTGTGGATATAATTTGTTTATGCATTTTGTAACCCCTGTTTGTGTATTTTGCAAAAGTAACCTAGGTGCATAATTCCTTATTACGTAACTAATGTGTGCACAAGTTCATACAAATTTCAACACGTCGCTTGATACACCCCTTATTATAAGGCACTAGAAGTCATTTTTGAATACCAAAATAGCTGAATACATAGTTTAACATGCCTGGAATCGATCTGCATTCAAAACTTATTTTTTTCAATTTTGTCGCTTAATTCGTTCTTACATAACGCTGTCCAATTCAGTTCTAAAAGAATCCTTCGAAAAGAAGCACCCCTCCATATGAAAAAGAAGCTGACAAAAAACAACAAATTCAAATTCAAATTCAAATTATTTATTTGCCTATGAATAAGGTACACTGTAGATGGTAAACATAATAATAAAAATCAACTTATTCAGCTATTAATGTTAGCATGCAAATATTGGACTGACAAAATTGGGATCCAACGAATATAAATAAATTAATTAACATCAAATCAATCAATCAATAATTAGAATCAAATTTATCAATAAATACACCATCAAATCAAATTATTTCAAACAAACAATATGATTATAATCACCCAACGTCATTATGGCACAATACAATTATTCATTTATAATTATTATTGTTTAAAATCAAAATATTCCTGCACAGTGTAAAAACTTTTATCAATCAGCCAACTGCGTAGGGCGCATTTAAATCTGTTGAATGGCAAGTCTTGGATATTTTTAGGTAGTTTGTTATATACCGATATGCACATCCAACAACAGTTTTTCTGAAACCGTTTATTATTAGGTATTATTGCAGAAACTAATCTATTTTTATTTCTTGTACTTCTTGGGTAAATATCATTAGCTTGCAAGAAGAGATGTTTATTCTGTTTCACAAATTTACCTGTTTCAAAAATATAAAGGCAAGGAAGCGTTAAAATATTCATTTTTATTTGCAATTTTTATAAATTCTATTTCCAAAAATCTGTCTTCATTCTACCACCTTTATGC